>VZTD01006071.1:26077-103209 GCA_013397725.1 Rhagologus leucostigma
AATGAATGTCCCTCCAGGTGGAATTATGGATCTGTAAGCCTGAGGATGGGAACAGTCAGGGTACCTGAGAGCACCCATCTCTTATTTATGTAATACTGTAGCTCTAGTAACCTTAGCTGCTTAGTTTTGTTGTTCTAGTTGTGTGCTCTAAATCTTTAGCAGGGTACTAAGTCATAAATCCATTTGGAAGTCTGAGTTCTGTTTTTGAATTTAAGTGGATGAGAGGTTTGTCTTAGGGATTAGGACACATCTTACCTACCGATAAGGTTCAGGATGGATCTTTTAAAGATTTAACATTCTATCTGTTTGGATTCTTTCCAAGGAATGAAAACTGGAATTTCTTGAAGAATTAAGTGTGTTGGTCTCCTCTCTAACTGTTAGTGTTCAGGGTGCTGATCAACAGAAAAAGCCCAGAGGATGCAGACTTTTCAGGAGCTGACATACACAGTGTCTTATATTCCAGCTGCATTTCTGGAAAACCAAAACTCTGCAGTTAAATAGTTAGTAATGATTGTTGCATCTACATATCCTTGTAAACTGACTCAGTAGGATCAGGTAGCAGCTCACTGATGTTTTAAGTATTACCAGGAAGTGAACAATAAGGTGGAAAGAGAAAGTCTGCACAAAATCAATTCATGGTGTCAGGAGCCCACTGAATAGTGAAGCTGCTTTCTATAGACAGTGTTCAAAAGTATGTGAAACAAGCTGGTTTTGGTCTGTCTGCAGTCCCTTGGGTTAAACGATGAATTTCAGGGAATCGAGGTTGCTCTTTTTTGGGGATGTGTGATCATAAAGAGGGTTTTGTTTACCTTTCTCTATGCAGGAAATAAAATGCAATCAGAATACAGGAAGAGCAGAAATAGCATCATGCTTTTGCTGCTGTGGAGTTGTGGTCACCTGGGCACACTGCAGCAGTAGTTCTGTTGGCTAAAGTTAATCAGGTGCACCAACAGTCCTAAGTTATTTTTTCCCCTGAATTCTTACTGTTTAAGGCACAAATTATATGTGTGAATATTTATAGGGTTTTCTGCAATTTCGAGGCTTCAAAACTGAAGTTCTTGTCATTTTGGTTCACCTGGTGTCTAGTATAGACACTGTGCTAGTACTGTGCAGAAATTGAACTCTGAAAACAGTAATATTCTTTATCTTCCTGGTCTGGGGATTCCCTAGACATATTTCATTAGGGGCCACAAGTTAAATCCCTTTAGGTGAATTTAGTATTTTGCAGGCAGGTAATGTGTTGTGATGTGAAGAGCAATTCATTTTGGAGCCACAGCAGTGAGGAAACAGCTACTGGTGCTAGTATTGAGGTTGCATTAGGTGTTTCAGAATATTTTTTGCATAATTTTCTTTCCTATGTCAGAAAGCAGAGCAGATGGCAGGCAATCATCAGTCCTTCACATTTGAAGCATTCTGGGTTGTTTCCAGATACAACAAGAGTGCTCGATGTGCAGAAGTGCATTTGAGGTGACCTAACCTATTAAACTTTGTCATGTTTCCTTCTGGAAAATGACATCATTGGGCTTTTTGTCCCTCTTCTTTAGGCAAGATGTGCTCAGTGAGTCAGGCTGAGACTACCCCTGGTTTTGCTGTTTGTGCTGATGAAAGTCTTTAGGGCTCAATAGTGACCCAGCTCTTCATAAGTTCCCATGCAAAGGCCCCATGTCAGGAATTTTTCTGTCTCCATGCCCAGAGTGATTTCAAGTGTCAGGTATACTGTGTTAGGTGTTGCTCCCATTTTATCGATCTGTTGGTACTGCATCGTGTCGGGTCTTCTGTAGAGTATCAGTGAACACTTGGGTGGGGTTTCCTTTGAGCACATGGAGGTGGAAGATAGATTATTTCTGATTATCTATGTCTGGAAGTAGCATAAGTAGTTTTAACTCCAGACTCTGCATATCTAACTGCCAAACTTGGATAAAAGGTAGAAGTGTATTGAGAGTTCTTGGTCCTACCTTTCAGGGCTGTGTGATCAGCAGAAACTTGAGAAATGGATTAAAATGCCAGTGAAGCTTGAGCTGTCTTTGCACTATGAAGAGCTTGATTTAATTGCCTGGAGATACCAAAACACTATCAAGATGAGGGGAGTGTTTTGAAATGGATTTATAACATTCTGCTAAGAGCTGCAAAGGATTTCACTGGAAATTTATTCTTCTGCGTTTCTGGAGAGCAGATACAGGAGATCTTGAATGTCTAGCAATGTTACAGTTCCAGTAAGGGATATGTTTACTTACCCGCCTTAGAGGACCCTGAGAGGTGGGTTTCAAATTTCTGTAGAACTCAGTGCTCTGTAATAATACACAGGGTGTTCAGTGTGATTGAAATAATCGGTCTTGAGGAGATGAGTTTATTGCCTCATGAGAGTCACTCCTGCTTAGTGATTGCCTAATCTCATCCTTTCAGAAGGAAAGCAGCAAGCTCATGGCAGTACAACTTGGAGATAAAGCTCTATAAACTCAGGTGTCATCTGAATAACGATGATCCAGCTTTTTATATACTTCGTAGGAATGTTGGAGTACCTTTTTTGTTTGTTTTTAATGAGTAGTTTAATCCTGCCTAAATAATGAAGGTCTGAACAGATGACCCATGTTTTTCATAACAAGGGTGACTAAACTCTACTCAAAGCATCATTTGAATTGTTAGTAGCCCATGTTTTACATTATTAAAGGGGAACTGATTTCATCCTCTTCAATCTTTGAAATTAAAAGCATGGATTACCTTATACTGAGTTCTTTGCTCTGACTCTTCAGATTCATTCTGGATTGTTCTTCATAAGTGGTTTTTCTTTTCTTTCAGTTAACAAAGGAACAAAGATTTAAAGGTTTGCATTAGGTGCTTTAAAAATGTTACAGGACCAGAGTAATTCTTATGAGATTTTTTACTTTCTTCTGTTCAGCAACTGTCGGACTAACTCATTTGGTGATAGATATCTAAGTAGTCATATGTGTGTATATTTAATACAATATATTAATCCTGTGACACAACAGAAGTATTTCTGAAGGTCAGAATACTGCTTTTTGCACTTGTTCCACACTTGAGTGCATCTAGTTGCTCCTAGAAGCCAGTGGGGAAAATGTGGTTTTGAGTCTCAAATGGAAAAGTGGAAAGGCAGGCAAAGTGTAAGATCCCAAGTGCGCTGTTTGCCACTTTTACGATTTTGCTGTCTTGAATTCATTTCTAAAGTAATATTTCTAGGTATCTCCAAAATAAAGAGATTAAAAATTTAGACTTGCTGTGTTGAAGCTCACTCTAATGTTTTGCTCTGAGGCTGCTGTAGCTGGTGCCAGCGGTGTCAGAGTTGCGCTCAGAGCAGGCTAGTGTCTCATTCCTGGAAGCTGTGCTGTCTTCTGTTCCTTCCTGTGACATGGCCAGGAGCACCACCTAGACTGTAAATAACATAAATTCTGTTTTATTAACAAAAACATAAATACAGAGTTGTCTGTGATTTTTTGTGTCAAAACTTGAATTCTGAGTTCCTTTTCAATTTGAATTATTTTCAACTGCCAGAAATGAAGAAAACTCCAGGTTCAAATTTTTCACCCTATATTGTTCTAAATGGCGCAAAAGGGGAAAATCAAGTGTGGACATGTCCTTCCTCTGTCTCTTTTTCTGGTAGGAAACTCTGAAGGGAATCACAAATGTTTCTTCAGCAAAATGCTGTGAAGAATGCAGTAAGTAAAAATGTAATGCATACCTTGTACTTGCTTGTCACTGTCTGAAACCTGAGGTTGAGGGCATTTCCTAAAATTGACAGAAAACAAAAGGATAGGGGGAAATTTGAGTTATTGTGGCTGTATCTAAAGCCTTGGTGTGTCTCTTCAAATGCAGGATCTGTGCTTCAGAGGTTTAATTACTGAATAGAAGAATATTAAGATTTATATTCTTTACTTCTAAACTGTATTTGCAACATCAAAAGGCAGTAAACTGTGTAATCAAAACCCATAGGGAGGATGTTTGTAAGCCCAGTGGTGGGGAAAAGCAGTAAAAGACATTGCCTTGTAGTGCTTGTGCTGAGGAATTTTCTAAGAAGACCTTTCTTTTTCAGCTCACATGTTCCCGCTTGACCCCTTATAACTGTCATGAGATAGAAGAAGTGATTTCTCAGTAGATGAAGGTTGTGAGTTTCTCTGGTTGTTTATAAACCATTTTTTGTAACTCTTTTTAGTCTGGAGAGAGTGCCTGTTGAAAGTGATGTGGTGGGTGGGAGAGACCTGGGGAGGGAAGGAGGGCGAAAGAAGCAGAGCTGAAGTCATGTTGCAGGTTGGAGGCAAAAAGCTTGGAAGTCTCTTAACTCTTTAGCCCAGTATACTGTACCCTCGGCCAGGTTGCTGTAGTACACCCATTTACAAGCCTTCTTAGTCTGTAGGGATTTGTAGCTGTGCAGGTCTCCCCTTTGGAGGAGAAAGTGGAACAGTGATGCTGGTTACCAGTGGAAAGGGATGGCATGTTTTCAGTAGCTAAAATATTAATGGAAGACTAAACCTCTGTTTATGAAATAGAACAGCAGCTTTGCAGTAGTTGCTCTCCCTTAAGGAGTAGGGTGCTGGCTGTAGGGCAGTTTTTTGGGTTCTCTCTGACCGAAAGTAGTATGTCACGTCTGTTACTAAGATTCCTTCTTTTCTCTTCTCTCCTCTCCTTTCTTTCCTTAATCAGTAATGACCATTTCCAGAGAGCCAGTTTTTTTCTTGTTTCCAGTTGTTCGGTTGTGGACCAAATTAAATTCTTGTGCTTTACTTGGGGCTGTCAAGAAACTATCTCTTTCCTCACATGTACGAGGTGCCTGCAGCATGAAAACCTGGGGCGCTGATGAGGGAATCGATGGTCTCCAAACCTGCACTGCCTGCAGGACAGCCTGGGAGTGCTTCCTTGAGTAAGCCTTGAGTGCTCCCCAGTACGGGTACTGAGGAGAAAGGTAATGCACCCCTGCATCATCATCTTCTTCTCCCTGTCCATCTGCAGGGCCGGCTGTTTAAGGCACAGTACTGGGGATAAACAACCTTTGGGCTTGACTCACTGTTCTTACATGATGGTTTCACAGTAAAGTGATCAGCTGTTAGAGGAAACATTTTTCTTCCATGTATGACTGTGATTTGCTTAAAGAGAGTTGCCTGTGTTTGCCATAAGAGGAGATTTCACTGGGATGTAGGTGAGTGGGCAGGCGGTTCACTTTTATTTCTAGCTAAACAGCTATATTTGTTGTCTTAGAAACCTGCATTAACAGTAATGTCAATGCTAAAGGGAGCGATACCTAATTAGCTGAAATATCTAGGTGCTGGCAAAGATACTCAGTTTGCTGGACAACTCGAACCTGAACAACCTAAAGTGGGATTTTTAAGGTGGGCTTTTTTCTTTTTTTTTTTTAAGAAATATGTCCTTCTTTAGACTGGTTGTCTTAGGTGTGCATGTCAAGTTGGACACCCAGCTGAGAGATGGCAGTGTCAAAGAAGTTTTTTTTTAAATCTTGGCTGCAAGAGAGGTGAAAGTGTTGGTTGTCAACTTCTAAAAGTGAGTGGGTTTGTGGTGTAGAAGGTAAGTGAAAATTATGGCTGCCAGCATAAAGTTGCCAAGTGCTCACTCAGAAAGATGCTGCTGATGGTTCTAACAAGAAAAGAAACAGAATTTTGAAAATACCGGCCTGTGATAGTAAGTATGGGTAGGAAATAACTCTGCTTCTCTGCAAACTGCTACTGTGATAACTACTCCTTCCTTCTGCCTTGGCAACATGTTGGTAACTGGCAGCCTGGGCAAAGATAAGGTACTGGGGTAGGTACGTACATGACATTATCAGTAATAACGACAGTCTTGTTAGTTTTGTAAGGCTGGAATACTTCTAAAATACAATTTGCTGGTTTTACCTGATCTACCACAGTAGTCTCTCAGATAGGGCTTTGACAGTGGTATTTATTAAGTGTGAAAATAGACACCTTGGATGTCATAAATTTACAGAAGTAGCAGTCTTTGATTGGAGGGATTGCTTTGGCATAGAACAAAAATAGCATGTATTTTAGCAGTGAAAACACACATTTGTACTGTTACAGACAAGTTTCTGCACTCCAGCAGTGCCAGCATGCTTTGTAAGTTGCCGATTGAGCTTTCCAGATTGGATTTAGGTCTTGGAAGGTTTGGGGCTGTTGTTGAGGAATCCTGGAGGCAACGGGGTTGCCTCCGTTGAAGGAGAATGTTTTCACCTGCACTAAATCCTCAGTTAGGCCAGCTCTGAAACACAGCAGCTTTTCTGCAGTAGTTTCTTATGAAAGGCATAACAAAGTGATTCCCCAGGTGCTTCCTTGATGAGTAAATTAAATCTGTGGAGGTGATGCTGCAGTCCCTTGTGGAATTGCACGTGGTTTGAGAGAAGTTTGGGTGCAGTTTCTAGGGAACTGAACTACCACATGCTTTAAGAGACTGAAGTACAGCAAAGTAGCCAACAACTGTTGGATGAAAACGGATTTATTATTTCTGTGCAGTAGCAGGTAACCGTAGCCTTTCCATTGTGTTGACCCTTGCTAGGATTAGATATTCAAAGTAAACCTCCAGATGCCTGTAAAATGCTGTCTTTATTTGGTGTTTCATACTGACCTGTGATATTTGATGATTTCTCTCTAAATTTATCTTCTAGGGTTACTCTTGTTGGAAAATATTTCTCAGGTTATTATGGTTCCGTTTGAATTACACTTTTTCAAAGTGCAGATCTGTAGATGGTGCACAGTAGTTGATGCTTTTAAATTATGTGGGCTTTGATTCAATGTTGAGTGTTAACTGAAATGGTGGTTTCCTCAGCATATGATGTAGCAGTAAAGAAGAGACCTGCAGGAAGATGTGTGAACTTCAGGAATACATTTTACGGATTTTTTTTCTAGAGGAGATTGTGTTTGTCTTCTCAGCAGTGATGCTATACAGCAATTTTCTGCTGTGGAAGAACTTCAGGTAAAAATGGAAATGTAGAATTGAAACAAATGTGGATGAAAGAAAGTAATCTCTCTCCCACCTTCCACTTCTGAGTAACACAGAAACCATCCCAAGGAAAATAAAGGAGAAAACTGCAATGCCCGCAGTCCAAACACTGAGACTTTTGATGCTTTTGTGCAAGTGAACACTTCTTTTCCTTCAATATTCTCATTATCTGCATGAAATGAAGTAACAAATAAGCAATATTGGTTTTTTTCCAGGATGTGAGGAATCTAAGGGTCCAAATTTGAGGAAGCTCTGAAGCCCCAGCCAAACTTTGTGGACGGTGTTCAACCTTAGGCATGTTCAGTTATACCTTTCTCTGTCACTTTTAGTGAACTTTCAAAATACTGCACAAAAATTTGTGTGTCTCTTGCATTTTGGCAGCCAGCATTAAGTGCATTCCAGTACTGTAATATATGACACTGCATGGCTGTTGTGTAAACCTTAGCATGAGTTGCAGGATCAGCTGAGTTGTTCTCTTCACGTGTCTTAAACTTAAATAATACGTGAGCTTGTGCTGGACTTCCGCAAGGTCATTCTGTGCTCTTCTCCATGAGAGAAAACAAAGGGAAAACAAATGTGGTAGAGGTAATCAAAGTGGCAGATGATATGTGAAGTTCAGAAAGTGGAATTAAAAGCATTCCAGAAGCTGAAGTTTTCTGAAGCGACCACAAGTACTTCAGAAAGCAGTTGAGGATGTAGATGAGACATGTTACTGATATCTAGAATGGTGAGATGAGTACTGGGCAGAAAATCTTAGTTTGGTAAGAAAATAGAAGGAGAAAAACCCCAAAGCTGAAAGAAGATGCTTGTTAACTCTGGTAGTTGAACCATGGTGTCCCTTCTCTCATAAGGTAACAGCTCTTCGTGGGAGTTGTTCTACTGGCCTTTAGCTGTTTTCTACATAAGGAGGTGCTCAATTCACCATAGAAAAAGCAATTTGGTCCTTAACAGAACCTCTGTATTTTGTATTGTTCTGCTTTCATTGTGCATTGCAGATGTGCCTAAAGCCACACTCAGGCTTACTTCTGTGAATCCCTTCTCTCTTGGGTGAAATCCAGTAAAACAGGAAATAGCAGAAAAGAATTGTTTGGATTCAGAAATGGCTGTACAAGATCTTAGGAGCAAGGGAGGCAGCTGTTGGTTGATTGCTCTTCAGTGTCGAGGGTATTCCTCGGGTGAGTGGAATTGCTTCCATTGCTGATGCAGTGGGTTTTTTATAAATTTAATTTTGGAAAATTAAAGAATATTAAATATTAAGTTATTCTGTGTAAGGTATTGATGAAGATGCATTCAAAGTGAAGAGGTCTGGGATGGATTTTCTTAATGCAAAGCTGTGCAGTTTCACACCTGGTTGTGTTTGAAGTGTTGCCTGTAGAAGCTCTAATGTACTCTCTTCTAGGCCTGGTAATGTGTTCACTTGTGCATGAGCACGTTTGAAATCTGCACTGTTGTTGTGCCTGTGCATAAGGGTTCTTCGGTTTAGTTCTGCTGCAGCTTTTCAATGAGATGTGAAGAGCACGGAAAAAGAAGAAGTAGTTTTGTGGAAAGACATGTTTGTGCCCCAAAATTTGTTGCATTAGAAACTCTGCCACTGAGTTTAGCTGATTAGCAAACATCACCTTCACAGAGCAAGTTGGTATTACCTAGTTTGGGAGCTGTAATTGTTCTCCTGTTCAGTGCAGTCGAAAGAGGATGTCACGTGTTAGAAGCTGTGAGGGAAGGGATTGAAATCAGTGTTTTGCCACAGAAAGTTTCCATGGCATTTGCTCGTCTTTAATATTGTAGACTTGAAAAGGTTGAGAGAAGGGCAGTAGGGGTGCTGTGGGGGGATGACTTTTGTACAGGGGATACTTATCTGGTAGGGTAGGACTTCTCAGCCTGGAAAAGGTATGCTTCGGGTCCTGTGTGCCACAAGATACCTGTGAAGTAGATAGTGTGAATACAGTGTGTAGGCAGTAATTGTTCACTGTGCCTTTCTGTGAATAAAACCATTGCTTGAAGTTGGAAATTAGTAGGAAAAAAAAACCCCAAGCCCCTAAAAAACTCCCAAACCAAACAAAACCACCTCCTGGATGGTAAAAGCTGTGGGATTCATGGTCACGAACAATTGTAGGTGGTGAAAGTCTAGGTGTGTCCAAGGAGATGATAAACAAGTGACTAGAATGGCCATCCAGCAGGAGCTGCCATGTTCACTGGTCTCTGGCACAGAAATGCCGGGGGCTGTAAGGGTACTGAGGAGAAAGGTAACGCGCTCCTGCATCATCCTCTACTCCTCCCTGTCCATCTGCAGGGCTGGCTATTTAAGGCGTAATAGTGGGATAAACAACCTTTGGGCTTGACTCACTGTTCTTACATGATGTTTTTGTATTCCTTGGAATTAAAAGGAAAGTGTTCTTCAAGGGATTTCCTCATCAGGAATGCCCTGTAGTAGTGTTTCACTATGAGGTGTAATACAGAAAGAATTTGAAATATTTCTTCTTTAATTTCATACTGTGAATTTTTTGGTTATTTGAATTTAGCTACTTTGTGGTATTTCTATGCTGATTTTTTAGTAACTGTGTAGAGTTACTGGATGTATAACTATGATCATTAAACCAAATGTAAGACACTGTGCTACAGAATAATACCCCAGTGTTAATCCCAAGAAGCTCATAAGAGACAAGAAAAATAAGCTCTTTGTGTCACTGTTTAATTAACCAAGGCAGATCAAAGTGCTGGCGGGGAGATGGTTTAGGAAGAGGTTAAACTGCAGTTCTGTGGTGTTCTGTCAGGACACTCCAAGTGGTAGTTCCAGATACTTGATGATACTTATATTGATAATCTGTGTCTAAATAGGTTCTTGGTATCTTTCCATGGATGCTCTTAGGCTCATCTCTGTTTACACTACTTTAGAGTCATAATCTACACATCTGAGAGCATTTTTGACAAAGAATAGCTTAAAGCATGTTTCTCATTAACTACAAATGAAATATTTGGAAGGTATTTATTTATTAAACTGATCTGTCTCTGTGACAGGATGACAATATTGCCTTACCCTGACATATGGAATAGTCGGGCAGGGCTGCTAAGTGACTTACTCAAACCAAAAGAATTGGTGATGGGAGCAAACAACCCTCTTCTGGTGGTTTTTTGACTTGCGTTCTGTACAATCTGGATCATTTGGGAATGCTTCTTTTTGAATTCAGTGTCTAAATATGTGAAAGAGCTCCTTCAAAATATGCAGGTACTATGGTTAGGGCTGTCTGACCTGCTCTCACTGTTTTATCTCCTTCTGATTAGACTCTCTTTCTCTGATGATTTAAGTGTGCAGAAGTGTTGTACCCCACACCCCTTGCCACCCCCCCCTCCCCCGACTCCCCTTTGTTGCTGCGGAAGTAATTAAAGTTTTGGGCCCTAAAACAAATGTTGAAAAAGACCCTTCAGATGCTGAGTTGTTAAGCCCTACTCTCTGTGCTTTGCCCTCTGCTTTGTGTTCTCCAGCTGGGGAGGTTTACAAGGCCAGAACCCCTTCTGGCTGCTTTTTTCTTCCTTAAGGCCTTTCCTAGGTGAACTAGAGCCACCTCTTACGCATTTTCTTATCTCAAAGTTCTTTATTTTCTTTTGAAAACCAGCTGACACCTTCCCTTTCCTAACTTTTCCTGCAAATTGTAGAATTGGTAGTTGTGTTTGAAGATTCTCTTCGCCCTGAGCCCTCCTTTCCCCATTCCAAAAGTCTATGAGTACCACTGGGGCCAAATTAAGTCCTTAAATGCATGAGCTGTACATTAAATGTTTGTAACTTTGACTGGCAGGGCTGTCTGTGCTCTTAGGCACAGCAGTGATGACCACATGCAGTGGTACTGACCACAGTACCTAAAAGGTACTGACCACAGTACCTAAAAGAACTGCATGGTATTACAGTCTTTAATCTTGCTGTGGTCTGGCTTTAATTCTTTGTAGATGCACAGAGAAGAGGCAGTTTCTGTCAGGAGGGCTAGAGGTTAAAACAGTAGGAGCTGCAGGAAAAGGTAAGGAAACAGTTTGTAGGTTTCAGAGATTGTTGTAGGATAGCAAGACCAACTTCGTTGAGTTTGGTAAAAACATGATTTAAATGGAAAAAGCAAAATAACTCAAAAGACACCACCAGCTGGATAAGCTATAGGAAATACTTCTCTAGTGGTAAATTTTTAAATAGGATAATTATGGTAACCTCTTAAAAAACATGCTCTAGAAGTCAGGATAATAGGTAGCTACACCTGTAAGAGTCATGTATAATTAGGTGCCTGGACTATATGGGCTTTTATACAAAATCAGCAGGTGGTGGAATAAATGTACTGCCACTTTTTTTGTACAAAGTTGGGGGGTTTTTGCAAAAGTCTGCCAAGAGATCTGTCCTTTGTCTCTATTGGATAGATCATTATAGATACTGTTAATAAACCGGAAATAACTGGCAGATCAACAATCTAAAGGTCTGCTCTATGCTGCTGTCCTGAATCAAATGAGAGCAGCTTTGTGGTGGAACCTTGCTCTGATCCCTGGCACTGGCTCTGTCTGCACTCTTCCTCTTGCTTGCCGGGGGCTAATTAGAAGGTAGAAAAAACCCAAAAAGGTGTTACAGAAATACCATAATTACATTTATTAGGAATTCTGTGGACATGTGTTAGATTGGCACCAGCTATCCTTGTCTTTAATTATTTGATTTTGGTCCTACAGCCGAACTTCTTGTTAATCAGGGCAGATTTACACAAATGCCGGGTGCAGCGCTTGAGTACGGGAAGGCAACCAGGGGTAGGGACTTCGGTGTTCCTGCGTCCTGCCTGTGGCTGTTTTGGGAAGAGGATGGGAGACGAGAAGTTTGTGTGGCTGTTGAGCTGTCGGGATGCAGTGCCTTGGCAGTTCTCCTGCAAGAGCTGCAGAGGAGTCACCTGTCATACTTGCATGGCTGCAGTGCCCCAGTCACTTCCAAGGGCTTTTCCAAAGGCTTATAGAGCCAGCGATGTCTGTGCAGCAGACGGGATTTGCTGGGGGATGACAGCATAGGGAAATTTGTGTGGTAAAATGCTGTATGACTGTACTAGTTTGAAAACAAACTAGTGAGAGACTCCAAGTCAGAAATACAATTTAATAGGAAAAAATAAAATAAATGCAATAGTACAAACAAACAACCCACTGACAGAGTGAGAGTACAACCTGACCCCCTGACAGTCAGGGGGTTGGTAGCAGTCCGATTAAATGGTGGCTGCAGTCCTCCTGGAGTGATGGTTCTGTTGAAGTAGTGATTCTGTAGAAAAGGTCTGGTCTTCATCTGAAGGTCCAGTGGTGGTGTAGAAGGGTCTGGTCTTCCTCTGAGAATCCAGTGGAAAAGGCTGCTGTGCTGTTCCAAATCCCAGATTATATCCAGGTGGGAATGCTTGGCTACTTCCCCTGGGCGGAGCATCTCACAATGGGATGGTGAGTCACGAGGTAAGGCATTGATGGGCCCATTAACAGGAGATAGTCCGGAGGGAGGAGGCAGGGAACATTGCTGCACCTGGTTTCAACAGCTCATGAGGATTGTAATAGAATACACTGTAACCCAGGACAATGACCCTGTATGGAAGGGGAAGGTACTGCTGCTTGACTGAATCTCTCATCAGCTTTATTTTCTGCACCTGTGGGATAGTGCCAGTGGCACGAAGGTGGAGGTGGGCATCACTTGGGCATCACGGGGAAGGGATGACGCCTGCCAGGTCCTTGCCTTGGCTCATGGCTGGCAAGGAAGGACAAGATTATGGGCATTTGCGCTTGTGGGTTTTTGTGTTTGTTTTATCATGTGGATTCTGTGTATAGTAAAGCGGAGCTCAAGTCTCCCCTGTGCCCTGTGCCAGAGGTGCTGAGCAGAGTTCCTTGGTTGTGCCTCTGTTTCCTGGCACTTACGGGGTTCTGTTGCCTCTGAGACTTCCCTTCCCCAGGCAGACGTGGTTGGAAGTGACCCAGGGGTTCAGAAGGCATTGAGGTTGTTCCAGTGGGAGATGTCTGTGCCTGGGAGCCTTTGCAGGGGCCCGGGAAGCAGAGGCTTCTGCAAGAAGAGGCCATGTAGAAGGGGCCAGCTGGTGACCTCAGAGTTCCGTGACCAGAACCTGAGGTCATGGCAGTGGCCAGTGTCACTTGCATGGGAAGCCCATGTGGAAACAGCATTTCCCAAAAGCCTTTGCTTCCTGGCACGTTGTCATTGGGGCTGGTGAAGATGAAGGGAGCTCTCCTGAGGTACAGACCCCTCCTGGGGTATTCACCCTTTTGGGATGAGAGAGCTCCATGGGCGGAGGAAATGCCTTATGCAGAGCCTGTTTAGTGTTGCTTTGGTCCCGATTTATTGTATGTGGGAATTTAATGGATCTAAGTTTACCTTCTCTTTGCCGTATAACTGATAAAAGACATTTGTCAGCCCAAAGTCTGGCCAGATAAATCTTTTTAGTCACCACAGTGGAGGGAAGGTGGCAGCACGTGCTGAAGGCAGGGCAGAACTTTTCCAGGTGCCTCTTGGGAAGGAGCTGGGAGAAGATAGTGGTGGGACCAAGCCCAGCCTGGATTTGAAGGGAGATGCCTGTAAAAATGAGTCTTGAGAAGATCGGGTCCTACTGGTGGCAATTCAGCCTCTGTCACATTGAACAGCATGTTCTGGGGCATCCCCTGGGTGTTACCAAGGGGCAGCTTTGGGCAGCATGCTGGGCCCTGGCTGGGGGGCAGTGGGAGTGGAGAACTGGCTGCTGGAGGAGGAAAGGAATCAGGGAACAGAAAAGAGCAGAACCGGGGGACTGTTCCAGCAAGCTTGGGGGGTTCCCATGGCTCTTTTGGAATTTTTTCTAGAGTACTCTGATGTTTCCCCCATTAGGGGCTCTGACAGGTGCTGGGAGGAGCCAGTGAGAGAGCCAGAAAAGCTGTCAGTGGCATCATATGGCACTGTGCCATTCCTGTCTGGTGAGGCAGAGCACTGGCCCATCCGTGCTGGCAGGTGGGGGCCTGGATCTGAAAGGAGGTGCCTTTTCAGTTCCTAGCCAGTGAAGCTTTGGGAGTCTGGAGGGACCTAGCAGGGCTTCTTAGCTCGGGAAGAAGGAGATGGGAGGCGGTGGAAGTTGTGTGCATGTTGAGAATCACTTGAAGGCTGAAGAAAAGACAATTGATACCTGTTTTTGGTGACGGGGTTTCTTCCTTTTCAGTCAGTTTGGGTTTTTTTTGCTGCTAGGTGGTGGAGCAGCATCAGAAACCCTTTAGGTTCTTCATTGCCTGCTTCTCTGTAGTGATGCTTTCTGCTGCTCTCCTTTCTTGCTCACCTTCATGGGCTTCTTCAGTTTCTGAAGCTGAAGAGGAAGCAGCTCATTTTCCCAGACTCAAGTGGAGGAAGGGAGGCTGAGTGCTTCCTCAGTTTAGCTAGGAGAAGGGAGAGAGCTTCTTCCATTCTAGTTATCTCCAGACCATTTTGTTGTTTCCAGGCAAAAAGTTGGTGAGATGGCACAAGCAGTATGAGACTTCCTGAATTTTTAACTGCACAGCTGGGGAGCCCAGTGTGCAGGTATGGATTTCCTTGAAATCAATCCTTGCCTCCCTGCAGCCTGGTTCCACATCCTTTTATGGATTTCTTGGCTCATCTCCAGCTGTTTTCTGAATAAACATATAAGCTAGAGATCTCAGATTCTTCTGACTGGGGTAATACTGAGTCTTCATCATCTTAGATTAACAGATGTGTGCATGCCACACTTGGTGGGGTAGAATAGTTAACTCCAGCGTGAGGAGGAGGGTTGTGCCTGTGACATCTGTCTTGCCCCTGTCCCTGCTGTTACCATGATGCCTTCCTGTTTTAGCCAAAGTTCTGCCAGTAAAACTTACTCCCTCTGTGTTACCTACCTTCCAACTATTCGTTGCCACTGAACTTCTGGAAGTTTACTGGAGTCCTGTTTTTATAAAGTCAAGCTGTAGGGATTAAGCAGTGTCCCGGTACATAGTCATGGGAAGGAGCCTGAACTATAGATTTCTGATAATCTGGTTAGCTGGCAACTATCTCTAGAGAAGAAACATCCATTCTGATTTTATGCAGTCATAATTACAACCTTATAACATCAAAGGTAGCTTTAATATATGTGAAGCATTTCACATATTGTCCTTGCAGAATACTTGGCTAAACTCAAAACAAAAATTAAGTACAGTGTGAATTGTTTAGAACTCTCATTTTGTCACCATACTGGGGTTGTAAAGGTCTTCATTAGTGTTTAATTAACCCCTAAACATCTAAGGGTGGTCATTTTACAGATGATCACTATGGCAGTGTTGGATGAAATGAATTTCATAATGTTTCACAGTGAGGAGTATCTCCTGGCAGACTAAAAGAATAAAAGCATAGGCAGAAACCCCGTCTAGCTGAAATTATTGTTCCTCTAAGCTCTGAGTGGTACATGCTGAAAAAATTATTATCCACTGAATGGGAAGTCTTTTCTTCTATTCCTTTGAAGCAAAATAATAACATGACACTTCTCTTTATCCAATGATTTTTTGGAAAGCATTAAAAAAAATGAATTCACAATTTCCTGTGTGGATATGAAGTCCGTTCCCTGAAATGAATATTCAGTATAAAAATCTAATAGGTAAGAAGAAGGACATTTATTACATAGTAGTTGGCATAAATTTTGCTTCTAATGAGGATAAAATACATGTAAATGAATAATTACAGTAATTGTTGTAATTAGGATTTGTTAATGACAAAGGTCTCATAATTGTGTAACTAACTTTTGGTTTATTAAGATTTATAGTCTGAACTCTTAATTCCATTTTATTCCTTTAAAAGCAGGATTTGCTAGGGGAGGAGTGTTTTCAGGAAGCTGACTTGCTATGTGCTCTCAACTGTAGATGTTTCCAGTTTTCTTCGTGGCAAAGCTGGAAGGCTTCCGGTGAGATGCTGTAAATTACCAAAATTACTGTAATGTGAGGATCTAATAGTTGAAGGCATTCCTGAGTGGACATACTGGATCTGACAGTTTCTGGCTTTAAATTGTAATAGATTTTCTCCCTCTCAAGTTTTAAGAAGTTCTGGTTACAAATAAAAATGTTGTTGTCTCCTTTGCCAGTTAATGCTATTTAATAGTAGATTTTAAAGGTTAATTTTTCTTGTGTGCTGATGCACATCCTCTCTGCTTCTACTAGAATTGAATAAAAGCAGCAGTTTTGCCGTCATTTGACTCTTTGGCTTCAAGATGAGTCCTTTAGCCACTGCAGTCCCAACAGTCACAGCATCCCCAGGTTGGTTTTAATTACAGCAGAATCTGCAAGCATCCCTGAAGCAGGGAGAAGAGTTTTACATCTCATTAGTTGCAGGTGGGCTTGGAAATGACAGTGATCCAATGTGGCTGTAAGGGTTTCCAGGGTTTTTCCCCCTGGATTGTGCTGCAGTGCTGAAGTAGGTTCAGTGCCGCAGTGCTTTTGTCCCCAGGTTTTCTGTTTAAACTGAGGTTGAATCCATGGAATCAGTTTGTCCTGTGTTCCCCAGCAAGGGAAAAGCACACACAAAGTCCTGATGTCCTACCCAGTTCTGTTGTTCTCCTGCGGGTATAACCACCCAGAAATGTATTTGCTATATATATATCCTAAATATATGTGCTACAACCACCCTTAAATAGTTAGGTGAGCATAATAATTCCTGTGGTTTATAGCCTAAAACACACCTGATGGTGTCAGCAGCTCATGGACAGCTTCTCAGAGTTCTGCATGTACTGTCAGAATCTAGAAATGGTTAATAAACTCTTTTTTATAATGCTAGGTTTAGATAACTTCATTTTGCATTATAAACCTAGGAGTGGCTTGGCTAGAGTTATTTTGTTTCCTTGTCTATGGAGCAAACACAAAGCAGTTTGAACCAACTTCTGAACACTAGAGCACTTTCAGAGATGGTTCTTACAGAATGTACATTGTTTTTCAGTTTTTCCTTTGTCTTTCTTAGATCTTCAGAGGAACTCAGGGCAATCCTCCTTCCCTTTTTCCTCCTCCCTCACCATCTAATTAAGGCTGGGAATTCAGGTACTCTAACCCCATGAGATTTAATAAGTGTCTTTGAGACTATTAGTGAATCTCGATGAATGTGTGCCGTTTTCTGCTCTTTGCTAAATATAGAGAGGGGACTGGGTCATGGTGTCCTCGGCTGTCACGGGTACCACAGGAACTTTCTTAACCAAGTTGAGCTCTGTCTTAGCTGCAGGGATTTTTGCCTTCACTATTCCAACTGAAGGGGCTGCTCCTGAACTTCGTGGCTTGAATGCTTAGGAATCAGCTTTGAATTTCCAGCCTGGGTATATGTCAGTGGGTAGTTTAGAGCCATTTGTCCTTGCGTCAGCGAGGTTTGTCCTTAAACCTGAATAGTTCTTTTTCTCTTCTTGATGTTCCTGTGTGAATATACAGACCAGTGATAATCCTGTCCTTTTTCAGACTGGTTTTGTGAGTCTGAACCCAGTGGAATCCAGTCTTGCATGGTATCCTCTCAGGTGTAACTGTTCACTATACACAGTCCTGTTCACCTGTGCCCAAAGGGGGCATTCCCATGATGAAGATGCCCAGCATTCCATATCTGATCTCTCCAGTGCTTGATTCCATTTGTCTGCTGGAAAAAAATATTGATAGTACTTAAGTACTCAAGTATTTAGTGCAGATTTTATTCAGGATTACACATTATGTTCCATGCTGCCTTAAGTAATTGGTATTACTTCACTGCAGTCATGCAAATAAAGTAATTGTAGTGTAGCCTGGAATTAACCTGCACTGGGATCCACCTCGGCCTTTTTCTGTTCTCCCTCAGCCTTTCCATTTTTTTTTTAATATCACCTATATACATATTTTCAAATACTGTCCTGCTTGATGTTAACATATTCTGTGCATGGTCCATCAGTGGAATTTTATTGTGATTTCAATATTACTTTTTAATTTAGTTTGGGGACACTTAATATTTTATTTCAGTCACACATCTGTCTCCTAAAATTTTGAAAGTCTCATCTCCTGCCCAACTCAGTAATTAAAGATTGGAAGAAAGATTTGTCTGGCAAATACTGCACACAGAGTGAGGTAGGAAAATGTGCTGAGGATGTCCTGTACAGGGTGAATGTTCTGGAGGAGAGGTTGGCAGTTGCATGTGTGTACATACACCTCCACCTGTCTTGATGTCTTGTACATAATAACCATCCATTATCCCCATTATCAATTTCAGGTTTTTGCTGTGTGTCAGCAGTATTATAATTTTTTTAGTGTTTCTCTCCTCACATGTTTAAAACAGCTTGATTGTAACAGCCAGTTATCTCTCAGTAGGGCTTTGGGGAGGGGTTGCAATCGCTCTACTAAGGAGTCATCAGCTCCCCTATTACCACGCACAGTACTGCGTTCTCTTCTTATCTTTAACAATACAAAAGGTGCATCACCCTTTGCTGTTTTATTACAGCTAAGTGCTTTGAGGAGTTTCACAAAATGAGATGTCACCTCTACTGTGCCTCATTTTCTTGGAGAGAGGCCAACTGCAGTGCTGATGCTCATATCATTTGTCTCCTTGGATGAGACTTTGTGGCATCTTCCTCTTCCCATTTTCGCCCTTCTCCTCTCACTTTTTATTGTGTAATTGGGATTCAAGACTTGTGAACTCGTTGTTTCCTTGGGTTGGATTTTGTTCCTTTGTCAGAGAGAGGGTGAATTACAGTTGCCCCTGCACAGGCACATTCTTGTTCCTGTGTATTGGTTTAAGGAAGACATCAGCTGTTAGTTCCTGAAGGATTGGCTGTAATCCCCAAGAGCCCATAAGGCACCTGTTGGCACCTGTGGCTTCAAGTCATTAATTGGAGCATGTACTGTCACCACATGTCTTTGAAAGTGCTCAAGTGTGGCTTTGATGTGTTCTCCCACAGTGTGTTGGCCCTGCACTTCTTCATGGCACAGGCAGAGCCAGGGTCTGCTCCTGGGCCCTGACCTGTGCTTGTGAGGCAGAGGGGCAGATTGGTTGCCAGGATGCACTTGACAATGGCCCAAGATAGGCTGTGGGCTCAGGCCAAGTGACAGCTGGGCTGTGCACCATAGAAGAACTTAGAGCTACAGTTCTGGTGTTATGTTAAGCACAAGAAAAAGTGACATCCTCATTCATAACTCTTATCTCTCCTTTATTTTATACCTCTTAGGGTGTTTCAAAGATGACCGTATTGTGTTCTGGACTTGGATGTTTTCTACGTATTTCATGGAGAAGTGGGCCCCCCGGCAGGATGATATGCTCTTCTACGTCCGTCGGAAACTGTCCTATGTCAGTGGGGAGAGTACAGAGGGTAAAAAGGTGAGTAATGATGTATTTTAATTTGGGAAGCTTAAGGTAACACGGGATTTGGTTTTGTGGAGTACCTGATACATCTGAAGAACTGCAAACCAAGGATAAGGAATTTCCAGCTCTGCTCACCACAAGATGTTATACAAAATTGACCCATAAGGAAATACCATGGTTAAGGTTGTGAACTCCAGGTGACCCTGCCTTGGCAGGGGAGTTGGACTGAATGATCTCCAGAGGTCTCTTCCAACCCTAATGATTCTGTGATTCTGTAACATCAGCAACAGTGTAAATGAGGTGCACTGTCATAGACTTGAGAAACTCAGAAAGTTTGCCTGCTTTTTTGGGAAGCTGATTTTTGTTTTGTTTTTCAGTGATGATGCTTTATGAACTCAGAGCCTAAGTCTGTAGAAAGGGAGACAAAAAGGAGAAAGAAGATGGTCACACTGGTATTTCTAGAAGAAAACTGCCTGAGATACTAGAGTATCAGGAATAAACATCTGTTTGGTGTACTCAGTAGCAGAATACAAGCAGCCTCCTGGAGCTGGGATACAGCAGTGACAAACAGTGGAGAAACTACTGTATTCTCATAGTCTACATTTAAGACAATATGCCCCTCCTAAAGAACTACTGTTCCTTGCAAACATACTCAGGTATTCTAGTGCTGCTGCATAGGTATTTCCCCATTAGAGATCTGAGAAACTTCTTAGCATTCCATGGCAGTTTTCATCTTAGGTGGGGGAAACAGAAGCAAGAAGTAGGATGGTTTTATTGGGAGTTAAGGTTGGTGGCTGCAGGAAGATAAACGGAGGAAGAAAAGACGGGCATTAATTTCCTGACACATGTAAATAATTGACACTGTTGTTGAATCACAGGTATTAGTGAATGGTGTTTGTGAAAGTGTTTGTAGCCAGCTGTACATGAGTTCTCTGGGTTCAAATGTGGTGGTGTAAAGAACTGCAGTTGTCAGCTCCCTTAAGAAAAAGATTGCAGAAGGTTCCCACACTTTTGATGAAAATACAGAAATTGGACAGAATTATCTTCTCTCTTCTCCCTGGCCCTCCAACTTCCATCTTGACAACCACTAGGAGAAGATGGCAAAATATGGTTCTTTCTCTATCAGATGAGTGGTTTAGTCTTCAGCTAGTGTATTTGGAGCTGTAAGACTTGTGGGGGAAACTTCCATCCGGATTGTTGTTTAAGTGACAGTAAATGCACCCCTGTTTCACATCAAATAATATTATGGCTTTGTTCAGCTTGGTAAAAGCATGAGTTGTTTAACCTCTTGTCCTTCTCAACAAGGAACGTGAATCTCAGAGACAGCCTAGTTGCTTAAATCCATTTACAGACCCTTGATCCACCTGTTTAACTGATTCATTAGCTTAAAGTGTTTGAACCTCTTGTGGATAGGCGACAGTGACATAAACTCTTATATTTGCTCTCAGAGGATTATTTAAGCTTTCCAAAAGCACCATAGATAATTTTTATTTGTGAGGAGGTTTCATAAGTGGTGGTTACTACAAAATCAGCATTAGTGAATCATGTGCGGTAACAGCTGGGATGGGAAGTGGGCCTTATAGCACACACAGCATTTTGTAACTCTCCCTTGGCTGTCTATATTTTGCTTGGCTTTTAAGAATTGTACCTTTCCTGTGACTTTGAAGTAGTACAGTTGCTTTGTGAAACTTCGTAGTTGGTGATTCATTGGTACTTTTTCAGGTGTCTTCCTGTTTGATTTCACTTGACTGCTTTGTAGTTCCAACTCCTCTTTTATCTGATTTTTGAGCCTGTCCAGTGCAGTGAGACACCAAACAACTACTCCTGCACTTTGAATTATGACTACATGGGTTTTTAATTTACTTTGTAGTTTTGGACATTCTTTCTTGAAAAATGATGCCAAAATGCCAAAGTCATACTGTTAAAGGCGAGGGAAATGGAGACTGGTATCTGTAGAAGCTGGATAGAAGTACAAGCCTCCCTGCCACCCACCAAACTGTGCTCTCATTTAGATTTCCAGGGGTAGATTGAAAAGGCAAATGAAGGGGAGAGTTCAGAGTTGTTTGGGGACATTTAAGACTAGAACTGGAGCTGTGCTGTTGGCTCCTGCTTTATGCCAGTGTGCCGGTTTGGCCAAAATCTAGTAATATAGCCCCTGAGAGAAAACCAGGTTACAACCACCCTTTCCCCCACAAGGTTCGGGAAAAAAGGAGGTTTTTCCTCGAAGGAAAGTGAAAGAGATAAAAACTATTTATTTTAACAAACACACAGGACAAGGATAATGATACTAAATAATGAATTAAAACCCTCGCTATAGAGAGAAACTTGGGAAGATTTCAGAGTCCTTCTGTAGGTGTGGTCTCTCTCCTCCTCGGAGCTGGTCGGTGAGGGCGTGGGCCCACCCCCGGGCCTTGGGGANTTTGTCTGTTTTTTGGGGTTTTTTTTCTCGAGCTCAGTTTAAAGGCACAGAAAAGGCACGATATTACTTTTTGGGCATAGAGCATGATAGGGGATACACATGATAGAGTCACCCCAAGACAGCCAGGCTGAGCCAGATGGTCTGGTGATGATTCCTTCATGGACCACATTGAGGGTGACTTTGTAGTCTGGGTGTACAGTGAAGCTAGTTCATTGTAGTTCTTCCACAAACACCACTATGTATGTGCTCTGTGCTTAGCTGGCCACTGCAGGTTTTGGCTGAAGAATGCTGGCAGAGGTGACTCATCCCATGTCAGCTCAGAATGTTAGTTTATGTTAATGAAAATAAGATCTGTGCAGCTTTGAGCACACAGCAATCTGATGACAGCGACAAAAGGGGTTGAGTGCAGAGAGGCTGTTTGTCTGAATGCTGGCAGTGGTGGTGTTTGTGTCATTTCCATGCCCTGGTGTGATGGTCTGTGTCAGTGGGAAGCAAGTGTCAATGAATCCAGTGGTTCCCAGGTTTTGGTGCCTGTCCTGTGTGATGAAAAGTAGTTCCTGCTTGTGGGCTTGGGTTCTTCTGTGCTTACTGGAGCTGAAGAGTGTTGGCAATAACATTTGATTTTAAGTTGAAGTGTAACAGAGGATAAGCAGAAAAAACCTGATAGGATCAAGATTAGAGGTTCTGCTCAGTTTTGAGACTGAATGAGAAGGGCTTTGGGTGCAGCTTAGTCATGACAGCTTGAAGTAATAAATCCTACCATTTGGTATGTCCAGTAGGTGCTGATGGTAAACTTCTCTACCATCATAAATTTTATTTTAAAGGGCCTTTTAAATTATCTGCTTTGCAGTCTGCCTGGTCTAAGTGACTTTCCATTTGCTTCTCTTTTCCTTCCCACCAATTTCTAAACTGAGCATAGATGGATGAAACAGCAGTTAAGCTCCTAATATGTGAATGCCAGGGCAAAACTGCCATATCGAATTCTGGGCTATATCCACTACACAGACTCTTGGATCCCAGAGAAGTACATTTAATTCTGTCTTTCCTTGGCATGTCATAGTAACAGTCTTGCAGTTTTTCTTGCCAAGTTTTGAAGATACTTCTTCTCTTGGTGTCTTTATGCAAAACCACAGACCCCCTGTGTCAGGTTCTGTGCAGACCAAGGCACTGTGGAGTGTAGCTTTTCACGAGGTTAAGGAATTCAGCAGGATTTTGTAAGGTGGAATACCTTTGACTTGTCACTGTTTATTAAGTCAAGACTCAAAAACCGCTTTGCTGCTGCCTCTCATGCCAGCTGATGTGACCTACTGGAAAATGTAATCCTCACTTCCAAAGGGTCTTGGACACTGCAGGTTTGAAAGGTTAACATGGTTGGATTTGGGATTATGATTTTAAAATGCCGTTAGGACAAGATTGAGTATCTCTGATCTTTCTGTAGAGAGCAGCTTTACTTTCTCCTGGGAGTCCAGAAGATGCAAGTATATAGTGTTACACAGACAGCTGGGAAACGAAGATAAAACTTCAGTGATGGACCAGCAGGTTGTATTCTGCCTTTCGTTGTGCCTTGTCACCTGAAAAGGTGCTGTATCTATAGGGCAAAGCAATAAAAAAGATAAATGTAAGACACCCTGGGCATGTTTTGAGCTTGCCTGGATATTGGAGTAGTTCCTATTTTCTTCAGCATCCTATGAATGTGGAGGAGTAGGGTTGCTGCCAAATGCACAGGATAGTCATTAGGACTGTTAAGTCTTCAAAAAGCTTAGGCTACTGATGTTGTGTCTGCAACTTCAGAAACAGAACTGAACAGAGCCATGGTTTATATGTTCATGTGCATCTGGACCTGTGACTCAGCAAATACTGCTTGTGGTGTGACCAGTCAGTTTCCAAACCTAAATTACTTCAGGCACATGACTCGCACTGAAAATCACAGGATTTTCCTAACTGAATCCATATTCACTGTCACTGTCTGGCTGCCTGGAAGATTCAACAATCTGAACTCCGCATCTAAAAAAATTACAAGTTTTAAGAATCCTTCATTGCTGGCTCTGTTGCAGTGTTGGGGTTTTTTCCAGCACTGCAAGCAAACAGGATGTCTCCAGAAGAGCTCTATGCTATACTTCGTGGCAGTCCCATGCCACCACCCAAATGCTGAAGAGAAACAAATGGCCAGAAACTGCATCTTTCTTGCTGAATAAATTTTCTCCTCCTTCATGGGTAGTATGTGGGAACGAACAATGATTGCAACACACGCAAGTCGATACGGAGTTGGCTGTTGTGCCTCAGCTCTACCATTGTGCTGAACTTGTAGAGGTGTTGCAGTGAGCAGAAACAGTGGCTCCTGCAAAGAGTTCAGCATCCACACAGTTCTTTCATTTTGAAACATGAAAAGGGAACCCGGGCATTATCAGATTGATACTGATTTTTTTTGTAAGGAGCTCAACATCTTCAGTGCAAAGATTTGACCTTTCTTTTGCAGTTCTCCTTGCCAGAAATCCTTGTGCTTTCTCGTGCTACTTTGCTGATGTTTGATTGTCTAAATGTGTGAGCATAAAGGAGCTGCTCCTCTGCTCATGATGCACTTATAAAATTATCAGGGTTGGAAGAGACCTTTAAGATCATCAAGGCCATCTCCATTTCCTCTGTGTGCTGTGGCAGACTGCTTGGAAAAAAAATGAAGGGAAGAAAATACTATGATGAGTGTGACAGGAACATTTCTTTTCCACACAGAACGATCCAGGCTGTCTGTGACCTTCAGCTGTGCTTGTGACACACGTGGCAGGCTAACACCAGTCAGGGTGGTGATGCTCTCATCTTCTGCCCTATTTCCAGAGTAAATTCCTGTCTGAGGCAAAGGAAGTGCACAGCTGAAATACTTTCACAGTATCACAGTCACAAAACTCCGGATTCAGGAAGGAGTATGGGGTGCAGGGGCATTTTTAATGAATTGCTTTATATTGCTTCCAGTCTCTGAAGAGCTCTTCTTAAGCAGTTGAATAGGGTGACAAGAAAGCCAGAATCAGATGTGATTTTAATATGAATGGCACTGAAAAGTGGCAGCCCTGAGCTGTGTGGCCAAGAAGATGCTCTGTTCTCTACTACAGAGACCAACTTCACTGGGAAGGGAAGAAGCCCAGACCCAGTTTTCCCATCTGATGAATTACGCTGAATTAATTCAGTATCAGAAATGCATCGTATCTGTCTGAGTCACTGGGGAGCAGAGGGACAGAAGAGCACTGCTAGGCTGGGCTTGCATCCTGGAAAAGCTAAAAGTGTCTGCTTGGAGGTCCCCAAAAGCCTCATCAGGCCACGAGTTCATCAGAGCACTTAGTGGGTTTGATCTGTGGGTTACAGGCTGGTCAACTTGCTTATTAGAGGTATGGGAATGTCTGGGTTCAGTGTTGAAATTAATATGCAATTGAATTGGAACTCTGGAATATCATCATCATGTTTGTAGTAACATTGGTAATTAGAACTTAAATGTCTAATGTCTGGACCAGGGTTTTCCCCCACCCTTTCTTCTGGTCAGCAATCCAGTTTATGCATTTCTGTATTCAACAGAGGTGGTTTAAAACACACTGATTCAATACCATTCTGTAATGTTCTTTCTCCCATGGCAGTGTCTGCTGCTTACGGATGTAACGTGCCTTCCTGAATCCTGCTGACTAGATACTGCAGAAGGCACACGGTGTGTTGCTTCAGGTACTTGTGCTTCTCTAGGAGCTTCAGAAAGGCTGGAAAATAACAATACAGGAATAGGTTAACAGTGAGCAACTTGTTACACCTGAAAATACGGGTTACTCTGTGGTCTGGGACCATGTTTGATATTGCTTAAATAGTCACATATATATCTCTTCCTTTCATTTTGGAAAGCTGATTTAGCAGATCCATGGAGCATTTGGGGAATGAAAGTTGGTGGGATTCACATAGTACAAGTGTGAGACAGCAGCAAAGATGACTTTGTCAGGACCCCAAAACCAAGTCATTCTTGCCTTGCTGATACTGCTCAGCATATTTGAACTCCCGGCCTTGTCTTACTTAGCCACTCTTAACCGCTGTCGTGGTGCCACAGCCAGGCTAGGGATAAACAGTTTGCTTTCCTCTGATTTGTTCGATGAGCATCTTCAAACATTCAGCTCCAGTAATTTGAACAACTTGGACTTCTATTTTTCATCTTTTATACCTCTTCTGCTATTTTTGGAGTTACAAAGGCAGAACTAGATTTTTGGGGTCCTTTTCACCTAAGTAATTTGAATTATGGTTGGTTGAAGTCAGCTTTTATTCTGTGAGTCCTGTTAGCATTTCTCAGTCTTACGATTTACTTGTTCTTATCACTTCAGAATCTTTTTCATATACGATGTGCAGATACTGAAAGCAGATGTGTAGGCTTGTTAAATCTTTTGTTTTCTATGCCTGAGACTTGCCAATCAGAAGGAATGTCTTGTGTTTCTTGAAAAGAAGAAAACAGAATACATTGTGGTATTCCTTGTGATGAAGTACTTTTGCAAGAGCTATAATTAATTTCAAGGTGATTTCTTTAATACTGAGATATAAACTTATGTAACAATGAGAAGAAAGTAAGAATTCGGTGAGGAAACACAATCTCAAAGCAGTGCAGGACCTAAAAAATTGGTGTTTGATATGTGCCCTCAAATGAGGAGGGCAAACAGTTTTTCGTTGTAGAGTGATGAAGGACAAAGGTTACAGGAGAGTTTTCTGTCTTTGAAGATGGAGGAAGCTGCTGTTTCTAGCTGCCAACTGATGGTATAGATTGCCCTGCATGCGTTTTACTCTTGTTCTCAGTAAGAGCTAAGTGGGATCTGACTTTTGAACTTCACCATTCAGTTCAGAGCTACTCATAGACCAGTGTCTGTTCTTCCCCCAAAAGGACACTCCGATGGGAGGAGAGGGTGCCAGCAAATAAAAGTTGGGAGATGTTTGCGGTGATACCTCATCTTCTCTAAAAGGATTGGGATAATGAGCAGTGTAATTAACCCTAAATTTCAGGGCTGGACTTGACAAATCAGAGCACTTCTCATTCTAAGGTAAACTCAGTTGTTAACTCCAGGGCAGTCTTAGGTCATTAAGCCACTATCTGCAACCAGAACCATAAATGACAGGAGAAAGATCAGGTTGTAAGGAATTAGAGGAATTACAGCAGTACTAAAACCTGTGTGAATAGTGGGAATAGCTTTGCAGGACTGAATATCAAAAGGAATAAAGGCTACATGTGAGCTGACTGTTGTTTCAAGCTGAGACTGCAACTGCAGTTCAGTGGAGACAGTAAGGGATCCAGTGTGTGGGTGCAGCTCTCTCTGAGAGCCCCAGGCTGAGTACGATCAGTACCTAGAAGGTACCAGGGTGGGATAATAAAGTGGTGAAAGATCAGAATTTTAGCATATCTTACCCAGAGTTTTGTTCAAGGAAAAAACCTCTGCTTTGCTGTCCTTCACAGCTATGTGAGGCTTTCTCTCTAAGAGCTTTTGGCTAGCTGCCTTGGGGTGGTTTTCTATTCCCTGATCATCTGCTCTATGCCCAGAAATGGTTGCTGTAGCTTTAAGGTGGGTCCGGGGGAGGGAGGAGCCTTGGGGCTCTTGGGCAGGCTCGTTTCAAAGCCTCACTCCCAGGTGACACCGTTACTTTGTTCCTTAGCAGCTTGGTTTTTTGTTAGCTTAGGCAAGAAGTTTTTTTTTTTCCTTTCCCTGGCCTTGGAGATCTGCGACAACAGTCCTTCGGTGGTCTTTGTTTTTTTCCTGAAGCGTTCAGTTTGGTTTTGGTCCGAGATCGGAGAATTGACGGGAGACGAATCGGCCGGGGGATGGCCAGGAAGCTGAGGGGCCGCACCATCTTGCGCCCAGATCTCAGAAAAGCCGACTCTGTGGAAGAAAGTATACGGAAAATCACACTATGAAAAGCCAGTGTCCAGAAAGGAGACGGAGTAGTCCTGCAGCTTTATTCGAATAAAGGGAGAGAGTCCACTGGGACACACACCCGCGGGGTTTTCTCTCTCGAGATTTTGGAGGGTACAGCCTCCTTTTATCCTAAACTCCCGGCCGCATGTTGCCTCTTCCGTTCCCCATTGGCTGAGGTTCTAGGAAGGTACGGCCTTCCCGAACCACCTACCACATATCCTCCCCTGAACCTGTCATTTTACCCCAAAGTTCAGAAGTTCAGGCTTGTGCAGACCCCCTTGTCTGTTTCAGGAGCCAAGCTGTCTGGGCTTTGTAAAAAACCTGCTGCCCAAAGTTAATAGAGACATTAAGGCCCATTTCAAAGACGTTAACACCCATACCTTCACCCATCAAATTGTTTGTAAAGACATCTTCCCTATCAAAAGTACCCTAAATCCACCAGCTTCGTCTGCTGTGAAGAGGAGACCAACATCAGAGATTCACCATGTTCCCATCTGTTTTTGCCCAAGCTGCTGTGTGAATCCTTTGGGGTTTTTTTCCTTCCCTTAGCCAAAAGCCGACGCCTTTTTTTCTTTCTCGCCACCACGTTGCAGCCATTGTGGGTTTTTTTTCTCTTTCCCTGGCATTTTGGGTTTTTTTGTTCTGATGTGGGGATGTGTGTGGAGCGGGGGGAAAGGTCTGACAGTTCAGTATCTAGCATTTATTCACCCTTTTTTCCCGTGCCATGTTGGCACTCTGTTTGTGAATAAAGGATTGGTTTTTTTCACTTTCATCCACTAGTGTTAATCTCTCATTGGCAGAAAGGGATTGTTGGAACCCCGTTTTTGTTAGAGGAAACACTCATTCCAGTGTTCTCCTCCTAAACTTGTCTCTAAACCGAGACACTAGCTCAAGGAAAAGTTCCCAAAGTTTGTGATCATTTGGTTATACATTTGGTTGTGGGCACAGAATTCAAGTAATTGACACTGAAGTAAATTTCTCAAAACGAGTGGTTTGTCTGTAGCTGAACTTTGCTTCTTGCACAGTTTGCAGTTGCTCTATTGCAGCAGGCTTTGTTTCAGCTTTATAGCTGTGGTGGGTGTCGAGTTACCATAGCTACTGGGCATTATGCTGCCTTTATGTGGGCTCCAGAGTGTGTTCCAGGAGGATCAGGTGCAACTTCTGAATAATTGATAGTATCCAGAAAAAGGGAATAGGAATTTTGTCTTGGAGGGCATTCTTTGCATTGTCCTCTGCTGTTACCACCGGTGAAAATTTCAGTAGCCATAATCCTAAGAACAAAGCTTCTCCATATGACATCTGATACAATCTTTCTTTTTCATTTTAGGACATTGTTGCATTGTTGAATACAGTTGTCGCCTTTTAAACATTATCTTGGATGTAAATATTCTGGTGGAGGCTTGTAACATCAGCTTCCCTGCATGACAGGACAGGGAGTGCACCCTTCCCACAGGGCTTCTCTGCATGCTCCAGAAAATAGCAGGCTCCTTTGATTTCCTTCCCATTTAGCAGAGACAGGGATGTCGCTGGCAAACAGATGCATGAGCAGATGGGTTTTCATGGCCAACTGGCCAGCCCAGCCTGTGTCCTATCGAGTATCTGTTCTCCAGTGCTGCTGGGCAGCCAAGCCCTGCTCTGAACGTGGCTCTGTGATTCTGGGGCTTCCCACCTTGTTAAAACACAGGAAGCACAAGTCCTGGGATATTAGACCAACAACCCCCATGCTGTTTGTGGCAGTTTCTTGGTTTGAGAAAATGCCCTTTTCCTGTGCCAGAGGGTCCAGGCAGCTCCTGAGATACTGTCTTTTTTTTCCTGAATTGCATCATGCTGTTGATGTGTGTAGAGAGGGAAGCCAGGAGTGACCTATGTCTCCATGTCTGGAGGTGGGGGATTTTGCCAATAAAACTTCATGCTGCAAGGAAAGTTTGGACGTGTTTTGGTGACTTTTGGCAGGTCACTCTCTGTACAACCAACCTTGCTGAAGCTGGAGGAGGTGCTACAGCTAGAGAGAGACATTGCAAAGATTGCAGTGTTTGTCACACAGACCTGAATTGCTGCTGGTTTCAGGCACTCTTGGGTGCAATGTTTCCTTTTTTTAATAAATAACCTGCACCCTCTCCTCAGGAGCCAGATGAGCAGGAATCACTGCACACAAACCCAGCCAAAGCTGGGTAGCTTTTGCTCAGACTGAATCTACCTTCTGCTACTCTCAAACTAGGCATCTGCTGGTAAAAACACTGTGAAATGTTCAGCCTAGGAAGAGTGCTCTGCATTAAATCAGGGTCATGTGGCTTACTTTTTTTTTTTTTTTTTCGTTTCTTTTTTTTTTTTTATTGCAGAAATCAGTATAACCCATCCTTTCCCCATTACTAGTGTACTAAATTAACTTAGAACATTTGTGAGGCTGATTTGAACCTTAGGGTCTCTACATCTTTATCTAAAATAATATTTTGAAAGTTATAAGGGTTTGTATATGTATTTTACTCTTTAGTTCACTTTGTTAGGAGCAAGCCTACTGGGATTTGAAGTGTTCAGGAGCTATGGTGAGCGTAAAGAAACTGAAGGCCCATTATCATTTGCATTCCAATGGAGGTACACTGCTATCTGAGGTTATCAGACCCTTTTTTAGGACTCTTCTAAGTATTCCAGTAATTTATTATAGCTTGAGCTACCTCCAAAACACATTCTATCAGTGATAGCCTTGGTGACATTAGTCACAGAGATGCTGCAGGAATCCATGAGTTTTGAGAATCCATTGGAGATACTACATTATAAGGGTACTGGAGAGCTGAGGTTTGGGGTGAGAATTGATGTCTTTGTCTATGTTAGGGAAAAATAGATAGGGTTTTGTGGCAGAAGGAGCCAGAGATGACTACTTATGCCCCAAAGTTTGTTCTTGCTGTCTAACCAGGTGGTTTGAATAAAAATCTGCTTTAGTCACAAATTCTCTCTCCTTTGCATCCATAAACCACCTTACTACAGTAGTACCTCTGGTGCTGTATTAAGTGGTTCAAGTTACTTGAAATGTGTGTGCTGAAAGGATTCAGGAAGAAAAGGAAATTTAATGTTCTGCCCAGCTGAGGAATACGTAATTAGAAGTTAACTGTAACTTCCATGTTAATGTAAATATGGGGGTTTTTTTGTCCTGCTATGGCTTGATGGCTGGTGTTTAGCATTTAGCACCACTTCTTTTTTGTATCTTGCATATTTTTTATGATTTTTTTCTTTTAAGACATCTTTCATTCCCCGAAGAGAAAAAAATTTCCTGAGTGTTTATGGTGGTAAAAATGTAATCTTGTAAGTCCGAATTTATAACTCAATAGCTTGTGCTGTGTGAAGTGTGATCTGTATTAGTTATTTGGGAGACTGGTATGGAAGGAACTGAGTATCCACCTGCCCAGGGAGGCTTTTCCAATGCCTTGGATCCTGGAGAACCAATAATGCTGCTCAGAGAGGGGATGGATGGGGATGTGTGTCTGTGCCTACAAACTCTGAAACAGCTTCACACTGTGGTGGTCCTGCTGCTTCATGGGAAGCTGCTTAGATGGAACAGGAAAGCCAAACAGCTCCAGCTGCTGTCTTGTGCCAGGCTCATGTTGTGGCAGTCCATAGGTACCGGTACCAAAGGGATCTGGTTTCCTGCTGCTGTGAGTTGCTGGAGTGAGGGAACAGGATGGCACACAGAAATCCCAGCTATGTGATGAGGTGCTTAAATAAATGTCTGTGGAACTACCAAGTATTGGTTGTCCAAGAGAAGCGTTGTCTAGAAATGGAGATTATTATGCTCAGCAGTGGTAATACCAGTTTGCTGTGTTAATGTCCACCCAGGTTACACCATTTAAAGTACTCAGTATGCAAAGAGGTTTTTAAAATGTGAGGAAATAAAACAAGTGGCTGATAAATAATGCACAAGAAAAGAGCAGAAGAAACTAGGGCTGCTTGAGGATGAATCTGAGACATGGAAGAGAAGGACTTTAGTTCCTTTGGTCAGTAAATTTAGAAAGACCATTTAATTTGGTTTGAATTTAAGACATCATTTTGAAATGACACTATTCTGCTACAGAAAAGAGAGGTAAAAGGAAGTACCTGGATAAATGTGAGAATTATGCTTCTAATGTTGAAGCCACGAGAGCTGGACATGCTGTGTGACGGGGCTTTTCAAACCTGAGCACGTGCTGGGGCATCATTCTGATTTCGTAGCAGATGGATCCATTTGAAAGAAGCTTTTTACTTTTGTGGATTTTTCCTGATGTTTTGAAGCAAACCTGTCAATGTAAGATCCTAGAAATCAAATTTTGGTCTCTGTATTGCAGCTGGCTCTGGAGACAGTAGAAGTAGTTTCTTGTTGAACTTGTGTTTGTGGAAAAAGTCTTGAATTTTGTTCCCTGTGTCTTTTTCCTCTCCCTTTTCATGTTCTATCCTCTCCCCTTTACTCTTTTTTAGTGAATGTGGTCTGAAAAAATCCTGGAAAATGGTTCTACTTACAAGTAGACCTGTAATTCTGTTAGACTTCTATTTAGAAGAAAATCAGGATCTGCTTTTTTGGCTGGCTTCTCACTGCCAACAAAATAGTGCTTCTTGTAAACCCTGTTTATCATGAAGACTTTAAACCTAGACTGGGGTCTTAAATGGATTTTTCCATGTTTTGTGATAAAAATGTTCCAGCTGTCTGAAAGTGGATGACTTAAGACGTGCATTATGTTACACCAAGTGGGTGGCAAAGGAGCACAAGTTCTGAGGCAGTGCCTAATGAGAGGCACAGAGATCTCCTAAAAGTATTTTGTCTGGTTTATTTAAAAGACTAGCAAAGATTAACACATGACAAAAAAATCACCAAAAGCCCAAGCACAAAACCAAAAAACCCAAAACTGGGTATTCAAGATCTTCTTGATACATATATATAAATATATAAATTGGCATGACAAGATCCAGAGGCTGGCAAAAGGAAAGCAGCCAAATTAAATGAAGTTGCACACTTGGAGCCAAGAGGATGATTAATCATTGGAATGAGTTCTCAAAACAAGGTATTTTCCCAGGCACTGTCTAGTCAAAGTTCATTTAACTGGGTTTTGTAAGGAAGTAAGAGGGTAAAATGTCCATGGCATGTGGGAGGTCAGCCTAGCTGAGGCCCTTCTCCTTTACAGCTGTAGCTCAGGAACCCTGTGAAAACTTGATAAAAAGGTGGCATTGTGGATTTCAGCTCCAGAAGGGTCACTCACTTCAATGAACAAATATCTAGTTTGGCTTTTGGATTTCACTGGGAATAAATAATTAGTATTTACATAGTTGTTTCTGTTAATAACTTTTCACGCTTGCAGAAGGGCACATCTGATCGTAGAGCCAGGTAAACAAGCACAAACATGAGACACGGCCAAGTGAGTCAGTAGCAGGCCTGGAAAAAGACCCTGAATGCCTGGCTGGGACAGATTTGTTTTCCTGGGAGGACTCAGCTGTCTGAAATCCAGCATGTTCTCCAGTCCATGGAGAGTTGTGATTCACGGAGATCCACTCTGCCCTGACCCACAGGTTGTACACCAAGGAATCCTACCTCGAATTAGGGCACAGGGGAAAAAAAGTTTAAAAAAGCCCTTTTCCTGTCAATATCTGTGACAGACTTGCGAGGCATTCCATGAAGGAGTTGTTGAGCACTGGCTTTGTAATTGCTGGGGAGAAGTTGTTCATGTGTGAGTGAATTTCACCAGCAGAAAGAATTAGTGGCTGACTTCTGCAGGGGGAGGTTTAAACTTCAGTGTTATGAGGTGGTTAACTACTACTTGGCTTAAAATAAAGGCTCCATGGATACAGAGGCAGGAGAGACAGAAACGGTGTCTGCTGTGCACTTGGTTTTGCTTTCCCTGGTGTTACTTAGAGCTGGAGTTTTACCCTGCCATTACTCAGTCCTGCCTTCACCCTGTTTCCTCACTGCATCTTTCCTTCAGAGACAGGATGGCTATTGTTTCACAGGGTATTTCTGGAATTTCGTTCATGTCATGTTTCTGTACTTTTAGGTGCAGAAGTGCAAATACTACCTTTGTTTGGAGATGAATTTAAATTAGAGTGTTTGCCTCAGCTGCTCACATCTTTAGTTTTTTGCAGTAACTGTCATTAATTTGTGTAATTATATTGCCAGTAAAAAATCATGGATGGGAACCTTGGAAGAAATAAAAACAAAGCAAAAGAAGACTGATAAGTCTATAGACCTTTTAAAAAACATTTCTAAGTTTAAAAATTAGTGGTTAAGAACAGCGTGTTCAGCTTTCATGGTATCTGATGATAGTGGCAATCCTGAAATTTTACCATTTCGCTGTTCTTCACTATATTTTAGTATTCTAGCTTTATTTATTTTTATTCTAGTTTGTATTGGAAATGTCTACATTCACCTCAGTGTGCTACATTATCATTTTGTATTTGTCTCAGCTGCTTCCGTTTTTTAGGATAGGTAGAGTTGTTTCTATGTTCTGAGATTATCTGGGATTTTTCATTTGCTTGGTTTTAGTACAGCTGAAAATCTTATATGTAGTTGCATCCAATCAGTAGTTCCAGTGTGAAACCTTCAGAAGAAGGTGCGGGATGTTGATGCTGGCAGGTGCCCACCAACACCACTCCATTACTGGCAGGGCAGAGAAAATACAACGAAAGGCTTGTGGGTTGGGATAAGGACAGGGAGAGATTCCTCCCCAGTTACTGTCGTGGGCAAAACAGACTTAACTTAGGGAATTTAGTTTAATTTATTACCAATGAAAAATAAAACTAAATCTTAAAAACACCTTCTTCCCACCCCTCCCTTATTCCTGGCCTTCTTTCTTGATTTTCTCTACCTCTTCACCCCTCCAGTGACACAGGGTCATGGGGAATGGAGGTTATGGTAAGTTCCTCACACACTGCCTCCACATTTTGTCCTTAGTGTGAGGATTCATCACACTTTCCCTGATCTAGAGTGGGGTCCCTCGCATGGGAGAGTCCTTCAGGAACTGCTCCAGTGTGGGTCCCTTCTACAAGGTCAGTCCTTCAGGAACAGGCTCTTCCAGTGTGGGTCCCTCACAGGGTCACGAGTCCTCCCAGCAAACCTGCTCCAGCCTGGGCTCTTCTCTCCACAGATACTACCAGGAACCCGCTCCATTGTGAAGTCTCCACAGGGTCACAGCCTCTGTCGGGCATCCACCTGCCCCTTCTTAAACCTGTTACTCCTGAGGTGCTGCCACTGTTACTGACAGGCTCAGCCTTGGCCAGCAGCGCGTCCATCCTGGAGCTGCCTGGCATTGGCTGTGCTGCACATAAGGGAAGCTTCTGGCATCTGCTCACAGGAGCTGCCCCTATAGCTCCCCTGCTACCAAAACCTGGCCATGCAAACCCATTACAAAGGGGTTTCCAAAATATCCTCTGTGGAGCGCAGAGAACCATCCCCAAGGGACACATGATGTGACTCTTGGGGATGGTCCTGTACAGGGCCAAGAGCTGGACTGGATGATCTTTGTGGCTCTCCTCCACGTTGTCATATTCTGTGATTAATTGTTGGACTTTGTCTTCCCAGAGACTCCCATCCCAATGGAAAATAAGCAATAGCTATGGGCTGGACCATGTTGAGCATTAGTGTAGTGACCTGCTTGATTCTGAGGGATTGTGTTAAGAGAAATACATATGTGTGTGTATCCCTGATTTTATTAATTTCATTTTTGCTAAAACATACCTGTTACAAGAAATAAATGAAGCTCCTGTCCAAAACTGAGATTCTCCTGCACAGACCTGCCTTTCTTCCCTGTTTACCTGCACATCCCATGTTTCCCCAGTTCATTTCTACACAAAGCCTTGCATCATCAGCAAAATCTGATCCTGACGGAAAACTAGGAAGCTACATGATGTACTGCTTCTGATACTGGTTTTATGTTTGGAAATAGGTACCTCTAAGTAATAGTTTTCAAAGAGATGTGGTATTTTCTTAGCAGGTTGAAGTTGAAGTTTACCGGAGAGATTCTAAGAAGCTTCCTGGCCTGGGAGACCCTGACATTGACTGGGAAGAGAGTGTCTACTTGAACCTCATCCTGCAGAAGGTAACAGTGATGCTTATCTAATTTTCACAGGCTATTTATGCAGTTTTGCCTTTCAGAATCTAAATGAACATAAACTGAGATATTTGTTATTTTTCAATAGAATCCTAATAGCTTTCTACAAAAAACTTTTAACTGCATGCAGTGAAGCTGGGCTGAGTTTTATGCTCTGTAACAAAGTTTTGCAAAAAGAAGGCTTCATCCATTTTAATGGTGTTTGAGAGTGAATGAGACTTAGACAAGCAGCATTTCCATTAGGGTTCACAGTACTGGTGCAGCTAAGAGAGAAGAGTGGTAAGTTTAAAAGCAGTGTCATGTATTATGCTGGGGGGTTACTGCTCTTGACAGCAGAACTTTAATAAAATGTTTGGTGGTAGGAACATGAAGCCAGAACTAATTATTTCTTTAATTAACTCATAGGTTGTTTGGTTATTGTGTGTGTTACATTGGTGCTTAGGAAAGCTGAATATTACTGTAATCATTTGAGATCCCTTAAAAGTTCTGCTGATTATGATCTCAGAATGGGAAACTGTTGGCTCAGGCACACATCCTGGAAAATAAATTGTTTTCATTCTCTCTCCTTCCTCCCAGAAGTCTCTTTGCAGAACTACTCTGCAGAGAGCAGTTTTTGCCTTTATTTGATACTCAATAAAACCAGGATACATTTGCTGCAGTCAGAATTCAGAGATGTTGTTACAGCTGGGCATTGCTGTCCAGAGCTATTGCACTTGCTTCTTGTAAGTTTTTTCAGGTTGTTTGGAAGGCTGTGCTAGTATTTTCTGACCTCTCTAACGTGTCACTGGTGTTAATTAGTGTGTCTCTTTTTCCCTGTTCAAAGGGAGGAAATCTTTTCCATTTCTATCCTAAAGTGTACTTAGGAGTGTGTGGGGGGGTGTGTGTGTGCTGCTTATTCCCCCATCTGAAATTAAGCTCATGTTAAACTATATTCCTTACCCATTGGTTGTGCACCTCAGCAAGCAGCTGTGCAAGAGATTTTGGTGTCACTGAGTTAATGAACAAACACAGGTTTGAAAATCATAGGAGGTTCAGTATAGTAAAGAGAGTAAAGAAAATGGCAACACCAAAATATCTTACGTTTTAGACAGACAGCTAAAAAAAAAATGAGACAGAATGTGTTCTGCTTCATGCCCACAAATGTTTTGTTTTCCCAACTCTAAAAGTCAATTTCTCTTTATGGTGCCCTGTTCCAGCTGGATTATGTGGTAACCTGTGCTGTGTGCACACGTTCTGATGGAGGAGATATTCATATTCACAAAAAGAAATCTCAGGTGAGCTTCCCCTTTTATTGCTGTGGATCAGAGGTTGGTGTTATTATTATTACCTAATTATTATTAGGATTATTACCTAATTATCATTATATTATTAGGATTAATAATTAATTAATAATCCTAATAGTAGATTATATTATATTATTAGGATTATTACCTAATCCTAAGAACTGGGGCAGTGGTTCTCAGGCTGTGCTTTGATAGATGCATCCTTGTGAAGCATCTCAAGTCTTTTATATAGTGACATTTCTTGCCAGTTATCTAGATGTGAGATCTAAATGTCCTTTATAGCCCCTCTCAAAGAATTGTGAAGACCCTTCCATGCTTCAGGGTGTATATCTTTGCCTGCTGGATTTAGGGGAGAGAGGGAAGGTGCTGGAGGGAGGAAGGAATATGATGCCCAACTGTTCCCCAGTCCGAGACTAAACCTGAAATTGTATGAGATCTGGGTTATGAGAAGCCTTCAGGGTAAGTTTCTAATGTAGAGCTGCTAAATGGCAGACAGTTTACTGATTACCAATTTATATTTTTATTATTTTACAAGATTCTTAGTTTGTCTCTTAAACTGCTCATTCCTTTCATCTCCACACCCTAGGCTTTTATCTTTTGTGTGCAGTTAATCCAGGGTTTAGCATAGTGGAAGAGACTGAATAACAAGCATAAAGGGGATAGGAACAAGAAACCTGGGGCTTCCCCACTCAATTTCCAGTAGATCTTGCAACAGCTTCTCTTAGTTAGCAGAAATTCTTCTTTAAAAGACTTCTGTTGCCTTTAAAAGGCTGTGTATCCCAGGCGTTTCCATTCCCTTAGTTCATGCAGCTGCTTGAATGGCTTTACCTAAATAAACCAGTGCTCTTTAGTTTTTAATTATGTTTTACCACTTTAAAAGAACTTTTGCTTTGCCTACAAACAAAACTAGCAATGCTGATTGTTGTCTCTGTGATTTACATGGATTAAGCACGTAATTTTTTCTCTAGGTGCTGTTGAGATGCCACATTGCACTGCTGATTTAAGCTTGTTATTTCTCGTTGCTTTTTTCACTGTTGGCTAGTCCAAATTTCACCCCAAGTTACCTTCTGCAAATGTTTTTGAGAAAAATCTGTGAATATTACTTGCAGATTTGAAAACTAGGAAGGAGAAGATGAGTGATATGCCCTTACTGCATGTGAGCAGTATTTAGAATGAAGAGGAAGTTTTTTGTTCCTCCTTTCTAGAGGCTCCTTCTGTGGGACTGCTTATAAATTGTGTCTTCCCTTTTTCCACATTTAAACTTACCAGTACATACCAGTAACATTTCAGCATCATCGTGTTGATCTATAGAGAGAGCAAAGGCAATTAAATATGCTGTGAAAGCATGTTTGCAGTTGGGCATTTCATTGTCACATCCACCATTGAGCTGTTGGGTTTTAAATGAAGGAAATCCAGCTGGTTTGGATCTGCATTACTGCTCTGATGGTTCTTGCTTTAGAAAATGTGTCTTCTCCTGCCCATGTGCAGCCAGATGTTGATGGCCTAAGACTTGCTGTCCTACTTCAGACCTATGACAAACCTACTCTACTCATACAAGTGAGTGCCTACGGCACGAAGCCAGTATGAAAAAGGCCTTTGTGCCTTCGTGCTGGCTTGACAATAAGATCTTCACAAACTGTATTTTCCTCAGGTGTGCCTGACTGGAGATGAATTTGGGAGGGTGTTTTGCTGTTCATTGGCTGGCGTGAGAATGAGGATGCCTGGAAGACGTCCTTGTTTCAGGCATTGGTGCAAGTAGCATTTTTGAGGAGTCTGGCTACTTTCTAATGATGTTTCTGGTCTTGAAGCAACCTTTCTTTTTAATTCTGTTTCAATGTGCATAAAGGCTGCATAGGTACAAATAAGGAAAAGCAGCCCACTTATGAATATCTAATATCCTATCCTTAATTATATTTTGTGTTGAATGGTTTGTAGCAAGAATGTCACGAGCTTGACAGCCTGGTCAGATCCAGAGCTTTCAGCATGTTCACAGTGGGCTAAGATTTGACAGGTTTTTGTAATTCAAAGCTTTGTTTGTAAACAAATGCGGAAGCAAAGAAAGCTGCTCGGTATGAATTCCTTCTCCCTCTTTACCTACTCGTTAATCTTTCTGGAATGATAAAATCTAAAGCCTTTAGCTATTTCAACAAAGTCACTAAAGGAGTTCAAGAACTGCTTAGGAGGGAGAAATGTGTAAGAGGAAGGACGGTGATAGGGAAAGAAACAGAAGCAGAAGATGCAGATGAGAAACCAAGTGCATGTCCTCCTGTGAGCTATTGTCTTGGTTTTGTCGCCAAAACTGTGGGAAAAACAAAAACTCTCCAACAACATTTTTAGTGTTAGAGAATCAAGGCATTACTTTATTCTGGCCAGGATGTTGTTCTGGTCAGGATGTGCAACAGAAATCATTTCACCCACACATTGCCCGAGTTGTGCAGAGAAAATCATTCCATCACACATAATTTTTACTAGATTTTTCACATACTTATACAGTCATAACCCATAGAAATTCACTGGTTCAATGTTCATTGGTCCCAAGTTACACAGTTCTTAGAATTTGGTTTCCTGTTGGTTGTCGATCTCTTCACCTTCGATGTTAATTAGGTTCTCATTCTTCATTCTCTTACCTCTCTTTTCCCAGACCAGGTGTTCCCGACCATGGCAGGGGTGATGTTTGGAGTTGATATTCGTTAATAGTCGTTGATGGTTGTTATCTTTTGTGTATCTTCTGTGCTACTCCCAGTCTGTTGAGATGTTAAGCTCATCAGGCCTCGAGTGATGAAACAGTCCCCTGAAAAGAAACTTCAATTGCCTTCCCCCCAGGGCAAAGACGAACAAAACCCCTGACTGAAGTTATATAGAAAAAAATTAAACTTGGTGTTGTTTCCAGCAGTTTGAGACAGTCTAAAGAGGTGGGCACTCTGAAATGAGTAACCTCCCCCTTGATTCCAACCAATCCCTTTCTCCCAATAAGGAATGAAATACGAGTAGATCTAAGTGAAAAAAAATAACATTTTATTAACAAACAGACACCAACAGGCAGGGGGGAAAAGTAAATAACTGCTAGATACCAAACTGTTAAAACTCAAAATGCCATGGGGAACAAAGAGAGACCCAAAATGCCAGAAATACCTGTTCCCAAAATGGCGCCTGCAGGAAGCAGCCACGTGGCCATGGGAGAAAGGGAAGATGGTGTCACACTGTTCCCTTCCAAGATGGCACCTCCCAGGTGACCACATGTCCCCAAGAACAAAGAGACAAGATGGTGGCACCCCCCAGCAGGAAGGCAGGAGCCCACAGGGCAGTTCCAGAGGCAGATGGAAACTCGCCAGCCTGTGTGGGGTCTGTGCTGCTGCGGCCGCTTCCTCCTGCTGTTCGCGGGCTCTGCTGCTGCTGCTGCCGGGCTCTGCACCCCGGGTATGGGGTGGGGGGGAAAGGGCCGGTCTGTGGGCACTGGCATAGGGTGGCCTGGCCCCAGAACTCGCTTGCTTTTTTCCTTGCTAGCTTTTTTCTGGCTGCCGGCAGAGTTTGCGAAGTTCACTTTGAAGCAGTTTCTAATTGCAAAGTGCAGTTTCTACAAGTAGCTACAGTTGCAAACCCAAAGCTGCCACAAAAAAGAGACTCTCCATAGTCTTCTCTCCTGGAAGGGCTTGGATTGGAGCAAGGGCTGCTACAGGTGGGCACCTGTGGAATTCGCCCCAAGACAGCCCAAAATCGCTAACTGCAGTTTCCCCTAGATGAGGAAAAAAAAAAAAACCAACAAAATGAAGAGACAACAAAAAAAGGGAAGGAAAGCCTTTGCCTGAACAAAGACCAAGTAGCTTGCAAAGTGAATACTACACAGCCAAGAGCCTGGAAACTGCCTCTGCGCTGATTTCAAAAATGCCAACAATAGCACCCCACACACCCAAGATCTGCAGCTGTAGGGCTGTAAAGATACAGTAACAGTTTTTTGGGTGCACATAGATATGGAATAAAATAACATTATGAATCACCCCAGGACAGCCACACTGCCTTTACTGAGGGAGGTTGATCTTAGTGTGTACTAAGTAAACAATAACAAATGAAAGTAAAGGTGTTGGGTCAGCTGCTTCATGGTAACTTTCTTGCACTGTGGCTTTTTACTTTGCAGCACATTGCAGCAATTTAAAGGCCCCTGAAAGCGATGATGAAAAAGCAGGATGGTGTACTGTAGTATGGTGAGAGGTCAGGTACACACAGGGACATTTACTGTGGAGCAATGAGTTTTTGATTACTTGCGTGTGGAAACCAAGGATTTCTCAAGTGCCATTATTGCAAATCTGGCTTTAGTCAGAAACCAGCTCAGCTGTGCTTGCAGGATGTCCAGCATCTCTAGTGTAAGTGAGCAGTGCCAGCCTGAGATGTTTTGTAATTACTTGACTTGTGTTTTGTGTGTCTGTTCCCAAGCACATTTAACTGAGAAGAGGTATCTTTTTCTGCATCTTTGTCAGCAAGTATTTGCATCTCCAAGCAAACACCCAATGGACAGTAAAGGAGAGGAGTCAAAGATCAGCTACCCCAATATTTTCTTCATGATTGACAGTTTTGAAGAGGTGAGTTCCTTGTCGCAGCAGCAAAGTTTTGTCTTATTCTAATCTTATGTCCTGATTAGCTATTTTCTTGTACCTTTTGAACAAATGTTCTTGGCTAGTTGAGGGTTATCTTCTGCTAGATCTTACTTTATTTTATTTAACCTTTCTCTCTCTTTAGTGTTTGAAATGTGATCTTAGAGTTGTATTTAGGCATCAGTGTCTATGATGGGCTAAAGCATGAAAGGCTGATGTTAGAGCTGCTTATCTCAACATGTGATTTGCAGTGTGCACTGCCTGGAGTCTTTTTTTTTGAAAGGCTGAGGTGGAACATTCTGCTCCCTTTCAATTTATTTTGAAACTTCCTTGGACGTAAGGACAGCCATGGGAATCTGAATGTATTTCAATCTGAACAACTGCAGTTTGCATCAAAGTGTTTCATCTTGCGTCTTTGGCAGGTTTTCAGTGACATGACTGTGGGAGAAGGAGAAATGGTCTGTGTGGAGCTGGTGGCCAGTGATAAAAGCAACACCTTCCAAGGGGTGATTTTCCAGGGGTCCATCCGCTATGAAGCACTCAAGAAGGTCTATGACAACAGGGTAAGGAGCTTCTGAAAGACCATGTCCTTTGCAGCAATGGTGCTCTGACTAGATTTTCTTTGTGGCTGAGGCTGTCAGTTTTTTGTCCTGTTAGATCAGCTCCATCGTAGTCTGTCTTTTTTGGCTTTGAAAGTTGGCTGAAAGCTACTGGTTTTGGCTCAGATAGCTAAGGATATTCAGACTGGGATGTATTCCTCTGCTGTTTGCCAAAAGGAGGGAAGGTAGGGATAAGTAGTCAAGAGTGTGACACTGGAATGGACTTGAACAACAGTTCTTGGAGCCCCTTCATTTTCTTGAAAGGTCATAGATATTTCTGTATTCAGAGAAGGTGTGATTTCATGGGAGATCTTAAACTCTGGTAACTACTTTGCCATAAAGTGTATTTTTCTTTATTGTGTTTTGCGCTCATGGCTGTTTTCAAAAGACCCCTGTAGTCTCACCGTCACTGAGAGAAGCTTTCTCTGCTTTCTACAGAAACATGAAATACCAGCACTTTCACCTTCAAATTCAGTACTTAGTGCTAAAATCAAGAGTCAATAAATGTCTCAAATGGTTTATTATGAAGACAATCCTGAGAGATTTTTAGAAACAAACAGAAGAAATTCCCACAGTATCTACTGTGCCTGTAAATTTCTCTTTGTTTCTACCCTTGTCAGGAGAGGTCCTGAATAATTTCCCTTCTCCCTGTTTTAAATGTGAGCCATTACACTCTTCCAGCAGGTTTCTGAGACAACATGAAACAGAAGTTGTTTCTCTTCCACCGTCATCTTGTGGCCTTACACGATCGGCAGCTGGGTTATTAAAATAAGTGGGAATGCAGAATCACTGAAGACAACATAAAAAGAAAGTCCTGCAGTGGAAAGATAAGATTTGATGTGGTAAAGTCACCACATAGCCTAGGAATGTCCTGATTGACCACACAGCTACTTGACGTTGTTTTGTTAGATGAAGTAAAATTGTTAACTCTTCAAGTATTCCATTATGGCCGGAGGCAAAACTTGAAATTTTAGCATTCTTTTTACAGAATAGGAGTAATCTCTATGCTTTTGAAGATTACTTGATTTCAGTTGTTTCAGGGAAGGTTTAGATTGAATACTAGGAAAAATTCCTTTACTAGAAGGGTTGTCAAGCACTGGAACAGGCTGCCCAAGGAAGTGGTGGAGTCCTCAACCCTTGAGATATTTAATAAATGTGTAGATGTGACACTGAAGGATATGATTTAGTGGTGGGCTTGGCAGTGTTTGGTTAATGGCTGGTCTTAATGATCTTAAAGGTTGTTTCTAACCTAAATTATTCTAGGATTCTGTAATTCTCAGTACAGTACAAACTGATGAGCATCTTGGCCTTTTCATAAACTGATGAAAATTGCAATAAATCACTTAAACTTATGGATAAGTCCTACTTACTTCACTTAGCAAAACCTTGACTGTTTTCATATTGGTCTGTTCCTTTTTTCAGTTCTCAGTTCAATTTTCAGTTCAGTTCTGCTGACTGGAAATTGAGCCCCTGTGTCTGTTTAGAGGGTTTAAAGTTGTCAGGGTGTGTCTTGGTGAGCCATGCAGGGCAGGTTAGTTGTGCGTGGGGCTGGTTCCTTATATTTTGGCCTTGACAGTATGGACATAAAAATGTCAGAAATTACTTGGCACGAAGTAATGTGGGGTGTGCTTTGCTGGTTTGAGGCATCTTGTGTATGTCTATTGCTTTTGGACTCAAACGAGTGCCCCAGCACAGGCTGCATTGAGCTGTGCACGTACCTGCCTGTGCTCTCCTGTGCCACAGTGTGTGGGCCTGGATAAAAACTTTTGGTTTTCTCTCAGGGTGCCATTGGTAACTCTGCCTTTTGGATGGCTGAAGGAGTTGGTTCTTCTCAGAACCTGTTTTTGTCTCTGTAAAATTACTTTCCTTTTGGAGATACTTCAGATTGTGGCTTAAAAATGTTTCTTAGGAATCATTATCCACTATGATTCTTACTTTTTCTTAGATAACTGCTTTCAGAGGATGTTATTTTCAAGTTGTACAGCTGTTATTACATGTTTTTCTCTTCTGTCTTGATGCATTGTAGGTGAGTGTTGCGGCTAAGATGGCTCAAAGAATGTCTTTTGGCTTTTATAAATACAACAATATGGAGTTTGTCCGAATGAAAGGACCGCAGGGAAAAGGACATGCGGAGATGGCAGTGAGTAGAGTTTCCACTGGTGACACTTCACCGTATGGGACAGAAGAAGATTCAAATCCAGACTCCCCAGTGCATGAGAGAGTAAGTAGCAGACAGAAATACTTTCTTAAGGTGAAGCATGAACATGCTTTATTCCAAAGCCAGGAGGCAGACTGAAGCTGGGGTTAAGTCACATCGAGGTTCTGCACTTAGGTTTGCCTATGTGTAATTTGGTTGTACTCAGTATATGAGATGGATTTTTTAACGCAGTTTCCCCTGAGCAAATGCTGAATACAGAGATGACTGGATGATTCATACTTCTGGAGGAGTGTTTTGTTGAAACAACAGCAATCTTGATGCCAGGGAAACCAATGATTCTGCTTGTTTTCTATTAAAAAAGTAGATTCCACTTCTATGAGAAATGGGATTTACCTAGAAACATGGAATTTGTGTATTGTATAGGTTGCTTACTAAACCTCACAGGAAATGGTGCTGTTAGGTTTTGCCACTGAGGAATACTGCCAACGCGAAGCCTGTATAATGCTAAAGCAAAGATCACGGATCCAGGTGCATCATATTCATACGTATGCTTAATTTTAATGCAAGTGCAGTAAAATGCCAATAGAATCAGACCGTAGATGCTGATTTGACCTTCACTCAATCCTGAGCTTTATTTTCCATTAAGACATTTTACCTGATTAATGGGGATTAGGTGACGTATCTTCAAAATACTTGCACAAACCTGGGCTGGGTCAGTACCTGATGGAGTCTAGCATGGTTTTCTGTGTAGTGTGGCTAACCTGTATCATTTAAAGATCTGCAGAACTGCTTCTAGAGGTCTCCATGCAGGCAGTGTGGTTTTTGTTTCTGACTTGGTAAAAGGCAATGTGAGCTACCAGCACAGAACTCGTTAACTGGATGTTCTTGCTCTCTACCACAGAAATACAGCCTGAAGAAATCAGGCCTGGAGGACAACATGATATTTTGTTTCCAGGGCTTCCAGTGTCAGCTGGAAAATGTCAAATCAGATTTGATAATGTGTTACCACTGCTTTTTGCTAATGTTTTTAACGATGATAGGTCTGTTTCTGGTTTCCCCCACAGTGTGATATGAAATGACTCCAAAATTAAAAGCAGAGACAAGCACAAATTAGAAATGAAGTGTGCTGGAGAGAGGATCAGTTGGGTGTTACTTCCCTTTCTTTTATTTTTTTAACATTAGTGACAGAGGGACAACATGGAGTGTTTCTGCAGTTGTAACATCAACCTGGCTTGGCTGCCATTGTCACTCCATGTCACCTCCCTCTGCATTTCTTTGGACAGATATGAGCAGTGTCAGGTACCACCTCAGGGAGAGTTATAGGATTGTTAAATTGACTGCGTGAAGAAGAAAAGACAAGATAAAAGTTACTCACATCCATTTGCAAAGTAGTTATCCCTATTTTTTTCCTTTTGAAATGAAACTATTAAAATACTGCAATCACAGCCAGTACATCAGCACTACATTTCAGTTCTCTCCAAAACAGGTGTGCTGGCTTTAATTGTAGTTTATTCAGTGGCAACTACTGCTCTGAAGGAAGGGTGTCTCCACAGTTTTGTCCTCAACTTGAGTTTCACCACAGACAGTTCCATCCATGTATTTGTTGTCACTTGGGCTAACCAAATCATTTGAGGCACCACAGCTGCATTTTCTCCTTCCAGTATTGAAACGTGGCACACATAAAAGAGAACATTGACTTCACTTCTGCCTCAGTGTGTTGGGCTCAGGAATTTGTGACCCTGCTCCCCAGGGACATTGACCTTCCACGGGGATCCCATGGGACAGCCTTCCTGGTAGGGAAACTGCTGACTTGTGCGTGCCAGAGAAAGGAAGATGCACTATTGGAGTGTGTTCAATACAATACATTCTTAGCATATTAAGTCTCCTGAATTTCAGCATGCAAAAATAAGATTGACATTCTTGGTGCCTAAATTATTAATTTTGTGCCATTATGACTGTAAATCCTTGTTAAAAGTTATCATCTCAGGAGAGAGGTTTTTCATTATTCATGTAACAGTTGAGGGTTGTGATTTATCAAAATATTTTCCCCTTGATGAGCATCTTGAAGCTGAAATGATTGAAGTTCTCTAGCCACTTTGATAAAACAGAACTAGATACCAGTCATCATTCTGATTTTTACACATGTGACCAAGGAGGGAAAACCAAGACTTTCTCTTCTATTTCCCTTCCAGGTTACTTCTTTCAGCACACCGCCAACCCCAGAGCGTAACAACCGCCCATCCTTCTTCTCCCCATCCCTCAAGAGAAAAGTGCCCCGAAATCGAATTGCTGAGATGAAAAAGTCCCATTCAGCAAACGACAGTGAGGAGTTCTTCAGAGATGATGACGGTGGAGGTGAGAGAAGTATTGACAGCTAAACAGACTTGTCTGGAGAGGGCACAGAGCTGTGGAAAGGGATCCCAGTGCGGGGTTTTCAAGAAGGTTTGCAGGGTGGAAAAATGAGAGCTCCGCATACAGCCAGTGCCTCTCTGAAAATGAGATTTTTCACAGGCTTAAGCATCTCTTTGAAGGCTGGAGCCCACAACTCCTGAATATGTTAAAACTTATTTCTTTTATATGGACCCATTTGAGAGAAACTGGAGCAGCTGAGATCCTCCCCTTTTCCGAGATGCCACACGCTCTGGCAGCACTTCTCCAGGTATAGTGGGGTAGGGCATGTTCTCAGCAACAAGTTCTCTGAATTCTGATTTGATCCAGAGTTGGTTAAAGCTGGCGAAAAGGCATTTACTGCAACTGGCTTTGAATCAGTTCTGAACTGTATAAAGAGAAAACCTAATGAATTTGTATAATAGTTTAATGCCTTGTGGAACTCTTCCTTTAAATTCTAGTGACTCAGCAGGAAACAACCGGCAAGATGAAGCCTGACTCAGAATATAGTATATAAATCCCAATCACCTCACAGTCTTGTGAGGCAGGAAACTCAAAAATGTCAATGTCCAAACTGCTTTTCATGTGTTTAAAAACAATTCAGTCAACAAATCTCTGTTGGCATTCTAACAGATAACGACAAAGGTAATTTCCAGATTACGAGTTCTGTTTGAAGTAGCAAAGATATTGCCTATCAGCAGTACTGGACCACCTTAGCTAGTAAAGAATTGCACATTAAAAAACAAACTGAAGTGATAGTGTTTAATGCAAATTCTGTGGCAGTTTAAAAAAAACTTGATGGTAGCTAGTTCAGGGTTCTATCAAAAAGACCTTTGTTCATCTCTTTTTCCTTAATTTGCCTAATCAGAACCTATGTTATTTGAAATGCGATGTGTTTAAGTATGTTTTACTAGGCCACTGGGTAGTGTGGGGAGAAGGGCGGCTTTCCCCACTGTTTTTGATATCTTTGTTTTGGAGGTTGCCCAGGAGAGAACAGGCTTCAAGGTGTTTCTCTGGCAGCCCTCATGGGTGATGCAGTGCCTGCTCAGGGTTGTCTTGCAGGGTCTAATCCTGGAGTATTTAATCATAATGATGGATATTCTTTTTACTTGCATATCATTTTCCTTCTAATATATTTATGGAAGTAAACAAATTCTGGATTTTTCAGATGCTTTATAGCATTCATATAAAATACCAAGAAATGGTTTCTAAGTGTTTTGACCTTATTGTTCCTCATCTGAAAAATAAAAAGAGGAATATTTTAACAGCTTATGCTAGGAAGTTTAATTTATTCAAAGATGAGTTTTCTACAAGGAATAGTAACTGAGATTTTTTGCAAATTTCAGAAACCTGAGTGTTTTACCAGTGTTTGTTCAGGAGCTGCAGTGGTGAAACCTCTTATTTTGGCATGAAAAAGCCAGATGCAGATGCAGAAGATGTATAGATAGGAGCAGAGATTTGGTTGCATCTTGGCTTTGTGGGTGGAGGGAAGGATGTGGATTGTGTAAAGATCAGCAGTGTCCTTGGTACAGCCAGTGCTGCTGCAGAGTTGCCCCAGTGAAGACAGACCTGTGGTGAACAGGAACAGCTCATCAAGGCCTACTTCAGTGGCTTTGCTGTATGCAAGCATGATACACCAGGAGAGTTGTGCTTGTTGCAGCTACCAGTCAGCTCCTTCTGCCATGATCACCACAGTGCTCTTGGCATAGGGGTTGTGCATGGGAAGAGGGAATAGACAGCTTGGCTATACATACGTATAGGGAAGGAGGGAAAGATTTTCACAGTTTTTTTCCTCCCACATTGTTATGCATCTTTCTATAGTAGCTGCCACCATGTATTTTCCAATTTGTTTGGATCAGGATCTGCTTTCAGTCCCAGAGCTTGGATCACTCTGATTCAGAATCGATATGCTGACTTCAACATCTGCTTTTAGCATTGTGGGACAGGGCTGAATTTCACAGGGTGATAGATCAAAGATTTAAAAACATTTCAAAAATGCAGAACATGGCTGTGGGAGAGACCTGCACTTACAAAAAACTCCTCTGGCCTGTAGGGGACTCAGTATCTTTTTGTTTTAAAAGTTACTTGGGGACATCTAAACTAATTCTGAGAACAGTGGCTCAGCTGAAGGGTCCTAGGTGTGGCTCAGGGTGTGCATGGAGGTGTGCAGGAAACTGTGGTATTAATGCTGAATCTCCCCACGTCTGCTAGATGTCAATTTTCTTCAAAAGAAACAATTTCTTTTTTATTACTCTGGCGAATTTCTGCATGAGTAAGTACTTAATTTTAGGGCTATTCTATGATTTTGTGTATGAGGGAAGGCTAAGTTAGGGTTCTGCTGGTGCAGTGTGGTAGCACAAGCCCTCTCCTGACTGTCTGTTGTTTTCAGCTGCTGCTGCTACCATTTATTAGCTTCAGTGTAAATGGCGAACTCTGTGCTAGGCAAGGTCTGTCTGGTTTTAAAAAAGCAGTTATGATAGTGTCCTGCATGTGATTTGTCTCTAAACAATGAATAGGAGGCTTTCCTCTTTTTTTGAGTTTCGGAAGTGTTCCAGTAAAGCACAATCCCTTGAGCCTTGCTGTCTCTTCCTGCCTTTGCAGATCTTCACAACGTGACAAATCTCCGGTCACGGTCCCTGTCTGGAACAGGACGCTCGCTGGTGGGCTCATGGCTGAAGCTGAACAGAACAGATGAAAACTTTCTACTCTATGCACACTTAACATACATCACTTTGCCGTTGCATCGGATTTTAACAGGTGAATTTTGACATGCATTGTGCACAGCCTACAATGTTGACGGATTCTGCTGTTCAGACAGAGGAACAAGTATTTCTCTGTAATGCCGCTGTAAATAGGAATTTATTTCAATTTAGAAGAAATTACAGATTCCAGTAAAAAATTGGTCATTTGTAATTAAGGATGGATTTTGAACGTTTCAGCAAAATACGTAATTATTCCTTATGATCATTGTGTTGATAGTCTTACAAGTTAGCTGGAGTTACCAAGCTCACTCACTCTCTCACCACAGGCATTTTGGAGTTCACAGGAGATATATTGTTTCTGCTGGCATTTAATACCTGCTCAAGAGGGTGGCATAAATGCCTTCAGGCGCAAATACTGGCTTTGAGCTTGAACATCCTTTCTGAGACTTAATTTGTTGAACATGGGGTTGCAGGAATTGAGGTATATATTGACATACACAGAAATAAGGCATGAAATTTCTGGACTGTAAGGCAGAATTTTCATCTGCAGTTTTTCACTACCCACATTTGTTTTAGCTTGACACATTGTGTAGGCCCTATTTCCAAGGCCTTTTTGTAATCAATGTATTTGTGCCAGTGGCAGCTTTCCAGGAAGCAGGAGCATTACATGTAGGGCAGGGTGAAGTGGGAAAGGTGCTCATTTCTCTTGGGTCGTTCAGGAAACCTCTACTAAGATATTAAAATCCCAGTGATAGTGATCAAAATACTTCTTAAAATGTCTTGAGTTTGTTGATAAGACTTCACTCTGACCCTTCTGTCCATGTTGGATAATCACACTTCTGTCACCTTCTCATAATGTCAGATGATCCAGTCCCTTAGTCATCTCTGTGGCCCTTCACTGGACTCCCTCCACTGTGTTTAATTCTTTACAGGTGTGGCTGGGGCCCTCTGGAGCTGGGGATCAATTTTGCTCATCTCATCCTCTTTGTGCAGTTGTGTTTGATCAGCCTTTTTGTGCGCTCCCTTTTCCCATGTTCCTTGTTCTTTGTGTAGCCTAGAAAAGAACATAGCAGCCCAGTTTCCAGATATTTCTGCATAGTGCCTTGCCGTGTTGGTTTTACTGCCCATATTTAGAAAGATGCCCATGATTACAACAGAAGTTTTACAGGTTCATATTCTGTCCTACTTGGACAATATGGAGTCGAGGAGCCAAAAAGAGGAGTGGTTTTTTGTGGCAGCTTTTTGAGTGCGGGAATGTAGGCTTTGGGCTATAGAAGGGATGAAAGAGGTGAATTATTTGTACCCACAGAAGTCTCCTTAAGGGGCTTGGAGATGTTGCATTTCTCCCTTCAAGAATGGGAAACCCCTTGGCATCTCTTGTTAATGGCATTTATACTTGTTTCCCTGGAAAATATTGCCACTCCCTGTCTAATGTATGTTGCTTCATCCTGGTATAAATGATAAGTAGATCAGCTATCCTCTCCACATGATGGGATATATTTGCAGTTTCTCATCTCAGTTCTTCCCAGCTGCACCCTGGTTAACTCAGATTTTAACAGGCAAAGCCGCGTGCTCGTCATGTTTTAGATTCCTGGTAGGCTGTGCCACAGTCCACGCTTTTGTCTCCAGTTCTTCGTGCTTCCTGGTACTGTGGCTGCTTTCAGGAGCCTCTTAAGTTGGCTATGTCTCTTTGTTTCTCTCCCATGCCCAGATATCCTGGAGGTACGGCAGAAACCAATCCTGATGACATAGCAGAGAGCGGGCACTGCCTTGGAGCCTTGTTGCCAAGTGCCTATCCACAGCGGTTTTCCGTGCTAACACTACCATCTAGTGTCAGGAACATAGACCTCCGCAGGAAAAAGGGAAGTCCAGGAATACCAGCCGATCAAAAGTGCCTCTTTCTTCCTTCCTCTGCTGTCACACACCGAATGCCCACATCACTGGATTGTTTCTACTGGAAGAGGACTTTCAGCAAGATAAAATGAGAAGGGGCTGTGTTTAAACCGAGTCAACACTTTATGGACAGTTTGCTACTGTGTTTACTTTATAACTAAGAAGCCAACAATATGTACAGAATGTGTTAAACTTTGTATTCTTTGGGAGAAACATTCTGAGAATTTCATAATGATGTGCTATTGGACATCGCTCCATAGACTCTGGCTGTACCCTCTCCTCGTCTGATCAGCCGTGTGTGAGCACGTGTGCATGTGTGTGTATGTGGAGCGGAGCAGGGGAGAGAGCAACTTCCTGCTAAGGGAAGAAAAGGAAAAAGATACATCACTGTTTTGGTATGTGCAGCAGGTCAGGTCAGAGCTTAAAAGAGGCTGAAAATGTTCCCATTTTTCATCTGTCAGTGTTATGACAGGTGAACTCTGCTGACAGATTTCTGTATCTACCAAAGAACGGCAACATTTTCATCCTCAAGAACTGGCTAAGAAAACGAGCCAGTGAAAAGAAGGCTAAAATGTGCTGCTGTAGTAAAGCCGAGGTTCATTTCCAGTACTAATGCTGCTTATCTTTCTCTCAGCTGAGTCAATACCAGTTTGAGTCTAAAGTGAAAAAAACGAGAGGCTGTAATTGGTCTCCAAAGGCCTAAAACCTTACCAGTAACCCATCCTCCTGCATGCATTGGACTTGAGAGTTTGTAGAGTCATCCTTGCAGTACCCTTTGTAGCCAAGGAGGGCGTGGGAGCTGCTTTACGGTCAGGCAGCTTGCCCGGATTTTCCGTCTTTGGTTGTTACATGCTGAAGCACAGAGAGCTTTCTTGAAATACGAAAGATGAAAACATAATTGTGTTCTGAAAAGTGACTAAAAATTGCATAGTGGGAGGTCTGAAAATGGTGTGTCAGGAGCTCTCAGGAAAACAGCCTTATGTTTACACATGAAGTGCAGCTCTCTCTAAACAGCAAAACTGCTGTCCTTGACATTTGAAAACGAAATGATTGAATGCTGAGGTTACTGTGCTCTGGCTGACTGTTTTGATGTGAGAGCCAGTACATAGTTGGGTTTATTTAGGACCGCACAGCAGTGGGAAGGGTGGCGTGTCTCTTGGGTCATGTGAGACTCCAGTGCCCACACAGAGTGAGAGCAAAGATGTCATTTTGGTCACTTTTCAGACTCTGAGCACCTAAACCTGATGCTGTGGCATGTGCTCTGAGCCTGGACCTTTGTCTCCCTCATACCTGGTCTTTCCCAAGTGCTTTGTTACTCTCACAATAGCACCTAATGACTCAACCTCTCAAATAGGACTTTCTGCTTTTTTTCCTCAGGCTAGATTCCATGGAAGTAGCTCCAGTTCAGCATAAAAGGCAGACTAAATTTGCCTTTCAGCCCAACCTGATGACTCCAGCATGGTAAGGAGGTCTGTCAGTATTTGAGGCCAGGCCTGGAAGCTGTCACCTTAGCACAGTGTGGTGGCCTTTCTTACACCGGCAGCATGAGTGTATGACAGGGACACCTGACCAGTTTTCAGCTGGCTTCAAATATGTTGCAAGGCATTAGAAAAATGTTCCCTTTGTCATTACCAGCACAGCCACTTTTCATGCTGCAACCTTGGAATGTTGCCTGTGGTCTTGTGTGTATGTGAGGGTGTTTCCACCATCTAACCTGGTTGTCCCAGGCTTTCTCCCTGAGCCCGGGCAGAGGTGGAGTCTTCACTCAGCAGCTGAAGTGCCCTCTCAAGGGAACTTGCCAAGCAGCCTGGGTGGGTACCTGAGATCCCCAGGTAGTGTGCCTGGCATCAGTCAGTACAAATATTCTCTCTTTGCCCATGCTGAGAATTAAACCACTCCTCAGCTAGAGAACAAGCCTCTCAATGTGCTCCTTACTCTGTGCTTTCATACTGCTGGACTGGGCAAATCAGTGCTTGGTTTTCCTTTAAATGTTCAATGCAGAGGGAAGGGAGAGAGGGTTCACATTTGTACTGATCGTGACAATACCTTTCAGTCAGGCAGCCGGAGGATCAATGTAAAAAGGAAGTGTATCCAGATAGGACCCTCAGTGGTAGGTGCCTGAACACTTCTCAGTGGACAGGAATTTGTAATGCTCCCTTGGTGTTGTGTATTATGTTTAGGTGGCTTAATTTTGTGTGATTTGAAAGACTGAGAAAATCTTGCTGTGTAAGATTTCAGAGCAAATGAGGAATGATTCTGAACTAGTGCATTAGTTTAAAAGCAGTGCTGTGGAAGGTACAGTTTAGATCCTACATCTGTTGTTCAGGAGGTATCATCTGCTTTGTTACATGTATGTGGTTGGATTTTGATGTCTAGTGTTTGAAGGACTGTAACGTCCTAAAAAAGTAAATTTATTTCTTGTATCTTGCTAGTGGGATATGCTATAGGTACGTTGAACACTCGCCTTTTCTAGTAGAAAAGGACTACAAGTATGCCCTCATGGACATCCATGGAAAATAGAGGTCAAAAAGTCTACTGAATGTCAATAGTGCTTTTTGGAAGCAAAGACATGCCAGATTCTCAGTTATTCCTTCTTTAAACAACTGTTTTGGACTTATTATGTATAGCCGGTGGTTCCCACTTTCTGTTATCAAATTCCACATTTTGTTCTGCTTTTAAACAAACCCTGAAAATTATAATTGATTGTCCTTGTGTGGACAGATTGACAGGGAATTTGATCAAAGTTTTGTTTGGGTCAGGATGGCACAGCTGGACCCTTAGCGTTCTATTGCACTACATCAGAAAAGAAAAGTGAATGTTAGTAAGAACCTCTCACCCTATTAATTTGGAAGGGGGGTTAATTCTGTAGCTCCTAAGCAGTAAACTGGCTTTAGCCCCTGTTGGCCGTTGAAGTCATTGCTGCAGAGGGAGCTGGCGTGTCCTGCAATGCCATGAAGGCTGTTTGGCTGTCAGTGTCTTAATGGTTGGAGCACAGTGGGTTTCATTAGTTATGCTGATGTTTGAAGATGCAGCTCAGTTAACAAATTTGGGAAACTTTGCAGAAAAGCTTTATTTCTTTTTGGAATTCCACCATACCTCATTGCTCCTTCCATTTTTCTGCCCATTCACTCCCTCTGTAGATCAAGGCTTACCACTTGAGCTCTTCATAGGTGTTGTATATTAATAGATATCGAATACAAGGATGTGAATCTTTTTACCCATAACAAGTTTTTCACGGCTATCAGTTTAACCAGCATAAAAAGTTTGTTGGTTTTTTTTTTTAAGAAAGCTCTTAAATCAATGATTCTTTGTTAGCTGATTATTGCTCTGCCTTAGAGACCACCATGTACGTAAAAATTGTATTCTCTTACTGCCAGCCAGGACAAGGTGGATTCCAAATCTCCTTTTAAAAGAAGATGCTTTTAGAATCTCTGTAAGTCTTTCATCTGTCTTGGCTAAGCCAGTTTGTGTTGGTCCCTGTTCCTTCTCTTTTTATTCTCCTAGTCTTCATTGTTTAAAAGGCTTGGGCATGTTGGGCTCTGGATTGCTGTTACTCAGTTTTCTATTTCCAGGCATGTTGTGCTTTCCAGAAGAGAGGTGGCTTTTCACAGTAATGTATTTTTCCCAAAATATGTTCATAATTTAGACAGTGAAGTCCTTGACTCTGCAGACAGATTTCTTCCAGCAGACCCTCATGTACAGAATCCCATCTGTATCGATGTGGAGTCCAGGGAAATAGACTACACTCTTAGACTATTGACCTGCTTCTTGCCAGTCATTATTTTTTCCTTTTCGAGATGATTGCTTGTCCTGTATTTTGTAGTCTGAAGCTTCCATATTAAAGACAGATAAAATCTTCAGAAGTGCCTAAGCCCTGTTGTTACCCAGTGGGGTTTAAGAACAAATTTTTATTTAGGAAAAGAATTTATTAGTTGTAAATTCTATCTGTGTTGTGTGTAGCAGTGTCAAAAAATGACAAGTTTATAGTTCTTGGAAGAACAGTGTCTCTCTTATGGACTCACCCTCTGTGTTTGAAAGACTCTGATAGTTTCCAAAGGTCATGGCTGAAAGCTCTAGAAAGTGGATTTCCTGTGGTCACAGCAATCAGATTTGTGCAAATGCCTTACACATTCTGCGAGTTATGACTGAAAGTGTGCGGTGCTGGTGTGTTAGGAATTCTGTGTCAAAAATAGGTGCAGTAGAATCCAGGTAAAGGCATTATGAAGTAAGTAGCTTTTTCACCAAACCTTAAACAAAAGAGTATTTTACTCCAGAATGTTTGGATACTTGGTCAAGATAATACAAGTCTGTAAGCAGGTTGCAATGTTGAACGTTCTCTGTGTAAATATATAAATAGTCTCAGCCTGATTTTATCAGCCTAACACATGTTGCATGGTTTGGGTTTTATTTGCCTCATCGATCATCGGTGTTGCTTAAAAGTTGGTGGGTTGAAAATCGTGCTGGCACTGTACTGAGCCATTTGAACAAAGAGCAAGGAGAATTTTGTGCACCAAAAATAAAGCTGACATTGCTTACGGCAGCAGTGAAGAAAGTGTTGGACCCTGCAGCAAATAAACAGACCTCTTTAATGACCATGAACTCTATTAGTGGTGTTTTCTTTCTGCTGTGCCTGGTGATGTTGGAGTTTGGATGTATTCCTTCCTGGTGGCAGGCACCAGTGGTGGAATAGTGCTCCCTGGCACTCGTGTAGGCATTGCCAGATGCCAGACTAAGCAGGCAGAGTGGCCTCATTACTCTTCATTCTTACTGCACTAGGAGCAAAGCCCAACTTCTGATTCTGCTATGGAACCTCTCAGTGGTCAGTCCCTGGCAACCTGACATTGGATAAGGGGAAAGAAGGTAAAAGTCAGTGTAGTCCTGAATTTGTTTACAAAAGTTTTTCGTTTTTGCCTTTAGAACAGCCCTTCTAAACTGATCTGTGGTTTGTTCTAAACTTGATTATGTAGTCATCAACATTTATGTTTGTGCAGTGTATAATAGTGAGGACTGATGGCTGTAATGGTTTCTTCCTGATTAATTCAGGAAGAACTTCAGTGCAGGTTTGTGCATTGTCACAAAAAGGAGATTGTGTTTAGATCTGCACTGCTTACACTGCCTTGAATTGTGCGTACTGGCAGGGATCTGCCTTGACTTAAAGACATGCAAGGCTCTGGCTCCTCCTTCTTCACTTGATTTTTGTGACTAACATTTCACAGTCGAAGAAACCTTCAGGGGATTTTTTGTCTAAATTAGTTAAACAATCCATGAACAAATGTTACCAATGATGTCCATGAGTTGATGTGCTGATGATTCCATTTCAAAGAATCCCAGACCAGGATGTTTTATGGATCCATGTGGGAGGTAACAACATTTATCCTAAGCCATGTGTGATAGCTCGGAGACATGTGAGATATTAGAGAGAATTAAAACACAGAGCTTAAGAAGAACAGGATGTCTCAGTTGTTTACATGGGTATTTGAGCAGATTGTTGGCAGTGTTGTTTTGTCACTGCCCATGCAACTGGGCAGGAATCTTAGCAGGTTGGGAAATACTGAAATATGGCTTTGAAACAAACTGATTTTTTTTCCTTGAATGCTTTAAGTTGAAAGGTTTCAGAAGCAGCCATAATGGAGAAGCATTATTTAAATCAGTACAAAAGGTAAAGAACAGCAGAACCTCACGAGTGGTCGTAATAAACCTCCAGTGCTTGGTTAGTCATTCAGGAGTTTGGACAGGAAAAGGTTTGCTTGTTTGGGGTTTGGTTTTTAATCCAGATGCTGAGGGAGCAGAAGACTGCCATGTACATATTTGAAAAGCTTTCCCAGCTTTACTGAATTAATTTCTTGAATATACTAAAAGACAAATACGGGATTAACAGTGTGGCAGTACATCGTTCTCTACGGTGTCCCTGCTTTGGGCAGCCAAGTTAACTCATGTTCTTTTGTCCTGGAGTGTTGTGTCCTGCCTGGCCACACCTGGAGAGCTCCTCCCAAAAAATACCCTAATACTGCTTGGCACACAGGTTTATCATCGAGGTCTGATTTTACAAAGTAAAATCACACTTTGGAGATTAAAGGAAAACTAGACGTCTTTCTTAGCAAACAGTTACCTGTGTGCTCTTCTCAGAAGTGTGTTGTTTCTGAAACTTGTAACTGAAACTTTGCAGAAAGCAAAGGAGTGAAATGCAGGAAGAATATGGGTCTGATTTTCCATTAACAGTGTAAATGAGAATCTGGGAGGGGCTGATGCTCCTCAGTAAAGAAAAAATTGAAATACATCAAGGAAAATATGAGTTAACTCAAACTCTGTCCCCAGTTTGGTTTCTCACAGAGGTAAGTATGGGATCTAGTGATTTCACTGTCAGAAATAAGTCATTTATGCTTGGTTATGCCAGGAAACTCTTCCCCAAGACAAGCTAGTTGGATTTTCCTAGTAGGGTTAATGGTGATTGAGGTGGTGGTATGAAAACTAAGGTAGGTGATCCACTCTTTTGTTCAGACAAGACACAAGGGTTTGTGTACACAAACAGGACTTACTTACATGAGGCACATGCCCTTCCACTGCAGAAAATAAAGTTGACCTGCCACACAGCTGTCCTTGGACCTTCACACAACATGTACCTCATGGCACCTGCACAGAAAGAAGGATTTTTAGGCAAAACCTCCTGGTTGGAACATGATATGAATGTGAGGGGTGGGAGAGGGCGAGGATGTGCCTGTTCAGCAAAGCAGATGGGGCTGCTGCAGCTTCCTGGGCAGTGTGAGCATTCTGCTGGAGCTGCTGCCGTTACATGGGTGAACTTGAGGTAATGACATAAACGTATGAATAGTAAGCGTGCAGGTAGTTAAACTGCATGTTCCTGAATTCACTTCAAAGAAACTCTTCAAAGGAAAATGGGAATAAACAGTTTTAAACCCTTGTTGAAATGAATGGAACTGGCTGATAATTTTCTGAAATACCAAGTCTTCCTGCACAGCTCAGTGGAGAGCACCTATGCTGCAAAAAAGCTTTGTCTTGAAACGTTAGTTACAGCTGCACTAATGTTTTCCCTGTTTATGCCAACATTTGGGTGATTCTGGTGATTCATGAATTAGTATTTCACAATGTGTGCTGACTTCACCCATGCTCTTCCACCTCCCATTTCCCCTAGACGTTATAGTGTGGTTATGATTACAGTTCTGCTTTTCCTGCTGGAACAGTATTGCTGTGGAGATTCAGCAAAAGCAGTTTACGAGTCTACAGACTTTTTGAATTCCCACATTCAGCCTTTAATTCTGATGCAATCATTCTGTTCATCTAAACCCTACTGGAAACGGTGAATGCCTTAAGCCTACACCAAGTCTAGAGGCTTTCCTTTGCTCCTGAAGGATGAGAGAGTTGCCAGAACCTAGTCTTTCATCACTGCAAGTGTCAGACTAGGTTTTCCTTTGAAAAATAGAGTGATAGATGTATCATCAAGGAGCAAGAAGAGTTATTACTATTCAAGCTTGCTTCTCAGCAAGAGTTGGGAATGCCGTGCTTCCTGCTGTGGGTGTCTGTGGTTACCCTGCCCAGCACAGGAGATCAGCACAGGTGTCATTTCTGACTTCACTGTAAAGGTAAGGAAAAACAGATTTCGTAAATTGCCACAGTAAATAAGTTTGTTATGTAAACCATTGTTTTCTTTTCAGTGTTAGAATTTTTTTTTTTTCAGTGAAGAAATCATCTGCAAGCTTTCCCTGGAATTTCCATCAATAGAATTGCTATTTGCAGGTGAGAAGAATGCCCCAAGTGCCCACCAGTCCAGGTAGGGCTCCAGATACAGCATCAACCATAGTTCAGACAAAAAATTTTATAATGTACTGTGTCATCCATGCTATAAGGTAGTAAACTAAAGTCACACTTTTTCCTCAGTGGTACTGCCTGAACAAGAAAATTCTGTTCATATCTTTGAAGCCTCTGCAGACTTCCAGAGATTAATTTCTGCGTTACCTCTCAGTAAAGGTTATGATGTCCCTAACAGTAATACCCACTAAACTGATTATTATGGGTATTTATTCTGATTATAACCCATTTTGATTGTAATCAAAATAAATATCCATATCTAGGATGCTCATATGCAAATAAGAATTTCTAAACAAGTGTGATGCCTGAAAAAATGAGCAATACACAAACCTAACAGAAACTGGTATAAGTATATTGACTACTTCAAACAGTGTAAATTCTGCTGCTGCTTCTTTATTCATCTTGTACAGCCTTTGGTTCCTTTGTGCTGCTGCTATATTTCATGCAACTCATCTTCATGTGTAATATACTGTAGCTTGTGCAGAGGTTCATCTTCCAGCCATCACCTCCTGAATATTCAGAGCAGTTTGTTGCTTTTCTCCACCTCAACTTTAGTTGTCTTGTCTGTCTTACAAACTTCCAATGAAGCAAGTATTTTACCAAAGCTGTTGCCCAAACTTTGAACTTGTTCACACCTTCACATGTCCTGCCTTGTGCAAAGATGGTACCCAGTTACTTGGCTGGCTCTTGCTCTGCATTTGCCTTTCAGTTTTGTCTTTAGCATGAGGTTTATTATGGCTGGTAACTTGTCTGTTGAGGCATTGTTTGGATCATGATTAAAGTGTACTTCTTACCATCAGTATTTTCTAGCCAGTGACACACATGCACAGCCTTCTCATGGTTTAGCCCCAGGCAGCAGCTCAGCCCTTCACTCCTCCCCCTGGTTAGATGGGGAGTGGTTAGAAGGATGAGAGTGGGAAAACTGGTGGGTTGAGATAAAGACAGTTTGACAGAAAAAGCAAAAGCCATGCACACAAAACAGGATTCATTCCCCACTTCCCATGGGCAGGCACATGTTCAGCCATCCCAGGAAAGTCGGGCTCAATGACGCACAACAGTGACTTGGGAAGACAAATGCAATCACTCCAAATGTCCCCCCTTCCTCCGTCTCCCCCCAGTTCTCTATGCTAAGCATGACACTATATGGTCTGGGATGTCTCTGTGGCCAGTTGGGAAAAGCTGTCCCAGCCATGTCCCCTCCCATCTCCTTGTGCCCCCAGTCCTCTCACTGGTGGGGTGGGTGAGGAGCAGAAAAGGCCTTGGCTCTGTGCATGCCCTGCTCAGCAACAACTAAAACATCCCTGTGCTGTCGGCACTGTTCCAGCACAAATCTAAAACACAGCCACTACCAGCTACTGGGAAGAAAATCAACCGTTATCCCAGCCCAAACCAGCACACCTTAAGCTCTTGCTGTGCTCTTCACATGAATGGTTCCAACTGCTGCATGCAGTGGTTGCTGTGACCTGCAAGAGCTTTTGCCTGCTGGATCAGGGAAGAGCCCAATTATGATTAACACACTCCATTCTTGGAGTGTTGTATTTTCTTAGTCTTAGACTTGAGGTCTTCTAAACGGTTGCTTTTGCCTCTTCCTCTTATGCAAGTGATAAAATCTTTGGTGATTAGCAAAGCATTAGGCATCAGATGTTCTAGGTTACCCCAGCCCAAAAAGAAAAATAATTCTGCCCTTGAGAGTTGTTACTTTGCTTTTTCTTTATGGCTGCCAAAAGCTTGGGAGACTAAACAGCGATGACAGTCTTTTAAAGTAGAAGGATGGAAGAAGTGTCCAAAATGTGGAATAATGCCAACATGCATCCCAAGTGCATGAAGTTGAACTACACTTGGCATGACAAGTCTTTGGCAATTTCAATCAGTGGGGGTTATGGTTTTTGGGTTTTCTTCCTTGTGTTTGCAAACTGTGACAAACCAGTGAAGAAAAGCATCACTTTGGCCTGATTTTACGTTAGTGCCTAGAGGCAAGATCTAAAATAAATTCAGCAAGGGTCATCAGGTAAACCCAGATTATGTGGCTTCTAAATCCTTTAATATTCATGTGGAGGGTTTAGAGGTCAGTCTCTGCCATCATTCTACCAGCATGTGAGCACTGGTGTTCCCTCTGTCCTCCAAGGCAGCCCCAGCTCCTTGCTCTGAGCTGGCTCAGCTCACTGACCTTGCAAGGAGGAAGCATTTTGCTGAACTGGCTCCAGGTTTCCAAGTCAGGAATGGGCAGGGCAGGACATTCCTTCTTTTAGTAGCAGGATTTTCCAAGCAGGAGTTCACCTGCAAGCAACTGGTTGTACAATTCATTTTATTAATGCAATGTTATGCACTCAAAATGAAAGTGATTCACACAAGACAAATTCATCTTCCATTCATTTATTCACATTTTGCATGGATTTTTGTACATGTCCTCAGTGTATCAGAACTAATGAAAACATTAACATACACGTTATGTAAAACTTAAGTATCCACTTAAAAATTCAAAGCATTTTGAAATCTACTAACAGATCATCACATTCAGCATCTTCACTGGATTTAGACTAGCTCATGCCACTTTAAATTGTTTAATGTCAGTTTCTGCACACAGGCACCAGCTACAAAATTTTATCAAATGCAAGTAAGTTAAGGCATCAGAAAGAAAGTCTTTAACAACATTTTAAACGTTACAGTGCTGCAAAGGGAACTGAACTTCAGTTTTAATAGCAAAGCAAACCTGATTGGTTTATGTTCTACAGTATGTTCATTTGAACTGTAATTTAAACTTTCACATCCATCAACCAAAAGAGATTAAAGGAACACACTGTTGTCCTCCCAAATAGATAATTTTGAGTACATTACAAAAAAAAAAAAAAAAACCCAAACCAAAAAAACCCCAAAAGACCCCCCAAAAAAACTAAACCTTGAATATTGCAATTTAGTATTTTAGAATAAAATTCAAGCCAACTGTAATAATCTCCCTTAGAAATTATTCTGAGAATTAAAAGAAGCAGAGATGTTTATTTTCCAGCTGAAACTTCAAAATCAGAGGAGGAGGAATGGATAAGACACTAAAACGTCTACATACAGCTGGAACAGCGAAGGCATTAACGCAAATTGGGGCAGAAACTTGCATCTTTAATATCAGGTGTCTGATATCCAGCTGTTAAATACATTACCAACCAAGACACAGGAATGCCTCCTGGAGTTGGAATTCTGATCAAAATTCTTTCCTTGGATAGCATGTGCCAGTCTGTTACGAAGGCAGCAGTACACTGATGTCTGTGCTCTCCACGAACTTTGCTTTTTCATTTAAGGCCTTTATTTCTATGTAACAATCTCTGGCCTTTTCAGCATTTGTGTATTTTAATATTTCTTAAATAGAAACTGAAGCATCATCAAAAATTTCTAACAGTGCTGGAAAAGGGCTGTGCTGTATACCTGAGCACAAAGTATGTCAGTGTGTGACTGACTTTTCCTCTTTCATAGTCCACATAATGATACAGTCACCATGAATTGATGTTGATTAAAATCTGACTTGCAGGGAAATTCTTCTCTGTTCTTTTAGAGGCAATTTTCCCCATGTAAAATGTTCAAAATTGTATGTTTATGCATATATTTGACATTCTAATGAAGGTGACATCCCAATTTTCTACCTTCCCCTGGTTTTACTGATGAAATACATGCACTGAAGAATTCAGGTGTTACTTGCTGAACTTCAGGACTCATGGTTAAGGTAAGGTTTAATTCTTTCCAACACAATTTATTATTCTTCTTTTTCCTTTCACTCTGTGCCCTCCCCTTGGAAACAGGCCAGAGATGTACTGTCAGAATTAGGCCACATCCATGTGTGCAAAACCCCACGACTGCCCCTCTTCAGAGGCAAAGCATAAGGAAAGAAGTGCTCAGTTTGTTGGTCCACGTTTCTACGGATGAAGGAACAGTTCCGAATCCATGAGCTTTTGGAAGTAAGCAAAGACAAGGCCAAGCTTTTATAGACAGAGCTGTTCTTTATGGGATGCACAACCACAGTTCTGTCTATAAACCTTTCTGCACAGAGACAGGGTTAAGACACTCCAGTCAAAAGACAAATGCAAAATTAACTTGAGCCCTTGGACTAAACAGAGCCTGAACTAAACTGTTAGGCAATGTTCTGCTTTTCATTCATACACATTTAGACACACCCTGTCAGTTTTGGACCTCCAATTTAGGTAGCAGCAAGACTTTTTTTTTTTTTAAAAGCATCTTATTTTGAGGAAAGCACTGTCACTGACTTTTAATAGTTTAAGTACTTAGCCAGATGCAAAAAGAAACCCCAAAAGGCACCAGTTTATTTTTCAAATATCTCAAATGGCATCTAAGCTCCTTTCACACTCCAGTGTTAAAAATGCAATTCCTGAACACCAAGCATGGCTGAAATGTGAGCAAAGGCCTTTGTTTTGGAACTTTGGTCAACAGGGCTATAGATAAAATCAAGATTTTCCTCCTTTTAATGAAGAGGGAAAAAAAGGCTATAACCTGAATTGTGCAGTGAATTAGGCCTAGAGGCAGCCATTTGTTACCCCCCAGAGCAAGGGGGGCAGGTGAGATGTGCTGCACCTCATCAAATGGTGTTATTCCTTGTTCCCTGCCCACAGGATGCCACTGTGCTGGATCTCCAGGTCCCCAGTATGAATTCTGTCACATTGACTTTTTTTAAGGAAAGGGGTTTTTCCTCCGTGTCAGAGGTTTTTCCTGTTTTGCCAAAGGCGAAACAGCATGTTTGTTCCATCTTGCCAGAGCTGGTCAGTGCAACACATCTGAGAGCAGTTCAAGTTTCATACTAACATCAAGCTCTTGGAGAAGTCCCAGAGTTGCAAGCAATTAGAAAAAGTTACTAGGGAAGGAGTTTCCTGCAAACATTTGAAAAAAAGAAAAGGATTAAACCACCAAACACAGTCTGACAAAGTTGAGGGACACCAAGGTCAGAATTAATGTTCTGATCCCCATATTATTGCCATCTGATTTATTTCAACACAGCTGAAAACTATGTTTACAAATTACCCCGTACTCCCTACATGCAACAGAAAGCTTGTGCCAAAGCTGCACTCTGCTGCTTTATTTAATGCAGTGCAGCACAGCACTGCACCTTTACCACACGGAACATGCTGACATGCACTCTTGTCCATGTGTCTCCTGGCAAGGGCTACAGGCAACAGGTCTATAAAAGTCCTGAAGTTTGTTGGTGGGAAGAGCTCTCTTCAGCAAAGTACCAGCAGCAGGACCAATGCAGCATGTCCAGCTCTGCCTTGGCAAGGTTTTGGGACTAGGGACAAACACGTTGGAAGGACCATGGGGAAGTGCAACCCTTTGCCTCTGACCTGTCAGAAACCAGGGGATGCCAGTGTGTCCAAGATAAAACTGTCTTCCAGTTGTCTGCTTGTACTATATTGCACATCATTCGTTTGTTGCTACAGTAAGAACAGAACTGACAATTCCTCTCTAGGAACCACTACTGTCCATAAGACTACACAAATTCTCTTTTAAATATCTACAGTCTCTGAGTCCTGAAAGCACGTGGGTCTGCAAGGCTACAGACACAGCACAATGTAGATCATCACTGGTGGGGTGCAGTATTGTAACCGAGTCTGAAAAGTCAGTCTCACCAGAATACAACAGACCAATTAAAAATCTGCGGTCTAGAAACAGTTTCAACAGGTAAACTTGAACATCCTCCCTTCTCAAAACAGGAGGTGGTTGCATTGTATTGCATTGTCTGTGAGGAAGCTCTGTTTTTGTACTCGGATTTCTGTCCATTTGGTCGACTGGTGCTAAAAACATATGCTTGGATTTACATCCATGTGCTTTATCCATAAGAGGTCCTGCATTTAGATACTGAAAATGAGGGAGCACAGTCCAACACTTGTGTTCTATTAAAGCTTTTATTAGCTAGTTTAGTTTTTCCTCACATCATTTTTCCAGAATTCCTATAACAGTTCTTAATATCAGAGTAAAGAATTAAATGTTCAAGTGAAGTTAGGGGAAAAAAAAGACCAGCAGCAGCAGTTTGGCAATAATTCCTCAAATTATGGACTGCAACTTATTTAAGCCTCCTTTTTCTCCAGTAAGATTTTGTGCAACTCATCTGCATCCTCACTTGTTTTCACCCTTATTAGCATAGGGACAGGAACAGCTGGATTCTTCTCATCAATCGGTGGGTTAGGAATACAAACTATAAGAACATTGTTTTTTCCGGTTCTTGTACATGGCATCTTAGGTGGAATTAGAACATTCAACAGTATATTTCCTGCATATGAGGAGGGGAAAAAATTACAGTTAGCCATTTTCTAGCTTTTACTGCAATACAGTGTTAGTATAGGTACTAACTAGAGATTTAGGGTGCTGTTTGGAAGGAAGGAAATTCACAAACATCATGTATGTTTAGTCTTCTTCTTCCCCAAGCATCTGTTCACGGCCATTGTTCTCAGATTTCTTTCCTCACTAGAAATGAGAAAATCTCTGCAAATACTGCATCCTCCTTTTTTAAATGAAGGAACCTCAATATCAAATGATAGTAGGGACACACAGGAGAAAGAGAAGCGGACAAGGGAGAAGCAGCAAATGAGGAATCCAGTCACAGTTCTTAGTTTATGCCAAGTTACTCATTCTGACCACCAGACATAGTTCATATGCAGAAGCAAAATGTTCTGATACAGACAGAACATGATACAGACAGACATGTTAATCTGGACAAACCAGGGTAAAACAGGTACTTTGTTTCCCCAAACATATACCATAACCTAATTCTACTTCTTGCACTGCTTCTTGTGCTCTCTTTTGTAATGCTCACTAGAGGCATCAAAGTGTTTGTCAGTATTCTAAATTATTCAGGAAAAAAAAGGAGAAAGGTTTTCACTAATTGTGTCTGTTAATGCTGTGTAAAAAAGACAAAAAAATCCTAATGCTTAGCAAGAAATTTTGACATCAAGACTTGTTACTGGGAGAAATGTACTTACCTAAATTGGTATCTGCTCGTACTAAGAGTTGAGTTTTTTCATTTCCTGCTGGTTTTAAGTGTAATGTTCCTACGCCTTTTTCTTTAAATTCATTATCCTTTTTGTAGAACAGTTTGCACCTGTGGAGAAAAAATAAATCCCAAATCCTTGTTTGTGCAGCCATGTAGAGATGAAATACAAAGATATCTTCCAAATACAAGTATCCATCTGACTCACAGTAACAATAATCAGGAGTTAACATGCTGTGAGTAACATGAATCTTTATTATACTTCACCTTGTTTCATGTGCTAGTGGACAGCACTGGCAGTTCAAAGAGAAAGTGAATTATTTCTTTCAGTATTGAAATGATAAATGTATTACTTTCATCAGGGAAAAGTAAAAGGCACAGCAACCTGTACTCAGGGTCTGTGAGGAGCAATAAATGTAGGCTACTTTTAAAAAACAATAATTAGAAAGCCATAAGAATTTGATGTATCATTCTGAAGTTGTAATAGGACTTTAATGTACAATTTATAAACATTTTTTAAGTGAAGCTCTAATAAACCTAATGCCATTTTAATAAAGTAGCACACACCTTTCAGATAAAGCTAATGGCTTTTTGTAGCAGGACAAATTCCGTGCTGAGTGTCAAGCAGACACGCAATTACTTGGACTACTGAACATGATTAGAAAAACTGATTCTGGTAGAGCTACTTTCATTTTGAGCTTAAAAGCACAACTTGTTCACTCCTTTATATAATAATAATCAGCATTTTCCAACTGAAGAGTCTTATTTTAGGCTATGCAAATCTACCTGGTAGATTTTCCAGCAGTACAGTGCATGATTTCTGTGGTACAGGCCCTGCAATTTAACTATAAAAAACCTGATGAAGGCAGAAATACCTTCACTTGTAAAAAACCTGATCACATGTACAACACAAGCTATTAGAGTTGCGTCCAAGATACAGAAGAATTTTAGTAAGATCTTAACACATTCCTGCCTATAATTAAGTTTTTTTACGAGTTTATATTCTATGTGGATTCCTAACAAGTTTATTAATTAGGAAGTCAGAAACATGTCATTAATTATGCACTGCAGTGGTGAAGAATAGCAATATGCAGGTATTAATTTTATTTTCCAAGTTAAAGTCACCTACTTCTTTGAGTAGAAAGCATCATCTTCTTTTATTTCATTAACAATGACTTTTGGTGGCTCTTCTTCCTCCTCTTCCCCTCCTTTACAGAGAAAGTTTTAATATGTTAATGTTGTGAGCACAGATTATGGCACTGTATTAGAAGTCCCTTATGCCCACCATGGTTGACACGGACACACGTGGCCGGTCAGTGAACACCTTTCAGTCCACGTGAACTCTGCAGCAGCTTCAGCTACAGAAAAAAAAATGTTACTTGATTTTCATTCAGCTCTTAAAGCAACTTCATCCTCACCTTCAGTTTATGTGGGATGAAAATACCCAATCCATACCAAACAATCAAACCCCAAAAAATATAAAGCTTAGTAAGTCAAAACCTTCTGTTTGAACAGAAACAGTTTTCACATTTCAAAGAATATGCTCCACAAATGGGTTCAAGTAAAGCACAATAAATACTTCCAAGAGCCAGGTTCAATTTGAGGGAAGGGAATTAAGTTGCAGAATGACAGACAAGAGAGAGTGGCAGATTATGCCTTTCCAGCCTCTCAACTACTGGGATTTCTACCAGCCTACTGTACCCAGCACAGGCAAAGAGCAGAGTAAAGCTGTCAGGTACTCTGTAACTTTGTTGGCCTTACAATCTGTTAAGTAAAATGGACTAAATTGTTCTGTATCTCAAGATTTTTACTGCAGGGATCTCTTGATAAACCTACTAGGAAAAGCAGTGGGATTGAGAAATCCAGCAGGCTCAAAGGTGAATACACTAGCTGCTTTAAATTTCATCAGTTCAAGTCCTGTTGTCAGATAAAGGATTATATTATATATTATAGAATGTATAAATCTGACAGAAATATATAAGTCTTGATAAGCACATACTTTTGGTGTTGCTTATATAAGGCTGGGTTCTCCCGATTAAGGGTATAATTCTGCACTTTCAAAATCAAGAATAATGATGATCACAGAATTTCCTGAGTTGGAAGGGACCCACCACGATCATCGAGTCCAGCTCCCGGTCCTGCCCAGGACACCCCAACAATCCCACCCTGCGGCTGAGAGCGTTGTCCAAACACTCCTGCAGCTCTGGCAGCCTTGGGGCCGTGACCATTCCCTGGGGAGCCTGTTCAGTGCCCGAGCACCCTCTGGGGGAAGAACATTTTCCTGATATCCAACCCAAACCTCCTGTGACACTACACCATGCCATCATCGCGATCAACTTAATAATGCATTTTTATAGTATTCTTAAGTCACATACACTCACAGCTGACCATTAAAATAACTGTAAATAGAAATACATAGAATTTACCTTTGTCATCACTATTGCCACTGTCTGTCTGAGCTTCCAATAAACTGGTGGATGCTGCAGTGACAGACTTAGCCTGGTTTGCATCTTTTCCAAACAAACTTGAACTCCCAGGAGAAAATGAGAAACTACTAAGTGTTCCTGAACCAAGGGAACCCAAAACAGAACTGTCAACACTCTTGCCAAAATTAAACGAGACAGATGATGTAGCTCCTAACGATGGGTCTCTTTTTTCTAATGCAACTTCAGGTTTTTTGTCTGAGGTATCCTCAGTTTTGTTGTTAAACAAAAATGTGGAGCCTTGCTGAAGCTTTGAACTCCCAAATGCAGGAACAGCCCGCGGGCCAGGGGTCTTGCTACTTTCGTTCTCAGAGCCACTGTCACTGCTGCCTCCATGCTGCTGCTCAATGCTCGCCAAATACTGCTCGTAGTCCCTGAAGATGGGGGTCAGGTCGCACAGGGGGTTGGTGTTAACATGCTTCACTATCCAGTCACGCACGGAGCAGTTGAGAGCAGCTAGCTGTTTGTGGTAGGCACCGGAGCCATGTGCCGTGCTCGAGGTGCTGCCAGATGAGCAGGGCTGGCTGCCACCATTGGCTCTCGGGCTCACGGCCTTTTTCTCAGCAAACACAGCGGCAGTGGGACCATTTGACATTGGGGATCCTGTTACAAGAAAAATCACAGAATTACAGAACATCCTGAGCTGGAAGGGACCGCCATGGATCATCAAGTCCAGCTCCTGGTCCTGCACAGACACGCCAACAATCCCACCCTCTGCCTGAGAGCATTGTCCAAATGCCCCCGGAGCTCTGGCAGCCTTGGGGCTGTGACCATTCCCTGGGGAGCCTGTTCAGAACCTGTTCTGAGCACCCTCTGGAGAAAGAACTTTTTCCTGATATCCACCTTAACTCATTTGGTTAATAAGCTCTGGTTTAAAAAAATAACACAACGAAACAGCACAGATGCTTTGCTGACCTAGTGAGAAATGTGGCTTAGAACCTTCTTTTTTCCCCAGAAAGCACAGCTCTCTTAAAAGCCTAAATAACATGCTCAATATTTCTTAATCAAGTCACTTATCCTTACTCAGCTGAGCTCCTTCTTTTGGGTCACCACACTGTGCCCCCAGGTACTGCCATGCCAGTGAGCAGACCCAAGTTTTAAGTTTAGATGAGTAAGTTAGGGATGGACAAAGCAGATGGAGCACACTGGTGTATAAAAAAAAAAATCCAAAGACGTCTTGAACAGAACATTAAAAAAATACATATTTTATATATTACCAAAACCTTCAAAATCTTACAAAAATCTTACAACTTTAGCAAGCTGTAACACTTATTAAATCAAAATACTCAATTTATCTCTTTCCATTTGTGCTTTAAACCACCCTGAGTGTACTAGCCCGTGATTTTACATGCTTTTGAGCACTTCCATATAAAAAACTCTAAGAAGCAAACTAGAAAAATTCTCACTGAATATTTCTTAATATAAATTAGGTTTCCCTTAATTTATTCAAGCTCACCAAAATCTCAGTTACTCTAAACTTCAAACTCCACCATTTCTATTCTACGGCATGGTGACTCCAAAATTCTGTGGTTGCAGGGTTAACATTTCTGCATCTCCAGCACAAAGGGACAGAACTTATATTCCTCAGGGAATTCCAAAGCATGAGAGCTCAACTTGCCAAAGTATTTCAAATGTCTTAAAATGTAGGTATAACTGTAACAGATAAGATTCTAGTAAGACTGTCTGCAACATCAGATGTACAAGGAAAAAAGATGAAGACTTTAGCTATGCAGCATGTATTTTTTATTTAAATTCAAAGAATTGGGACAACTATTTAACTGGAACATGTTACCAGATGCTTTACACCTTTTGCAGATTGCCTTATGCCAGTGCCTTCCATTTCCATCTGTGCCTACAAAACTTTTGCCTCCAGTATCAGAAATATGAATTTAGCTGCCACCTCTTTAAACTGCATGCATTTGAAAACTTGTCCCTCCAGCACTCCAAAGTCTTCTTAAGAAATCTTACAAAGAGGTCTAAAGTCTCAAAACCTTAAAACACAACTACAGGATCGTCTAAATGTGTTTTTTCCCTACTAAAATAACCCTACAGATTTTATGACTGAAGGTGTTGATAAATACGTATGCTTATTTAAAACTTACCAAATGCTGATTGTGTTTCGGAGGTGCCCTTCAAATTGCTGAAAGGAGGAGTACTAGAGACACTACTGCTTCCATTAGACAGCCCTTCCAAAGGCTTTATTCCTGCACCATTCCCAAATCCACTGAAGCCACCTCCTCCTTTTCCAGAAGGCAATATAAAGCCTTTAAATCCTTTAAAAGCTCCTCCACTTTCAGACTGGGCAGAGAAAAGAAGAGAGACAACCAGTTACATACATCTTCTCCACGCTAATCCTATCCCCACTTAATATTCCTGATATCCTCAGTTTATTTTGCCCCAGTTCAGCGTGTCATTCCATGCATTACTATGTCAGCTATGCAAACAAAATTAACAGCTTCCTTATGACAAACACTGCTACTGTTTTTAAAAGACTCAGATGTTTGGTATGAAAATAAACTGGGCCTAGAATGTGGATACATGGAAGTTGTCCAGAGCTGTGGATGTGTCTGACTACCTATTAGACATTCACTGCATCTTGTTTTCTTTAAAAAATTACAATAGGATTATGTAATTTCAGGTTTATTTTCAACAACTTTTAGCATTTATAATGGCAATCAAGAGCCCAATACTTCAATCCACTCATCACTCTGGAGTCACCTATGAAACCTCTGGGATTTACCCAAAATATTCCAATGTGACTAATGGAAGATGCAAAGACAGACTGTACTTGATCATAAAACAAGTATCTCTGCAGCCTTCTAGTTACCCAGTTCTGATCACTGTCTTTGCAACCATATTATTTCATGGTATAGTTTCTTACATGTTTCTAAAAGACAAACTATGATTAACATCCAAATAAAGCACTGCCACTTTTAGGTCTTTGGAGGTAATGAACTTTTACTACTGGAAGTGAACTTTCAGAGTCTCTGGAAAACCATCAAAGGAGAACTGCTTCCGAGTTTCATCTGCTTTTGCCACTGAAGAAATGGCAAAGCTTGTCAATTTTAGGCTGTATTGTAGTATGTGACCTTGTGGGTATGGGTCTTTTTGCTTCATTTTGTGCTATCTTTTCCAGTGCAGTCCTCTGCTTCTCGTTCCTAGGTAGGCATTTTTATTCTGTCTCTCTCTGATCAGTCCCACCTCTCTCCCTGGACATTCCAGTTAAACTGCAGTCTTTTTCACTGCAGCATTCTGCTTGCTCCATGTAGGAACATCAGTAAGTTTCAAGCTTACCTTTTTGTAAATATTTCACAGGTTTCTTACGCAACCTCAGCTGTCCTGTCATCTCTTCTGCGTTTTAGACTTTGTCCAGCCTGTTGTCCTGGTTTTGGCTGGGATAGGGTTAATTTTCTCCCTAGTAGCTGGTACAGTGGTGTGGTTTGGATTCAGGGTGAGAAGAATGTTGATAACACAAGGATGTTTTAGTTGGTGCTGAGCAGTGCTCACTGCAATCAAGGACTTCTCAGTGTCTCATGCTCTGCCAGTGAGCAGGACACAAGGAGCTGAGAGGGAGCACGGCCAGGACACTCACCTGAACTGGCCAGAGGGATATTCCATAACACAGAATGTCACGGCCAGCAGAGAAACTGGGAGGGGAGGAGGGGAGGCTGGCTGGGAGCAGCTGATCACTGCTTGGGGATGGGCTGAGGTCAGCGGGTAGTGAGCAACTGTCCTGTGCATCACTGATTTTTCTTGGGGTTTATTTCTTTCTCTTTTTATTGGTTCTCTTATCATCATCATCATTATATTTCAATCATTAAACTGTTCTTATCTCAACTCAAGGGTTTTATCATTTTTTCCGATTTGCCTCCTCATCCCGCTAGGAGGAAGAGTGAGTGAGGGGCTGCATGGTCCCTAGTTGTCAGCTGGGGTTAAGTACACCAGGCCCTTCTACCAGCTCTAACAGCCTGCTCCCAGTCTCCTGACTACTTCTATAACCCATCTGGTCCCCTTTCTCATGCTGTTCTGTTTTTCCTGTTCCATTTGCCCCTGAATCTCTCCAGCTCAAGTTGTAGTTTATGTCTTGCATCACCTCTTTCCAGTACAATCCTTTATTTAACTGTATCCTCTACCACATTTGTGGCTAAAACTACTCAAGGCATTAGTGTGCTAGGGCAGCTTCCTCATTTACAGTGCTCGGACTGCATAAGGAAAACCAAAAGCATAGGAGAAGACTGTCTAGCTCCTAACTGTGCCCAGTCCCATCCAATCCTAAAGCAATCTATGTAACAGGTAAAGCTCCAGGCCTATTTCTAGCATGATGCACGCCCTGTTCAAAGGATGTCTATACAAATATAGCTTCTGAGACATCCCCCAGCCCTCCAATACAGATAACTAATAACTTTGCATTTCCATACTTCCATCTCTGCAAAAATATGGAAGTAAAGCAGTAAAAGTGCTGTTTTACCCAGTTGTAAGCAACATTGTGTCCAAAACACTCTTTATTTTTACTTCAAAAATATACAAGAACACCCTCCTCACCCGGTTAAACTATTACCCTTTTTTTGCCTTAGCCTTATTCTTGGCATGTTACAGTAAAGCCAAAGTTCATGTGCACATACGAGCTGGTGAGTTGAAATGATAACTTTATTCAGCATCACTACAAACCCAAGGACGTAAAACCCTGAGCATGATGTTGTATTTTGTAACTGAGTAACTCTCCAGCCCCCATGTTCAGTGACTACATTACCTCTGACACAACGTTTCGGCGCTTTGCTTTTTTAATAGCTCTGTTCTTCAGGACCTCTTCACTTGCCACAGAGAATGTTCCTACCTTTAAGAGGAAGTTATGGAATCATTAGTAGAATTCTCGAAATGCACAGCATGAAGGGACAGCCAAGATCAGGTTTTGAACACAACTCTAACACTGCTCCCAAACAAACAAGGGAAGAAGTTAAAAACCAACCCACCCAAAAATACAGCACCACCTATTAGCTTGCCAGCGACCTGAACGTGAGTTGATACTTGGAAAACTCTCTCTTGTTCCGCAATATGTTTCTCTTTGTGCTATCTCCATTTTATTACAACAAATAATGTAAGTTTTGCTTTGCTTTTTTTAAACACAGCTCTAAACTCTCTCTGCTGAAGGGAATCTATCAGTTCTCCACAGTTTGGAGCAGATATATGGAGATGTGGGCTCTAAGGAAACCTCCTGCAGCCTGCTGTAGTTCAAACATTAGCAAAGGCAGCTAATGGCTCAGTACTACCCTGCAATAAATGAGGAAATTAAGTTTTCTTATATTCAAATTCCTGGAAGAGTCAGTTCTCTTTCTTACATTTACAGGCCTAAGGATTTAATACTTTTAGTTGGACAAAAACTAAACCAGTTTGTTTAAACATGAGCCATAAGGAAGTGTGAGACATTAAAGGTGAAAATCTCTTTTTACAATCAGGTGAAACATACCACTTGAACTATTTGCCTAATTCCTCTGGCTGTGTGGGGACATTCAGCTAAAATTAACATAGATCTGAAATTAACTATTATTGACCCTCCAAAAAAATACTGGAGGCAGGAAGAGCATTTATCTCCAGAAATCAAATCTGCTTTTCCTGTCAGTTCAATAAATACTTATCACACATTTGAAAAGTCCAAAAGCATTTTAACAAGCCTGGGGTTCCCTCTAGAAACATGAAGTTCCTTTCCCCAGAACCACTGATGTAATTTTAACTCTTAAAAGCTGCTTTGCCGTACAGTCTGCATAACTGGAAGCTTTATAAAAAATTAGTTTTAAAAATCCACTTCTATAAAATTATCACTAATTGCTACACTTTTACCAGTTTTAGTGTAGGTTGTACAAACAAGATACACAGCACATGTAAACAGTGACTCCACTACCTGCAGGCGTGTATAGGGGGGAACTAATGCATTTTGTACCTCTTCAGCTTCATCCTCCTGGTCCCAGTTTCGGTCAGTCAGTTCCTTCTCTGCAATTCTCTTTGCCATTTTCCCACACCTGTGTGGAAGAAAAAAAAAAAATCCTAGAAAGAATTGCACAGAAATTAAATTCTAAGCAGCAGTGATCTTCAATTTGCATTCTTAAAACAAAAAACCAGAAATTGCAGTTCTTGTAGAAGCAGGTCAAGATTGGAATGACAACTGAAAACCAAGTGTTGTGGCAAAAACAATCAGCAGTACTTGAGATTAAAGTTGTGGTAATCAGCCATATTCAATCTTAAATTAAAGCAATAATAGAAATGTGTAGTTCAGTTATGGGATAAGTTTTCCTTAGCAGCTGGAAAAATTCCTTTCAGAACCGTAACTCATATACTCTCATTCTGAAGGGCTACAAAAAACCCAAAGCTGTGGTTAAAACATTCCATATTCCACTCCACATTGCTGCCTCAGGATACCCACACAAGCAGCAAGAAAAAAGTAAATTTCTTTATAACATCTAAAATAAATACTGAAGAAGACCCACTGAATCAACTAGGCAGAGAGCTTAGTTAAGACTGAAGACAATGCTCTCCTTTAAAAAATGGGATTGGTAGGCCATTACTAATTTGAAATTTGAAAAAAAATTACAAATAAATCAGATTGGTTTTCCTACAAAGGACACATAAGTCATACCATGGATTTTAGAGCAATTACTGTAAGCAGACCAATCAAATCATTCTGCTGATTTTCTCTCTGATGTAAAGAAAAATCAGCTTTGCGGAAGGAATGTCTGTAACAGGTCTAAGTCCCATTTTACTAAAGTACAACTTATCAGCTGTATACAAAACCAAAGATAGAAAACATGGTAGCTGGGTTCAATCTAAAAAACCTGGCAAGCAATCACACCACTGGAATTTTATGTGAAAAAAGAGGTTTTTTACTAACTATGGTTATATCTTCTGACACTAAATATGAAAACTTTCCAAAGAAAATATGTAGTTTTGTTGGAATTTAAACCTCAAGCAAACACAAAAATCAAAACTCTTCCAAAAATTCCCTTGGGTTTGTGTTTAAGACCTGCCCAGAAAAAAGAAAAAAAAATATCCACAAATAGCTGAATTTCAGAGCCAAAATTTATAACAATACATTGTTACAGAATATCTTGTTTAAATGTTGAAATGTTTTAGAACAGTAAATCCAGCAGCACAGCAGTCTTGGAGATCACACATCCTGAATTTTGTCTGACACACATCACAAATAAGGCCAAGTTACTAGAGCTTCTGAAGTAGAGGGACAAAGATTGGCTTGTATATACATTTATTTAAATACCCTAATCCACACTGTCCTGAAAGTAGATGTCCTTGCCTGATCCCTGGGAGACTATTTCAATCTAACCAATTGAAAAGCTAAAAAAGAAGTTATTTTTACGTCACATTTATTTAAATTACTGTTTCATTACTTTATTTTTATACAGAATGTATTATATTATGTAATACATTTTAATTTTCATTTTTAACTTACAATAAATAAAAAAATTCTGTATGTATATTCCGCATATATTAAATATATAATATAGTATTATATTATTTAAATATATTCGTTTGATTATTAAATTAAATATTTGAGTTATCTAAAGAACACAACTATTAGCTACTAAGTATTAACTACAAAGCCTGTCCCCCACCAAAAGAGGGAAAACCTTGTCGACCTGGGCTCCAGCTTCTCTGCACCCACCTGTGTTTACACAGTTTCTCTACAAAAGCACTGTAGCTGATCTAACATACATTAATCTAACATGAATCTAACAGAGAACCTGAAGTATATTCTATCCCGTGAAACAAGAACCAACACAAACCCATATCTGGTTGGTGTTCACAAACTTCACGAAGTTTTAGGAGCACGTGTTCCGAACAGGCTGAGATGGAAGTATTTTGAGAAACACATCAAAGAATCACAGAATATCCTGAGCTGGAAGGGACACAGAAGGATCATCGAGTCCAGCTCCTGGCCCTGCACAGACACTCCTCAATCCCACCCTGTGCCTGAGAGCATTGTCCAAACGCTTCTGCAGCTCTGGCAGCCTTGGGGCCGTGACCATTCCCGGGAGAGCCTGTTCAGTGCCCCAGCACCCTCTGGGGGGAGAACCTTTCCCTGATATCCAGCCTAACTCTCGTTCAATTAACAAGCTCTTCTTGTTTAAAAATAACACAACACAGATGCTTTGCTGACCTACAGAGATCCACCCAGAAGCTTCACTGCCCTATTTAACGCAGCCGTTTGCGAGCGAGGCTTAGTTGGAGATTTGCATGGGGCAGCATCACCTGAATATCGAGGGGCCGGAACCCCCACGGTGCTGGAGGGAGCGGAGCCGGGTGCCGGGCCCCGGCGGTTTCGCTGTGGTGTCGCTGCGGGTTCCGGAGGGAGGAAGCGGAAGCCGGATGCCGCCAAGGCCACCCAGCGCCCCCGTCCCCGCGGAACTGCCGTTCCGCTTTGACTCCCGGCTCCGCTCACTCCGTCCCGGGGACTCCACGCGTCCTCCGCACACCTCACAGACCCCTCCGCGCGTTCCGAAGCCTATGAACCTGCACCGGTGCGACCACCTCAAAACCCCGCCGCCGCCCCGCTCCCTCCATCCCCACCCCGCACCCCCGTGCACGAGTCCCGCTCGTGCCCGGTCACC
>VZTD01006071.1:103266-119844 GCA_013397725.1 Rhagologus leucostigma
TCCGCGCCCGCCCGCACTGCGCGTGCGCCCGGCGGGAGCAGCGGGGCGGGGCCGGGAGGTGCAATACCGCCGGCGGCCGCGGGGGGACGCCCCAAAGGCTGCTGCGCGGGAAGGTGGCCCCGTTCGAGCCGTGCGTCACGTGACTTCCGGCGCGAGCCGTGGTCTTAGCAAACCCTCCGAAATTGTCGGGGAAAATAAACTCCTGACGCCGTCTTTTACTGTCAGCGAGTCAGGCATTACTTTATCCTTGGCCAGGAGCCTTTTGTGGGTGTCCGACAAAGTTTCAGCCTCCACACAGACGCTAATAAAAAACCTTCTCACCTATTTATACATTTTTATCAAATTAACGTTCACTGGTTCTAAATTATATAATTCATCATGTAGTATTTTCAACACGGGAGGCGCCTCAGGGCGGCGGAGCGGCGGCCGTGCCCTGCGCTGTCACACGCTATCGTGCTGCTCAGCCCTCCTTCATCTTCCCTGCTTTCCTGCCTCTGATTCACTTTTCTCGTTAATTTTTAATTATTGTTTTAATTAATCATAATCAGGATGTTAATTATAAACAGTGTGCTAGTGTGTGCACTAGACTGGTAGGAAAGCATAAGCCAGAAACTTGCTAAATGGCTTGTTCCGATGATCATAGGAAATACCTTCGTGACAGGGTGAAAGTCACTCGGAGGCAGGGGGTTCCGTCCAACTCTCTTCGGCCTGAATGCTGAAAATAGAGATGGTGATTTCGTCTTAGTGGGGGACAGAGAACAGCAAAGAGGAGCTGAAAGACGAATCCAGCGTTGCCCTGTCAAGACACACTCGATTTCAGCTGAAAAGGTCACTGCCCACATGATTGCACCACCACGGCCGCTGAAGGTATGAGGCTGACAGACTGTCTGCTTTTACCAAGGGTGAGGCATTTGAAGTGTAGTTTGCTGAAAAGAACTAAAAAAGTCAAATACAGATATTATGCTGAAGTGTAAGAAGCAGGAGAAAAAAATCTTAAAATATATTTTTTATTGAAGTAAACATTTTCTCCATTGTTTGCACATTTTGTTATTCCAGAAGTGTAGTTTTTTTAATGGCTTTATCTGTCAACTCTTATTCTTTGTAAGTAAGGCACTCACAGTGCTGAAGGGAAAATCCATTTTTAAAATGTTCTTTCAATAAGGAGTTTTCCAGGGTCACTTAATAGGATTCCAGACATTTCCCCATTGATATTTTTTATGTTTGTGCAGTTGCTTGGAAGATTTCTGAGGAATTCCTAGCAAGTATTTTAACTGGAAACGTGGCTGTTCTGTTGTATAAGGACTCCTGATTTACAGTAAGCCAAAGAACTTGATGATTAGAAATATTCAGCCCTGTGTGGTAATACAGCGTCGGCACTTGTTTCTGTTGGCAGGTACCAGGTGACAAACTCAGTGTGGATCCAGGGTTAGAGTTTTGTTAGAGGTTTCCCTATTGTCATTGTCTCTGGTTTGCAGTATTTACCTGATGAACTGTTAAAAACCCAGGTACCTCCAAATAACTATCTTTAAAAGGCTTTGTTTCCCTGGCTTTTTGGGTCTAGCTGAAAAATTATAAGAGAGAATTAATATCTCGCGGCAGGGAATTAGGTTTACTAAAATGTCACCACCAATCTCTTCAAGAGCCCCTCAAAATACCATGTTTTCTCTTGGTCCTCAGTGGGAAAGAATATGAGTTGAAATGAAACAGAGTTTATTCTTAAATAACAAAACCAAATATGTCCTAAACAACAAAAATCACAATTGCAAAGTGAGAAGTCATGTGGGAGATCTTTTACAAACGCTGCACTTCAAAATATCAACTGACTTAGAAATTTGAAAGTTGATGGAAATAATAGTAAACGCAATTCTTAGAAAAGGATTAATGTTTGCATTAAAAATAACCTTTTTTATTAATATGGGTAAAAAAGGGAAAAGTTTTCCTAGTGGTCTACAAGATGTGTTGACTCCAGTTGTTAATCTGTTAATTTATGTAAAGTTAGGCCTGAAACTTCTTTCCTGTATTTTCAATTTATTTTTTCCAATTCTGCTAAAATCAAGGTGCCTCAAACTAAGCTGTTCTCTCCAGCGAGGAGAATGTTGGAAAATGTATCAGAACTCCCAATTTTTTAATACTCATGGAAGGAACAAACACAACTGTCGTTCTTGTTGTCTCTTAATAGGATTGTCCTTGCCATAAACTATTTCTGATGTGTTGTGCTCATCTCCAGCACAACAAGGACCAAAGGTGGCTGTCTAAGGTAATTAGAACATATATAGAGGTTTTGCAGGTATGATGCATAAGAATGTTCATCTCCAGGCATCAAAGAGCTCTAGAAGACGTAACACCCCTTTCCCTGAGGAGACAGATCTCCGCAACATCTTATAGAGGGTCAGTACAATAGAGAATTTATGTGAATTATTAACGGTTTCTTCCCTAAAATATTCTAAAAAATGAAAATTTCGTATTAACTTGAAAAGTTTTTGTTGGCAAAGAAAGGCAAAAGTAACAAATTGAGGACAAATTGATAAGCTTTGTCCAAAATTAAACTAAAGGTTTCCATTCATTTTTTGTGGGGGTGTTTTAACTCTTCTTTTAGAAAATTGGGAAAAGGAAAGGAAAATGTAGCATTTTTCTGCATTCTTCCCTATATTGAGGAGGGGGTAAAATTTCCGTTAAACATTCCTCAACTAATGTATAATCACTAAATAGAGATCACAGATTTGTCCAAAGAAGGCACAGTTCCAAGTTAAAATTCCAAGTCAGGGATATATCTCTTCAGTTCGGTTTCTGCTAGCTCAGTTGGAAAAATGTCTGTGAAAAGAGATTTCTTTGATGCCATTTTCGAGATTCTTGTATGCATTATTAGAACTCTACTTTATCATCATTGTAATAGTAATTACTCACTACAAAGTGGGGTCATTAGCCCTTATTCATATTTACAAATACACCAAAAACACATACAAATTCATACTTAAGGTGAATCTTGTTCTGAAAGAGTGGAATATTTTGTCATAGTAACATATCTCAGCAGTCCAAAAGTGTTTAAAGCACTGTTCCACTCAGTCTTAGTTGCAAAATAGGTCAGGACTGTCAGTTTTTCTCATTCTCTTACTGTAACGTAAATTCTGCTCTCCCAGACTTCAAGCAAAAGATAAGTTTGTACCAAGTTTTCAGCTCTTTCCAGCAGTAACTGTCTTAATTTAAAAAATACTGATTACTTGAGCTATTTTTCGCGTGTAAGCTTTTCCTCATTGCAGAAACAGATGTCATCATTTCGGCTCTATCTCTATAAAGTTTTAGGAAGCCATCGCTTTATTAACATTTTCTAGAAAACTGTTTCTTCATGAATATCGGGTTATGTTGTAATCTAGAGCTGATAGTTGGTAGAAATACAGCACCTGGTTCTCCCATGGTGCAACTGTGGGCACTTTACAAGAGCCTCTGTGAAGTGGAGCTTCAGATCTGCCTTTCAGTGGCCAGATGGCCAGAATGTTTTATTGTTGTTGTTGCTTTCCATCATCTCTTTTGGAAATATAAGAGTTGTTATTCTAAGCCTATAGTCTTTGTGAGAAAAATGAAATTCCCTCTGCTATTAACTGAAGGAAGCTGAGGGGAAATCAGCAGAAACCACCATTTTCTAGGCAGCATTTGCTGCCAGTTCTGGGCCAAAAAACTCAAGCCACTGTGCATGAAGTGCTCTGGATAGCTGGTGATTTAACCTGGTGGCCAAGGCAGATGCACATTTCATTATGAATCTTCATTTGTTTCTGTGATTTTTATGGTGTCCTATCCCAACCACAGAACTTATAAAGGTTTTTTTGAAATTACAGCAAGCCTGCCATTAAACAGACTTTATATATTCATTAAGTTGATGACATGCTAAATCAAGGGTAGACTTCTCAATACACAAAAATATCTTAGCTGTCATGGGCCAAACATCCAGAAGCTTCAAATACTTTGCAATTAGTTGATTAAAAGTTGTTGAACTGTTGATGTGTTGATTTAGTGATGCTGGCTGCATGTTTGGATATACTCATAAAACACTGAGGAGGAAGAAGGGCAAGGATTTCTTTTGTCAGTCCATTTCCCTATGAATATCTATCACAATGGCATTTTCGTTTTATGTATTGTAGCAAGTCCTGTTCCTAACCCAGCTTTTCCTTAGCCACTCCTTTCCTAACTTCCTTTGGCTACAGTAGTCTATAAGTCTGACCACTGCTAGTTTCACACCCCAAGTAAACAGGTTTGGCAGATCTTGTATCCTCTCCTGTATTTCCAATAACTTTAAACCTTTAACGTAGTTAACAGTCTAACAGCCTCTTTTCTTTTTCCACTCTCTCATCTTCTGCACCATTGTTGCTTGCCATCAAGTTGGCTTTCCCAAGCAAGATTCATGGTGAATCCAGGCTCACAGAGGTCCAGCTGTGTTACTGCTGTGTTCTTGGCATAGGCTGATGTTAATGAAGATCAAAGGAAGATGGAAGATGTTGAACTTCCTCAACAAACATACTTTGCCTGAATAGGTTTCCTCAAAAGCACTTTGGATTGTGGGGTGTGTACGAATATTAACTGATGGGAGAGGTCCAGGTATAACATGTTATATTTCTTTGCTCTTCATACCTGGTTCCTGTGGGATAAATGGAGCCTCTCGGGTAGTACAGAGTTAGTCTGTCTTCTCCTTTCTCAGCAAGATGAGGGTCCTTCTGTTCCATCTTATGCCACAGGGGTTCCACTGGTTCTAACCCTAATTTGTGTGGTGGTAAACAGGTCTGTGAAAATGCCACTTGCTGGGGTTGCCTGAGCCAAAGGAAGCCATTTCCCCCATGGCTGAACTCTCTCTTTTAATGCTGTAAATAACATTAATGCTCTCAGGAGTTGAGGATCTGGGCCTCTGCCTGTGCTCTTTGTGCGTGAGCTCTTGTTGACTATGAGTGCTCATGGAGTGTGTAATTCAGTTCAGTTCAGTTACTAGACGAGACATGCTAAATGTCAGGTCAGCTCGGGAGCTTTCCAGGAACCACCAGGTGATACTGACTGTATCTCCTTTGGTTGTATAGTCAGCTACAGGTAGACATCTAGATTTATGTCTTCATCTCAGAATTGAGCCCTGCCACGAGTCTCCCTGTTACCTTCCAAAGCTGGTTTCAACATAATCGTCTGGAATTTGACTTAATGGAGACCATTAGTCTTCACCTCATGTTTGCAGAAAGTGATTTACAGCCCTGCTGCTGCTGCTTGCTGAAGAATCTCTTCCTTAAGAGACGGGCTTGCCTGGTCCATTTGAAAAGCAGGAACCTTCCCTGTCTCCCTTTGTTCCAGTGCACAGAACATATGCCTGCAAAAACACTTTCAGCATCCACCAATTTGGGGGTTTGTCTTGCTTGACTTGCATGTTTCCCTCTCACAAGGTAATGGAACAGAATCTCAGAATCTTTCTTGGTTGGAAAAGAGCTCCACAATCATCAAGTCCAACCTCTGAAGACGTTTAAGCCCAACAGTCCCCAGTTTAGGGATATATAAGCCAGAAAGAGGTTCCTGCGCCCTACAGTGCTAGTTACAGTTTGAGGTCTTCTAGAAAATTGTAGCCTTGCCTGTTTCTGGGAACTTTTAACAAACAGATACAGTCTGCGTTCAGCTTCTGTGTGTTAGTATGCTATAGACCACAAATGCAAAAAGCCATGCAGCTTTCTGCACACTCCAAAGGTTATTTTATTTTCTCATTGTATTGTTTCAAAATACTGTCTAGTCCAGAGGGGCTGGGTAAAGACAAGTTAAAACGCGAGTGAGTTATAGAAATAATTGATTCTGATGTATCTCTTAAGTTTGACTTTTTTATTTTTCCCAGAAATCAAGGGTTGACATCATGGTATTTTTCCCTTAGGAACTGTATTTTTGATTTTATAAAGGAAGCGGTTGAACAAAGTAATATAGAGGGCAAGTGAATTACTGAGCTTAAGGGATACCTAAGAAATTAACTGGGGATTTTCAGTCAGTATTAAAGAAAACCTCTTCCAAAGATATGACAGCAAGAATAAATAGATTTTAAAAAGGCAACAAGCTTTTAAAAGAATCAAACTGTTAAGCTTTTTACAAATGAATGTTTATTTTTGTCCTCATTTAACTTTGCTCTGCAGAAATTGTGATATATATTTACTAAGGTGGTTTGGATATCTCTAAGCCTTAAAACTCAGGTTCTGCATGGTAGTCAATATTTTCTCTATTGTCTGAGAATAACGTATTTTCCCCACAGCAACCTACTTACACATCCACAGAATCAGCCCCAGAGTCATCAAACCAAATACCTTTAAGCCTCACTAATTACTGGGGTAGAGGGAGCAAATGAAACGTTTTTCTGGAAAAAAAATTATCACTGAAAGTGTTATTGAAAGATTTGAGAGTTTGAGGAGTCTAGAGTTAATTTTTCTTGGAGTACTTGAAGGTTACTTCTTAGTAACCATGAGTATCATCTGCGGGCTTTGTGTTGGTGGATTTATCCATGGGTGGATAATCCATTGGGATTATCCAAATTTCTGGATAATTTGTGCTGGAGATGTGCAACACTCATGCTTATGAGCCATATTGCATCTAAAAGCAATGTATTTTCATTTTGTTGTTGCCGCTTTTGTGCCTGTCACCTATTGTACATAGTTGTCAGGTAACCTGTGTTTTGTTCTCCCCTGGGCCTGGCCGTGCTGTCTAATGACCAGTTTTATTGGTCAGTTAAGGAACATGGAGCTTGAAGGGAGAGAAAGAGAAGTGGTTTGATGAAAGAGACATCTCTTAGCATGTTTTTGCTGTTATTGTTTTTTGTTTGGAGTTTTTTCAGCAGTTAGTATTATTCAGTTACCTCATATATTTAGGGACAGCAATAACTGATTTAATTTACAGCCTTGAATGTTTGAGATATCTGCAAAGTGTAGTCCATGATCACTATTTGTGATCACTTGTAAAAATTCTGTACTTTGAGTAAGATTTTTCCAGTGTTCAAGCAGATTTAAAGCCACAGTATTCTTCATACATAAACTTCCCTGCTAAGTACTTTAGTGATGCTTCACATGGACAGAAATTGCAGTTGTTCCCTAGAAATCCCAAACTAACAGAAAGCTGAAGAAGGCAGGCTGTGCAGTTTAGCACTAGCCGGAGGAAACGTGGTGCACAAATGGTACTCAGTGCTGAGGGTGCCCTCTCTCAGTTTAGCTCATTTCTGCTCAACTAAACACTTAAAATCTGTGGATTCTTGTGATCTCAGGTCTTCAGCTGCTGCCAGCACCACTCTTTTACTCTGCTAGGTAAGAATAAACTGGCTACTCAAGAGAGACACATGTTTGATGAGAAACATTAGGACACTGAAAAATATAAAGGGCAAGGAGAAAATGCTAATTTTTGGAGCAGGATTTGAATAGTGTGCAGTAAGAAAGACTGGAGTCTCTCATTGAGTGAGCAAGCATCCTTGTATGCTGAATGGCATGAGTTTTTGTTGGAAATTGATCTAAAAATTCTGCCAAATATAAGGGAAACTACAAAGCATTTTTTACAGCAGCATATGGTGTCCTTGGGATACAGCATCTGTCCTGTGGCAGCCACTTTCCATGAGGCAGAAACTTGGAGGTGGTTTGGAAGACACTGGGAGGACACCACAGGCTTTTGTGGCTGGTGTCTGCTGTGGTATAGACACACTGGTATGGACATGTTCTTTCAGCTCAGAAAAACTCCCTGTTAAGTAATATGTTCTATTTATATATCCTGTTTTTTGACAATAATGCTGTACCTGCCATCCAAGAGTAGTTTTCAACTCTGTTTTATAGAGAAATTATTTACATTTATCTTTATTTTTTCAGGCAGTGTTGCATGCTTTCATGCTTATTTTTTTGCAGAGCTTTTAATGCTATGTTTACGTAGAGAATAATGTTTATTCTGATTTTTCTAGTGAAGGCTGTTTTGTTATGATGAAGTAGACATTTTTTTATACCTGGAAATAATGGTCCATCTACGATGTAGGCAGCCTAAGATTTATAGTGTCTTTAAATACTCATTTTCTTGTTTTTAAGTACCTCGCTTTTTAAATGAGGTGATAGATAATTTTGTTGTTCACCCAAGTGTAAGGGAAGGGATTTAGACCAGTGCTTTGCCCTTCAGTATAGTTTTTTTATCTGCATTTTACCTGACTGGAAATATCTCCAAGCATTTGAAAAAGGTATGTTTGTGCTATTAACTTGTTTTATGATGTACCCACATAAAGGCAGGAATTTCAGTACATGTAAATGCATCACACTATATACAACTTCCCTGGATTTGGTTTCAATGCATAATGACTTTTTGGCTTTGTCATTTTTTAGGAAGGAAACTGAGAGGAAGAAGTCTTATTTACCAAATGAGGGAAATTTTTATATGTTGTTTTGTTGGGGTTTTTTAAAGTAAATTAATGTTATTTATTAGGTTGTAACGGAAATACTTTCTAATAGTTTTCAAAAGTATAGAAAATGTTTTGAAACATTTTTATCCATGCTTGGGAATCTTGCTCCTCTAGGCATCGTTATCAAGACACAGTCCTGCTTTATAGTATGATATACTATGATATCAATGAAAATACAGAAGAGCAGAGGAACAGATTAATAAAGGAAGAGGACTTTTAATGTACTTTAACCTTAGGAAGATATTAAACTTTTAGAACACTCTGCAAGCGTCATGGTACTGAAGATACATGTTGGGTGTTTGTTAAATCCCTGTGTGTGTTTGAGATACCCATATAATCTCTGTAGTATTTCCCTGTACATGAGAAATAATGGAAAAAAACTATCACCTGTGGAACTGGAAAAATATGTGTTTGTTTGTTTTTCCCTAAGAGAGCAAGAGAAAATGTGTCTCTTTAGTCATTATGTAAATCAATCATTTTGTGTTTAAATTGTTGCACTTCCTGGAGAGCAGCTTTACACACAGTTAGGGGTAAATTTTACCTTACATTGATGAGAGACTGTTCCACACCCCTGCAGTATTCATTGCTCTAAGTGCTCCTCATTTACACTTGAGGATCTTGCAGCCTCACACAATTCTCCTTTAAAAGAAATCACTGATAAAACTGATAAATCTTCCTGGTATCACTCTGAGTTGAATTGAGTCTCCAAAAGGTCTGCAAAATATCCTTAACAGTTTTGTTTGAGTATTATGTATCGTCTTCAAATGTAGGTGCTATTTTAAGGAGATTTAGTTAATATGGGATGGGGCAAAGTTGAAAGGAGCATTAAGGAGGAGTTTCTAAATTGGTGGGAAACTTAAAAACAACATTTTAAACTTAAAACAAGTGTAGGTATTTCTTTGTGAGGATTGTTCAATGACTCAATAGTGGGGTTTCACCTGCTTACCTCCCCACAACTAGGGTAATTTTCTTTCCATGCTTCTTTCAGGCTGAGGAGGCAAGGACTTCAGAAAGGAAGTTTCTAGCAGAAGTTACTATTGTCAGTTGTACCCTCTGTAACACCAGTTTTCCCTTCAGTCTCTTCAACTAAGTCATGGTTTAGCCCTGTGTTGCATCACATAGAGCACTGGGAAGCAGACTGAAAATTTCTATTTAAAAAATCCCCAAACAACCATCTCAACAAAGTACAAAATGTTGATCATAAATTAATGAGAAAAGATCATTCATCTGATTTTCCTCTGATAGGGTGCTCTTCTGGGGGCTTCTTCAAGAAGGCATTCAACCACTTGTTTGTGTGCAGGTAACATTGTAAGCCTTGTTGGATAAAAAAGGCTGAGTTTTATAAACGCCTCAACTGGTACTGTTGCCAGAAGAGAAAAGGTAGTTCTACTGCCTATTCCCAGTTTGAGCTGTTGTTTGCTCTGTATTGGCGGATGTTTTTTGCGGCTGATGCTGGAGAACTGGTTTGGATTAATACCAACTTCCTTATTTCTTAAGGAATGTTCTTAAGGATGGTTTCCACTTAGGTGAGTTTCCTGATCAAGTTCTACCACCTAGCTGCAGAAACAACTCTGCTGCTTGAGGGGGATGGCAACACAAAGTCCAGGATAAAGCTCTAAATGGAAGAGGCCACCCTGGTTGGTAATATAAGAATATGGATTATGAATCCACAGATTTCAGCTGGACAAGTAACAGAGGGTATGTGTAAATTAATTATGGAGCTGAATGCTGTCCACGATACATGCAATGTTTGTGTGCATTATTTCAGAAGATGTCTTTAATTCTGATTTGTGGAGAGAAGTGGATTAAGGAAATTAATGAATTGATGAATTAAGGAATGGAGACTTTTAGAATTCCCTCAACCTTACTAAAATCCTTTTATTCCAGTTTTATTTGTGCTACAGAAGCTGGCAGAGTGCATCACGTAGAATAATCCGCACCGTATACAAAAATTACTTTGATGAAAGAGGCCAGGCAAAGTCAGGAGATAGTATAGATTTCAGTGTGACCTGATTGCAAGCAGGACTAGCTTATGCTACCTGTCTTGTCCTCATGTCCAGGTGGGGGCTGTCCCTGGCAACCCCCAGCCTGCCCTGCTCCCCCTAGGGAATTCTCAGACTCCAGGGATCCACTGGCAGGTGCAGTGTGTCCCATTTGGCACCTCTTAGCACCCAGGACACGTCTCCAGAGCTGAGACAGGTGAACAAAGGGCAAAAAACATGAAATCATTAAAAAAAGTGAGAGCAAGGCAGCATTTCCTGTCAGGATTTGGAAAGATTATAATGAAGCAAGGAATAAATGCTTCAGCAGGAAAGCTCAGCGCGAGGCAAACCTTTGTGGCTGCAGCAGTGAGGTGACACAGCTGTGACCATGGCCTTGACAGGAAAAGGAACTAGAGAGCAGCTCATGGCATTCACTGATGCTGGGCATCACGTGAGAGGGCATCAGGGAACTTGGCTGTTGAAGGTCTTCACTGCCTTCCTTGTGGCACTTGAGGACGGATGTAAAGGTCCCAGAGCTTGTCAGTGGCTGCTGATGTGAAGGGGATGTAAAGTTATGTGACACATGAACACCACAAAAAGAATTTGAATTGCGTTTTAAGAATACAGATAGCTTTGTGAGGGAGATACAGAAAAAATTGCAAAGGTGAATGTTTGGTTCTGGTTAAGTTTTCATAACTGAATCCATTTTCAAAGCCAACAGAATAGATGTTTAATATTTAGCTGAGGTTCTTGAAAGCCTCCAAGCTGTCTCACATTTCCTGCTTTACAGAAGCGGAAAGATTTTGAACTGCATTGTCAATATTTTTTACACCTTCCTGTGCTCAGGACAAGTGTTCTTGAAAGGGCAGCAGCTTTGGATTGGCTGGTTGTCATGTAGACAAGGATGTTTTCAAAATAAAGGCACTCAATCCATTTGTAAATCTTCCAAAATATATGAAAGTCTAATCAGACTGACTCAGACAGCCAAACTGTGGTGTATCTCATTTGAATTCTCTCTTCCCCCAGAGCTTGTCTACAAGAAATATGCAGACACTGTAATGGAAGTAGAAAGCATGAATGATAGCAATGCTCAGTGCTGGTGCAGTCCTGAATGTATTTTAGTTTTGAATGCGTCTAAGCGTTTCCCTTTTTATGTACTGACTATAGCTGCACTAGCCCTATACAATACCTACTTTTGTCACGAACAGTATAGTCCTGGAGCAACACAACTTCCACTGCCCGACTTTTCCTTACTGTTAGCACTTGATGGTATTTTCTGCAGTAAGTTATGTGTTTATTGATTTGGTAGTCAAACAAGGATCTTGCTCAACCTCTTCCTTGCAAGAGTACAGATATATTGGTTGTGTGGGATTTGTGAATCATCTCTCCATTCTGAGTGTTCTTCTGTTTTCTTCAAATGATAATTTGCTGGTTATTAAGTATATTGAGCTGCTGGCTGGTTTTGATTTTCAGCATCACCTTTTATATATGTAAATACAATATTCATATATATACAATATATATACAATATAATGTTCATATATGTATTCATACATATATGTAAACAGTGATACTTCTATCACTGAAATTTCTTCAAGGCTGTCACTCTTACAGCACCTATTTAAAATGTCTTTCTTCTCAATAACAGGCATTTGAGGAAAAATATTGCTACATATGTAAGTAGCAAGTTCAGTGTTTCTCAGCAGTGTAGGTAAAATGAAGTTCTACTACCCTTAGGGTAAGGGGTGAAGTTGCCTATGTGATCCCATTGCTGGCATCAGCAAAGGTCATTTCTGTCATCACAGCTCAGTGGGAATAATAGGAAGGCCTGAAGCAGATTGCTTGGGCTGTGGATAAGAGAGAGTGGGAAATATGATCTTAGCAGAGATGTGAAAGTCTGTAGAAGAGAAATTTCTTTCTGCCATTACAGTGTGAGGGCTGCAGCCAGTTGCTAGAGGGATTTATCATGGCCATCTTTATACTTCTTTGGTCCATTCCTTTTGATTGTATAAGGACAGTAGAAACGAACAGGATTTTACTCACTTGATAAAGACAGCAGAACAGAACAACGTTTTACTCTTTCCAAGGACAGTTGAACAGAACAGCATAGCCTTGGAAAAATAAATAAAAGATGTAACTTTGGTAAACAGAAGTCATACAAAATGCAAGCAGGATGCCAGCTCAGCTCTGCAAGGCTGATAAAGCAGAAATTATGCAAAACAATGAAATTGTGCTTACTCAAAAGTGGGGGTCAAGGAACAGCCACATAAAAAGGACACTGGATGTTGAAAACAGACCCCAAAGAACCATGTAAGGACTTCCAATAAGGGGTGCGACTGTGTCAAAGTCAAAGAAGTGGAGATAGTTCATGAATATGTAATCAGTGTGTGTGATAAAAATTTTGTTAACTCGACACTCAGGGCACTCAGCTGGAGGAAGGATCCTTCAAGCGAGCAGCATGCTGCAATAAAGAATGCCTGCTTTCTAATGTTCAAACTGTGTTAGAAAGTTTTTATCTTTGGCAACTTTGGATGGGACACTCTGCCTGGTCTCCCATGGATCCAAGGGGGTCTCTGGATCTGTACGCAGGCACCAAGACTTTCCCGGAGAAGACTACAGACCCTCAGACCAGTCTGGGATACAGGTAAGACCCCATTCGATATTAAGGAATTTTTTTTTTAATCCTGCCCAAATAAGGCGTGTGAATCTTCTAGTGCAGTTGGGTGGGTTTTTAGGTATCCCAGAATTTGGTATTTGACTTGGTTTTATCGATTGATAATTATTTCGTATTTGTATTTGTATCTGTATTTTAACATTTTCGGTCTACTATTCAGAAATGGGTAGTGGACAATCTAAAGGGGACATTCTGAAAAAATCCCCACTTGGTTGCATTTTGTGACACTGGAGAAAGATTGGTGGGGCCCCTGGGGGAACAGTCACCAGGGAGATTTTGATTAAATATTGTAATCAGTGGTGGCCGTTGTACAAACTAGACTCTGGAGAAAAGTAGCCACAAAATGGAACCTTGAATTCCAATACATTGTTAGAGTTAATGCTGTTTTTAAGATGGGAACAAAAATGGCATGAGGTGACATATGCTGACATGTTTTTCACTTTGCCGAATCATCCAGAATGGCAGAAAGATTGTGGGTTGAATCCAGTGCCCTCAGATCCTTTTGTGCTGTGGCTTGAAAAAGAGAATCAAGGAAAACAGTTAAAATGTTGTTGTATATTCAGCATAGGACAAATTTGTTATAAACATCTCCCTTATAAGGAGAGTGATTTATATCTTAAAGTCAGTCCTAACTGCAGGTTGGATGGGGGAACAGATAATCAGGCTGCTGAGACTGGTATTTTGAAGGAACTAGGACATAAAGAGGCAGATTTAGCACATGTAGAAGAGAAGACAGAGAGGATAAAGAGGATGTATTGAGGAGCAGAGGGTTTTAGTCCAATTATAGGGCAACCTAGAGCTAAACACAGAGACGTGATAGTAGCTCACCTCCATCAGGGGGTAGGTATGGATGGTCCAATCACAGTAAAAGTTCTGTTTTCAATAACAGACCTTAATAATTGGAAGTCAATGGCTGGCACCTACCAAGTTGACCCAGACAAAATGGCAAAAGCATTTGAAATGATGGTTAAAACTCAGGATCTGGACTGGAAGGATATAGCTAGTATGTTAGAAATGTTGTTTGATAGTACAGAAAGAGAGATGGTTGTTAAAACCAGTAGGAGGTTTATGGAAGAGCAAATTTTGACTGGTAACTTGACGGGTACATTAGATATTAATTTTCCCACTGTAGATTCCGAGTAGGACCCTAATGTGCCCATGTTTAGAGAGAGATTAAATAGATACCAACAATGGATACTATATGGAATTAGAAATGCCATACCAAAGGCTATCAATATGTCCAAATTATTCAAAATTAAGCAGGATCATAAGGAATCATCTATCAAATGTTTAAATCGCCTAAAAGAAACGGCTCAAAAAGTATACTAATATCAATCCTGAAACAGGAAGGAAAAACTCAGTGAGCCCCTATATTTGTGGCGCAATCCTCAGATGATATTAGAAGAAAATTACAAAAGGCTGAGGGACAAAATCACTATGATTTAGGGAAGCAGTTAGATGTTGCTTGGAGAGTTTATCAGAATAGAGAAAAACACCAAGAAACAACTAAACAAAAAATAGTTGCAGTTATGGAAGGAATATCCAAAGGAATAGTGCCCCTGGGGAAAGAAAGGGGATGAGGGCATGGACAACCTACCTCAAGCTCCCCTGGGAGACTTGGTATTAATCAGTGTGCATATTGTAAGAAAGACAGGCGTTGGAAAAGCGGTTGTCACAGTTGCAACATAAAAGCCCCCCTCTCATGGCCATCACCGATGATGACTGAGGGAGACCTGAGGATTCTTCCCTGGCAGAACCTCTGATTACAGCTAGACTGGGGAGTGAGGAGGTAAATGAGGAGGTAGAATTTTTTCATAGATACAGGAGGTATTTACTCTGTGCTAAATACAGTAAAAAGAAATGTGAATGGTTCTATAACAATCATTGGTGCAAAAGGGAATCGCAAAACTCTGCTTTTTTGAAGTCCATTGATTTTAAACTAGGAGAACAATGGATGACTCACCCAATTCACCAAAGCCTCTACTTGGAAGAGATTTATTGGAAAAAATAAATGCTGAAATCAAATTTAAAAGTGGCAAAATACAGGTGATTATTCCAGAATCTAGTTATGTGGAATTTTCTATTTGTGCACTACAGTCTCTGAAATTGGACATGATCCATCTCCCAGTATCACTTGAGGATGCAGTGATTCCGATAGTTTGGGCTGGAGACATGCCCAGGCGTTCCAAAAGAGCAGAGCCTATAAGAATTAAATTGAGATTTGGAGTGGGACCAGTAAGGCAAAACCAATACTCTTTGAAAATAGAAAGTCGTAAGAGGTTATTACCCCTTGTGAAAAAATGGATAAAATATGGCGTATTGAAAGAATGTGAATCCAAATTTAATATCCCTATTTTGCCAGTTAAGAAGGCAAATGGAAAGGATTACTGGCTGGTACAGGACCTTAGAGCCATAAATAAGGTAGAAGATACACACCAGGTAGCAGCAAATCCTTATACCTTGCTAACAACCTAGAGTGGAAAATTCAAATGGCTCACAGTATTATATTTGAAAGATGCCTTTTTCTGTATCCCTTTGAGAACTGAAAGTCAAGAGCTTTTTGCTTTTGAATGGTAAAATCCAAACACAGGGAGAAGAACCCTTGGACGGTTCTGCCGAAGGGGTTTAAAAAATAGCTGCACCATATTTGGAAATCAATTGGCAAAAGAATTGGAGGAATGGAAAAATCAGAACCCTATTGTAGTCTTATTACAGTATGTACATAACATTCTGATATCCACTGAAACTAAACAGCAGTGTTGGGATCAGACTGTTGGCATTGCTGAGTTTTTTGGGACTAAGTGGATATAGAGTATCCAAAGACAAAGCACAAACAGTCCAGACGAGAGTAACCTACATGGAATTAAAAATCCTCCAAGGACAAAGGAGGTTGGGACAGGAACGGAAAGAAGCAATTTGCCAACTCCTGCAGCCATGAATAGTAAGAGAGTTGCATGCATTTCTCAGGATGGTGGGATGGTGTTGCCTGTGGATCAGCAATTATGGGTTGCTGATAAAATCACTGTATGATCTCTTGAAGACAACTCAGAAGGACTTTATAGTCTGGACTGATGATTCATGGGCTGCCTTTTTACAACTTAAGCAAGCCCTTGTGCGGGCCTGATGTGGGTTGACCCTGGCCAGATGCCAGGCACCCACCAAAGCCGCTCACTCACTCTCTTCTACAGCTGGACAGGAGAAAGAAAATGTAATGAAGGGTTCATGAGTTGAGATAAGAACTGGGAGAGATCACTCATCAAATACCGTCATGGGCAAAACAGGCTCGAAATTAGAGATATAACTTAAATTTATTACTAACAAAATCAGAGCAGAATAATGAGAAGTAAAATAAAACCTTAAAAACACCTTCCCCTTACTCCTCCCTTCTTCCTAGCTTTACCTCCTACCCCAGAGGCGCAAGGAGACAGGGAATGGGAGTTATGGTCAGTTCATCATCCACTGTTTCTCCTGCCACTCAGGGAAAGGAGTCATTCCCTGCTGCACCGTGG
>VZTD01006072.1:0-272334 GCA_013397725.1 Rhagologus leucostigma
GCAATGGCTGTCTTCTTCACAAAGGCTCTAAAAGTTTCTTACAGCCTCTAAGTGACCTGGTGTGGCCACTTTTCTTTTTCTGCAGGCTGTACACAGAATTCTCATCCCCCATGTCTTTTTCGGATGGATTAAAGAGGAAAGAACAGTTTGTGATATTATGTTTTTTACCGTGGCCTGCAAGAAGTATTTTTAAGCTTTGTGCTGGGTGCGACCCCACCCTCTTTTCCCGTTGCCATTTTCAGCTTCATCTCACATGACTCACTTTCTCTTTCTCTCTGACCTTGAAGCCTCCATGTTGAAGAACTCATTTTCTTTGGCTTTATGTTGGAGAAAAGCCTCTTTACCTTTATGGGGCTGGCTGTTTGGTGGTTTTTTTCCAGTTTGATATAGGCTGCATTGGTTGCAGAAAGCTCTATCGGCTCCAGCCAAGTCTGCGCGGGGCCGTGTGGAGGGGGAGGGGAGCCCACCAGTCCTTAGAAGCCGTGCTGGGGGGTCTCGGCTACGCAGCAGCTTAATGGTTGTTCCATAGCTGCCTGCGGCTCTGAGGGGGTTCTCCCACAGCTACCTGGGGCCCGTGCCCCAGCACCAGGGGAGGGGAGGCCCAGGGCTGCTCCAAGAGACAGAGCCTGGGGCCCATTTTCCCCCCCTTCCCACAGGAGGGCTCGAACAGGAAAGGGAAGTTCCCGCACCTCCACGCGGTTTAAATATGTAGATTTTGAGAAGCATTATTGGTCTAAAAGACTGTCCATCAACTCAGGTTCAACCCACCACAATCAGGTTGCTCAAAGCCCCATCCAACCTGGCCTTGAACACTTCCAGAGATGGAGCATCCATAACTTCTCTGGGGAACCTGTGCCAATGTCTCACAACTCCAATAGTGAAGAATTTCTTCCTTGTATCTAACCCTACCCTCTCTAAGTTTAAAGCCGTTACCTCTTGTTCTATCACTACATGCCCTTCTATAACAAGTCCCTCTCCAAATCTCTTATAAGACCCCTTTAGGTACTGGAACGCTGCTCTCAAGTGTTCCTGGAGCATTCTCTTCTCCAGGCTGAAGAGCCCCAACCCTCTCAAAACTCTCTCTATACAGGAGAGGTGCTCCAGCCCTCTGACTGTCTTTGTGACCCTCCTCTTGACTCGCTCCAGCAGGTCCAACATCCTTCTTATGCTGGGGACTCCAGAGATGGATGCAGTACTTCAGGTGAGTTCTCATGAGTCCTCTCTCGACCTGGTAGCCACACTTCTTTTGATGCAGCCCAGGACATTGTTGGCTTTCGGGGCTGCAAGTGCACATTGTCGGATGATGTTGAACTTCTTGTCAACCAGGACCCCCAATTCCTTCTGCTCAAGGCTGCTCTTGACCCATTGTCCATCCAGCCAGTATTAGAAGCTAGGTGTAATTTGACTGAAGCAGAATCCAGCACAGACTGTCAGTCCTTCAGGCAAAGAATTGCTTTTTTTGTTGAAGTGCCCAGGATATTCTGAAGGAAGAGTTTAGAATAATGACTATTGATGTTGTTACCACACAGGGGAAGACAAATTGTTATCTGTGTCTTGCAGTTATTTTTTTCCACATTGCAAACAAGAGCAAGGAATGTGTATGTACATTGTGTGGTACAATAACTGCACGATCAATTACTCGTGCCTTGCGTTTCAAATGATAGACAGCTGTTGCACACCCACTCCTTTGTGTCTGATTGCTTAATTCATTTACTTAATTCATTTAGGCAGAAGAGTCCTTGGTGGTTCCAGCTGTCTGGCTTTCTAGGCTAGAGCTGTGGGCAATCAATTAGCTCCACCAGTCTGAAAAGCAGAAATGCATGCATGCAGCCTTCCAACCCTCCTTATAAGGGTAGTGCAAGCCATTTGTTATAGAATACAACTCCCAACCTGACCATTCTGATCTCTTTCCAAAACCATACTTCCTTCTAGGAGTCTTAGAGTTGTTTGTCCATAATCTGTAATAAATTGTGTTGAGTTGTTTCTCAATAATCTGTAATAAATTTCTCAATAATCTGTACACTCTCTCTGTTCTCCCAAAGCCCTGAAGGGATGTAGCCTGGGGAAGGGCCCATGCCAGGGCAGGGAGACCCTTAGCCAAGGTTAATTCACTGCAGAAGGAAAGTGGTGGAAAGTCTAGAGAGCAGGTTTATACCTAATAACAATTTTAGTCATTACGTCACAACAGGCTTGAGTCAGCTGCAAGGCAGTGTCATAACAGGTCCTGACATTTCTCTTGCTGACAAGGAAACCCTGGCAGAATCTCCTGCAAGTTTTCTTTGCCGCAGTCTGTCTGTACACATGACAGGTTGGGGAGTGGGTGCTAAATTTATCTCACCCCATCATGATCATGTGACTGGAACGCTTCCTTTATGCACCTGGACTGACTTGATTTGGGGCTTGGTGATCTCAGTGTACAGTAGGAGAAGAAAGTTCAGGGAATTTAGGTACCTACAGAGGGCAAGTCATAGGTGTGAGCTATCTTGCCCTTTGGAAATGCCTATCTGTCTCCACTGATTATAAGAGGACCTACAATCTAAGTAGAGTTGAATTTGGGCTACCTCTTGAAAACAGGAATGGAAGGCCATTTGGGACATACTTCAACAAAGGGGACCCTATGTACATGTCTTTATAGCCTTGACTGATTCATAACAACTTAGCCCCAGCAGATATAGGACTGTACGAAGACTGAAATACTCAAGAAACAGAAAAGAATTTGAAAGTGTCAGCATTTCCACAGAGTTTCTGGCTGCCTGATGGGAAGGAGTTCTACAACATCAACTCTGTATTGCAGACATTCATTGCATGAAACTTTACAATTTCAGCAAGAGATTTGGCAGAACAGCATCACAGCCCTCACACATTGTGACAAGGTAATACCTCCCACTTTGAAGAGAAAAGCCTCAGATCCTTTGTGATATTTATTGGAGATTAATGCTTCAGAATTTCTGTAGCAGTGGGAGACCAATATCCCATGGCAATGCTTTACTTGATCAGCCCAATCTCTTTAAGTGTGTGTATTTGATAATCTTTTTTGATTTGAGTTGGTTGCTAACAGCCCATGGCTGTGTGGAGAACACCTTACAATTATCCAGCACCTTTCATCTGGAAGCCTTAGGGCTTTGCACACATTAATAGTTATATTAATAATTAATTGTGTTAATAGTAATGCCTTTTCCTTTATCAGTGTGAGAATTGAGATTCAGAAAGGCTACTGAGTTTTTAACCAAGGATATCTGAAGTTGGGAGACTGTTTAGATGGAGGGAATCAGTGTTGCTGTAATTACTGCGTAATTGCATTGCTGGAGACACCCAGTGAAGACAGACAGCTCCAGTACTAAACAAAGGAGTTGTTTTACTGGACTACTATAACTAATGTCAAAAAACCACAAGTTTCTGCGTACTTTTCCCTTCTGAGTATGTACCTAAATAGTCAGAGGTTGAGATCATTCACACGCTCCAGTGAAGCTGATAAGACAGAGCGAATTCCATAGTCATAAACCTAACTTAGGGCTAATCGAGGACTGTATTAAAGTGGCTGCTAATGATAGTAAAGCACCGATTACTGACACACAATTATCCTTGGATCAGTGAGGATCCCCTGCAGTGGTGACTTCTGTCTCCCTCCCTGCAAATCTGCTAGGAGTTCCAGCACAGGGACCTGACAAAGAGGGGGATGGTGGACTTTCAGTTTATTGTTCCAAGGATAAAAGCCCTTAGGCACCTGTGAGGAAAGCTTAGCAACAAAGCATTAAGCATGCATCTAAGCACCCTTTGAATAGGCAGTCATGAATGGAAGTGTAATTTGAGGGTGAGGGGGAGAGGGTGAGGTTCCAAGTACAAACCATTGCCAAGGGCATTGCAGAAAAAACCTCAAATAAGCAAGCCAGGCTGGTCCTTTCAGCAGAGCCAAGAGGGTGTTGGTGAGCGAGAAAGTCCTGGTCACATTGCTTGATGCAACAGCACCTAGAGAATGTGAAGTGTTCCTGAAGTGCTGTGTATTTATTTTTATGCCTACCCACTCGTTATTGTATCTAACACCAGTTCAAACAGACATTGTGGCATGTCTTTATGCTGTCTGTCCCTTTAAGAATTTCTCTGTGCATCCCGCATAATCTTCCCCTTCCCAAGCAGTCCTGTGGTGTGTGTGGCTAAGCAGCACATGATTGTAATAGGTTAAAGAGAGTAATTAAGAGAGACCACATCAGAGCTCTTGCAAAACATACAATGTGTTTATTCAGCATCATGTCGGCTAATTCCTAATGAAAGGGCACTGCACAGCAGAGTGCAGGACCCCAGTAGCCAGAAATAGTTCCACTTAAATGTTATTTACCTATAAAGAGCTCAGTTCTAATTAGGGGCGTGGGAGCCAGCACGGGTGAAATCAAATCCTTGTCCCAGCCATATCCTCCATGCTGGTGCCTAAAAAAGTCGTTTAATAGACATACAGATGCTCAGTTGCATTTGATTTGTATGCTTTTCCGCTCCTCTAAACTTCCTGCTTTGGCCTGGGACTGGAAGTAGGACAGAATGAAAGATCATTACAAGATTTGGCTCTGTGGTATTTGTAGAAACCTCATGCACACACACAAAATTAGAAATTGCCTGATCTCACAAGATGCTGTAGAGCACTGAGAGCTAAACAAACTTTGGTTCCTTGTACTAGGCTGGAGACAGCAGAAGCTAAAACCTCCTTTGTTTTGCATGATATATTTGCAGTCTATTTATGGTACTTACAAGGATGCTGCATCCTATGGAATCTCACCATTAAGATTTTTTTTCATAAATATTTATTCCCCCAGCATCCGAGTAAATGAAAGGAATGTTATTATCCCCTATCAGACACAGGGAACAGAGATTCATAAAAATGTTAAAATACTTATGAGATGCAGACAACCTTAAAGGCACCCTGATGGTCTTGAAAATTAGGTTTAGCTGGCTAAAGGCTTTGACTCCCAAGAGCAGCATATTTACATGGTGACAAGTAAATGGTTTTAGTATCTGACTACTCCCTTGCTCCTCTGCTGGACATGCTCACTCCCACCACTGAAATGGACAGCTCTGGGGCACACATCCCAGCTCATGTTAATATGCTTCTGCTCCAAAGACAGTTGCCCTTCGAGGAAGTACCTGGGCATGTCAGATCTCTCAGGTTATTCTGAAAGAGATGGAGAGTTGGAGAAGGGTCACATTCCTACAGGGAACTAGGGTGGAAAGGAATGGGTAAGGATGCCTTCACCCCACTACTGGCTTCAGCTGGTTTGGTACTGCCTGCCTGTAACCTGCTTCTGGCTGCACTGAACCCTCTATTTATGAGACAGACCTTCAGTGTCTAAGCATGTGATTTCTCTGGTGAATGAGTTAATCGAAATGGATCCCACCTGTTACTACAGGACTTATCCGTGGAGGTGAATCCTGAGAGTAGGGCAGGGTGATGAGAGTCATCTGCCAACTGCTTGTAATCCCCAGGGTGAGAATCCTTGGGCCAGACAAAAGCAGAGGGCTCTTCCAAGCTGTCAGGAAATTTGGCAAGATGATGACAGGAATAATGAAAAAATGTACCAATTTGTGCTTGCACTTCAGACTTACACCTTTGAGCATGTTCATCAAAAGGTTCATGAACTAGGGTTTAAGAACACTTTTCTGTCCTGTAATCTGATAATTTCCCTTTTATAAGTTTTTTTCATTGTGTTTTGGTTTTTGTGCTAGAGACAGGAAAGTGTGAAACCTGTCAGTTCTCCTTCCCGGAATGCTGCATGAACTTTCTCTTCAGTTAGTTATGAACCAGGCTGGCTCACTCCCAGGTTTCACTTTGAGTCTGAAGTTCGAACAATCCCAGATTCTCAGCACAAATCTCAGTCATATGCAACTGAAAGTGTAAACTGGTGTGAGTTAGCCTGTATTTTGTTAATGCAGTGACCTTCATGAGTGTCTGGGAGTCTGTGCATGCATCGGTTGTGCCTGTCCCAAACACTCTCTGTGCACTGAGGAGTACAGTATCTTCTAACTCCTCCCACTCCCTAATGACCACTAGGTCAGTTTAAACCCAACCCAAACTGGCTACATGAAACCCATCAAGTTGTAAACTGCAATGCGACTGCCTAACCTGGTAGGGATCTATCTGTTTAATCTGAAAGTTCCCGAACTCCCAAATAGAACCCTTACATGTGCCCAGGAGGTCTTTTTGAAGAGAGATGAATGACAAGCCCCCATCCAGACCTCTGTGGTGGTACAGAATTAAGTGTCAACCAACTAAATTCTTCCTACAGTCTTGAAATACGCCATCAAGGGAGATGAGTTGTTGGTTTGAGACTTAGACCCACCTCTGTAATCTCATAATCAGGTAGAGAAAGATGGGATGTGGCCTGATCTCCCCCTTTCTCTGTCTCTTTTGCAAGGTTGGATGCAGAGCAGCCTGACCTCAAGGAACTCCTGAAAGATGATATTACACACAAAAAAGCACATTAAAAAAGTGGCGATGTCCTATTTTAGCCTTTTCTTCTCTGTCAATCTAAGCACTTCAAATGTTTCTCAGTTCTCTCAAGCAGCAACTTGATATGTGTTCTTTTCCCCTTGCCTCCAAAAAAGTCACCCCTGGAGCAGAGTCCCAGACCATGAGGAATTGCATCCATCTTCCCACACTTGCTAGTTTGCAGCAAAGTAGGTTTTCTTTGGTTGCAGTAATGAAACTTTAATGCAGAAACTTCAGCTGCGAATGCTCTGACCAGGAGGGGCACAGGCTCGCCCAGGAGGGGCAAGGATGATCACCTGACAGACCCACACCTCAATTTTCTGAGTATTTCCAGCACCAACCCCTTAAAATTACCTGTTACCTTTTTTTTTTTTAAATTCTGAAATAGTTTGCATCTGATTACCAACTAGTTTATGTTGGTTTGGCAATTTTTAATTTTTTTTATTTTATTATTTGTTTGAAGATCCCATTTACTCTTACTGTAGGTAGACAAGTAGAAATCTCTCAGCAATATATGAGTAAGAAGGACTTCAAGAACTTGCAAATTGTAAGCCAGAGAGACAGAGGTTTGGGTTACACATAGAAAACCTCTGCCAAATTTCTCTTATGTGAAAAACACATATTTACCCAGGACTAGAGAAATGTGTAGTTAGTCTGATAAAGCCATGGATGTGTCTCTGTGGATTCCAGTGGGATTTTGAGTGTATATCTCCAGCCTCTTACGATTCTGCACTTAAGACATTCATTTTAATTAAACTATAAATGACAGATATTTAAAATTGTCACTTCTAAGTGAACACACCAGCACTTCTTACACAGATTTTATGGTGCTGATAGTTGTCAAATGTTGCAGCAATATTGACGTTGTTCCTATTTGTTAACTATTATCTGAAAACTACTATCTATGACTTCTGATTATGCCATAGGAAGAGATTATGTTACAGGAGTATGCAACAAGGAAGTTGAATATTTTTTCTCTCAGGCATTTGTGTTCCCATGGCTAGCACTGCTAAGCTCACCTGCTCGTTTGTTTTTTCCTCCAAAAATCAGTTACTCCAACCACTTTTTTCCCCCCATACTCTGTCATCAATAATAAAAGGAAAAAAAAAGAGCATCATAAAAAATTCCTGTTTTGATTTTCTTCTGAGTTAAAGCTTTATTTCCTCTCCCTTTGCTCCCCTCTTGCTTTCAGTTGTGTCTCAGCACAGAATCATTGTGAAAGGCACACCATTTCTCCTGATGTAAGAGCAATGAAGCCAGCCAAAATGACATTCTTTAAAGCCAAATGGAAAGAAAACGGCTTTGAAGCACAGGAAGACATGAACATTCAGTGTTTCCTTCCGCCCCTGGGGCTTTCAGTGAGGCGCTCCCAGTGATTTCTAAGGTATTATCTTTTGCTTTTTTAGCTTCGCCATTGATTTTTTTTCTCCATCCCATTTGTAATGTGAAAACTAAGTCTTGTCATGGACTTTCTATAAAACATATATGAGAAGAGTGGATTATGATAAAGCCTTTTACTGTTTTAGTCCTGAGATCTTCTGCTTCTCCAAACAAGGGATGATGATTTAGCCAGCAGTGAGCAGTAAGCTGTTCAGGGACAATTAGTCTCTTTGGCCCTTAGTAATCAGATTCTTTCTGTCTAGCCCTTCTTCTGCACATGCTTTTTGTTCTCCTGGTAGAGATGGTCTGCCCGAGAAATATGAGACTGAGTGCCCTGTGACACCTTTGTACTGCCAGGGCCTTTGGGCTGGTGTTTTTGTAACAAGTCCCCCCAGATGTTACACACAACATTTTGAACATTAAGCTTCCTAAACATGATTTTGAAAAAGATCAGCTGTAAGCTTATAGCATTAGCTCCTGGAAACCTCAGCTGAGGATTCCTACAGACTTTATTGCCCAACTAGTTAAGAGAAAGGGTGAAAGAACAGAAGAAAGGAAACCACATCATCTCCATTTTATAGATAAATTGCTCATATGTGAGAGATGCGCAAGGAATGAATGGCAAGGTCTGAATCACCCATTTGGAGGACCAGCCCAGCACTTGAAATAAAAACCTCCAGTTTCAGTTTTTTCTTTTAGCTGGAATAAATCAAAGCGGCAATGGAAAGCACAGGTGCAATCTCAAAACCTTGGTAGTGGCTCTGTTTGGAGAAGTAGGTGTAGAAGTACTTGATTTTTCAAATGAAAATTCTGTTCTGCAGCTCAGCTCAGCTCAGAAAGAGATAAACATCACTGTTCTGTGGATAAATTGTTCAAGAAAAGAAAACAGAAAAAAGTGAAAGTAATATTCTGTTACACCAAGATAAAGTGAATTGAAGCTGTCATGGGGCAGGATGGTCCAGGGGCCCAGAATATGCAACATCAACTTAAATCAGCATGTGCTGTGGGTGCTCAGAACCTTCAAAAATCTGTCCCCTCAGCATCTCTTTCCTTAATCGGGAGCCCTGGATCATTGCCAAACACTAAAATGTTAGGTTAGGCAAAAAAAAGTTAGTTAACTTGTTGAGTCAAGTGATTTCATGTAACTTGCTTTAGAGGGAGGATTTTTTGTTCTGAGGGTAAGCCAATGGTTAAATGTACTTTTAGAACTTACATGTATTTAATTAGGAATTCGAAACTTGATAACGCAAAAGGAACTGGGGAACATTGCTGCTTCCAGCATGTGAGAAATTATTTGAATTTTTTGAGAAAGGAGGGAGATAGTCTGGAAAAAAGTATTTTCAAGACAAAAGAAAAAGCATTCTATCTCACTGATGAGGAGGTATTAGTCTGTGGAACTGAAATTTCTCATCTGCCTTTCTTCCACATCTAGAAAACTCATGTACTAAGCTAGGTAAGTGCAGATTTTATGTACAATTAAGCACAAGTTTTCTTTCTTTGGACTGAAAGTCTCCCTTTACAAACAAGTTTCCCCAGTATAAGATACAGCCATTCCTTGTTCATCTTGAGGTATCTTTCAACTCTGGAGTTCAAGTGCTTGATCTGCAAGTTTTCTGCTTCAGCACCAGTCTGGACTACGTGGGAATCCCCTGTGCATGTTGGATTGCTGGGGCAGAAGATATAGAGAAAGTGAAAATTTTACTCCTCATAGTCTTTCACAGCATAGTCCTCTCCCAAGAAACTTCACACCAGGAATATACCAAAATTCTAGGTTTACCTAAACCTGGGGTTTTTTTAAGTGTTTGGTAAAACAACCAGGGACTGAAGAAATATTTTGCTTTTTCTGGAAGAATTACTCTGTGAAGGAAGCTAATAAAAGACTCACACAAAGTATCTCTACTTTTTTTCTTTAAAGCTCTCACTTAAGATATTTTGAAGGGGTTTAGATATTTTAACCCCAAATAAGGCAGAGATTTTAAATCTGATATCTCATTTTGTGGGTGAACAATGATGGTCCGTAGGTCTTTTGGGCTAATGCTTTATCTTCCACCCCCATTGAAGGGCTTTGAGTTTTATTTCAATATTTAAGTATCCATTTACAGTTATATACATTTACACTTACATTCAAGACAGACTCACAGCCTGCCATAAGGACTCTTGCCTGGAAAAGAGCAGCAGTAGGTTCCAGCAGCTCTTGTGACTTTTAAACCACAGTAGAGCACCACTTCAGAAAAAGTGTTGAACTTCTCAGTCAGCACCTCTTCTGAGAAAGAAGAAGCCTTTGACTCAGGTAAACTCTGAGCAGAGTGAACATGTCCCTTCTGCAGTGCAGTGGGCTACCCTACCGCGGAGATGCCAAAACAGGATCCCTCACCACGGGGGTAGCTTCGTGAACAGTGCCCATGTCTCTTTATTTCTCCATCCTGCTCTAAGCCAAAACAGCCTGATTTGGCAATGACAGGACAAACCCTATTGACATCTAATGAAACAGTTCCTTGACATTCCTATTTATGAGACTTGTGCACTTTATGAAGTGGTCACCTGATGTACAATAACTGCCTGGAAAAACCCTGTAAATTAAAATAAACTTTGTCCATATCTATCGCAGCAGTCAGTTCCAGGGTGGTGTTTTCTTTAAACCTTCATGGCACGGCACTTTTTGTTTCATACTTATGATATCACTAAGCCAGGGATGAAAAGGAGGTAGGTGAAGAGCTATCTTCAGCCACAAACCCCAGTGTAAATTTCCATAGGAAATTTTCTTTCCTTTCTCTCTCCTGGCATTGGCAATAATTTGGGAAAACTAAAAAACAGAAGGTGAGAAAACCTACATAAACTGATTTTTGTATTACTCCTCAGACTCTTGACTGAGCTTATCTTCCCATTTAATACTGCAGGATATATTTCTGAAATAAAGAACACATATCGAAAGAAAACACGATGGAGTCAGTTAATAATTAAACAACAGCAATTTGAAATACACTCATAGGGGGATCTACTTGATATCACAAGCCTTACATATTTGATAATTGCACAGGCAAGCTTTGTTTAATGAATGGTGATACTTGGGGGAAAATAATCATGTTAGGAATTGTTGTGAAAGGTTTTATTTTAATAAAAGAATGTATAATCACACAAGCTCTTATATTCTTTCCCACACAGGCTCTTGCATATTTCTGGCAAAAGCATTACCTGTTTACATTCGCTTTTACATTTTCATTACATGGCTGTTTTCACTCCAGCAGCCTGTGACTAATCCTTGAGTGTAATTGCTAAGGCTGACTGTTGAAAATGGCTTTGGCAGGGTTTGCTGTTTGTTTGCAATGACAGGGAATAAGAGAAAATCACTTCCTCTGAAACATAGCATAAATAAAAGGGCATCAGAGCAGCTGCACAGGGTCAGCCCAAAGGGTTCTCCAGCCCAGCATCCTGTCTCTGAGGTTGGATAGGAGCAAAAAGGAAGAGTATAGGCTACAAAAGAGTACAAACAGAGTAAGTATGCAGAGACCCCTCCATCCTATCTGCTTTCGCGGATTTTTGTCTCAGGCTTTCTTTGAGTTAGAACAGTGTCAGTGTTTAGATCTTGGTAACAAGTATTGTTCAAAGATGAAAGCTGGTACTAGCACTGAAGCCGACTATCTTGGCCTGATTTTATAAAAATTTCTCTGTACTTCAGTCACTTTGCCACTCCATTGTCATGCTGCAGTTTCCAAGCCCTTGTAGTGATCTCATGTTTGCTTAGTTTATCAGGGAAAAAAAAAAAAAGAAAAATGTGACAGAGTCAATCCACTAAATTAATAGCTTCTTAGCATAACATACCTGGACTTGTGCAAAGCATTTGATACTGTCTCACAAAATGTTCTTGTCTCTAAACTGGAAGGACATGGATTGGAGGGATGGATCACTTGGTAGATAAAGATTTGGCTGGATGGTTGCACTCAAAGTGTTGCTGTCAATGGCTTGATGTCCAAGCAGAGAAAGGTGACGTTCCCTGAGGCCAGTATTGGGACAAGCGCTGTTTAACATCTTTGTTGGTGATATGGACTGGGATTGAGTGCACCCTCACCAAGTGTGTTGATGACACCCAGCTTTGTGGTGCAATCAACAGGCCAGAGAGAAGGGACACCATCCAGAGGGACCTGGATAGGCTTGAGAGGTGGGACCTGTGAAGCTCATGAAGTTCTGCAAGGCCACGTGCAAGGTCCTGCCCATGGGTCAGGGCGATCCCAATCACAAATATTGGCTGGGTGGAGAATGGACTGAGAGTAGCCCTGAGGAGAAGGTCCTGAGGGTCTTGGCTGATGAGACGTTCAGCATGACCCAGCAATGTGCTCTGGCATCCCAGAAAGCCAAATGGGTCCTGGGCTGCAGCAAAACCAGTGTGGGCAGCAGGTCAAAGAAGATGATTCTCAATTCTGCTGTGCTCTGCTGAGACCCCACTGGGAGTGCTGTGCCAGCTCTGGGGTCCCCCATGTAAGAACACTGGACCTGTTGGACCTGCTGGACCAAGTAAAAAGGAGGGTCATGAATCTTCAGAGGGCTGAACACCTTTCTTATGAAGACAGGCTGAAAGAGTTGGAGCTTTTCAGCCTGAAGAAGGGAAGGCTCTGGAGACACCTTAGAGCAGCCTTCCAGTACCTAAAGAGGGCTACAAGAAAGCTTGGAGAGGAAATTGTTTTACAAGGGCAGGTAGTTATAGAACAAGGGGGAATAGCTTTAAACTGAAAGATGGTAGATTTTGATTAGATATGAAGAAGAAATTCATCACTGTGAGAGTGGTGAGACACTGGAACAGGTTGCCCAGACCAGTTGTGGATGCCCCATTCCTGAAAGTGTCAAGGTCAGGCTGGATGGGGTTTTGAGCAACTTGGTCTAGTGGAAGGTGTCCCTGGACATGACAGGGGGATTGGGACTTGATGATCTTTAAAGTCCCTTTCAACTCAAACTATTCTATGATTCTCTGATTATGTGATTAACATAGCCCTGGGTATGAATTACAGTTGAGGAGGAGAAAACCTTTGCTATTTGCAAACAAAAATATAATTTGTGTATTTCTTATGGACTAGGAAGTTAAGGAACAAAACATTTTTCATGTTTTAAAGAATTAAAATATTTTGGTAGAAAAAGAAAAGCACATATAAGCTGAACTTTGATCATTGCTTTCAGGGTTTCTATGCTCCCAGTTTCCTATCAGCCCTGGAGAGCGGTCTTCTCTGTCAGGTTGCCCTCAAGAGCTCCAAACAAAGTTCACCTTTAAGGGCCTCTGCTTTGCTTTAGTAGTGATGACACCTAAACCCTCAGATGTCCCAGGAGATTGTGGTCTCTCAAAGCTGCCAGGCTGGTGGCAGTCTGAGAGCTCAAAGATCTCAAAGCTAAGGAGAGCATCCACCAAAGCTGTGTCTCCATATATGAACCTTAAAACTTCAACTCTGTAAGAGAGCAGAGTCCTCACTTTCAGACCTGTGTTTTAACCAGCTGGTTTTTGACTAATATTTAGGTTCTGCTATCTTTATATCAGCAATGCTTTTCTTTGACCAAATATCAGCCATCTCCCTTGAGAGGACTCCATTTCTAAAGAGGACTCTAAATATGAACCTCTGGTTGTGTGGATCACCTGCACACCCAAATGTATATCTGGTTTCAGGTTTGTCTCCTACATGCTCTTAACAGAAGGGTGTATGTATGGAGACAGGTCTTCTGTACTTGCAATCATCCATTGAGGACGGGGTTGATGCTTCAGAAAATGAGACCAGGAGACCACAAAAGACCACAAGGTCATTCAGATTTGAGGAATGTACATGCTGTTAAAGAACGATCTGAACAGAGATGCAAAATACTTGCTCCTGTTGAATGGCAATTTACTATCAGACAGATCTCTTATTTCTAGCTTTAAGGTAATGGCTAGCAGTAGTCTGAGAAGCAAAAACTGGATTTGGGTCATTTACTAATTAGCATATTTGTGGTTTTTTCTTAATTTTATGATCTTAGAACTTAAATACATCCTTTTTTTGCTACTATGAAATGGCACCGTTGGAAGCAATTAAGCAAATGCTGATTTAGGATTACATTTTACTCTGACACTGATCTTTGACATGGCTTAGCTACTTTCCTCTCCTATAAGAGTGTTCTGTGGCTCTTGTTGAAATGATGTTTTGAGAGCTAGGGTGTGGAAAATGTTATGGAAGAACCAAGGGTCTGACTAATCACTCTCAAATAGAGCAAGCAGGATTCTTGGATTCTGACGTTGCCCTGCCGTGCTGCTATGTGTGAACTTGGCTGCGTCCAGCTGATCTTTAACTTAGAATACTAGAATTATAATTTAATGAAAACCCCCCAAATTAGAAAATACGTTGTTTATAAAAGCATCTACCTCATTCACTCCTTTAGCTCTTTCATTAGCCTACTTCACCCTCCACTGCTGGCCCAGGAATATCTACACGGAAAACTTTTAGCTATATGAGCTCCTCGGGTGGTGACAATGCTTTCCATGTCTATTGTGTGTAAAGATAATTACTTGCAGAGACATTGGATTTCCTGGCCCAGAAGGTGTTCGTGGTTGTAGTAACAAAAGAATTAAAGAACAGCAGGAACAGTGGGGCTTAGAAAGCATCGCGATAACAGCAGAAATACTCTGTACTTTGGAAATCTTGTTTTTCCCTTTTTGTGTAAACGTAGTTTTAACTATATCCTTTCCTTGACAGCTCACCCTGCTCTGAATCTCTTAACCATACAGTATGGGGGTCTGATACAAAACATTTAAATCAGTGGAGATGCCTGCAGACCCCTCTGATTTTGGGTTTGGAGGACTGCAATGTGTGTGGCTCTTTCTTTAATGTCTTAGCCCATCTTGCTTTGCTGTTGATGCTTTTTAAACAAAGCAGGTTGGGTCAATCCTAATAATGTCTTTTGTCTCTTCTGTCTCTCTTCTTTGATGTATTACTAGGCAAAGTAAAAATGTACTGTGTGCAGCTTCTTGAGTGGCATTATGGCAGTGATTTATACTGCTCTCAATCCTAGCTGAGCAGAGTCCAGCTAGGGACATTAAATTAGCTATAAATGAGGAAAGGATGCATTAGTGGCAGGGTTTTAACTGTGATTTGAGATGCTTAGAGTTCATTTTGGCAGCTCTCCTGTGCAATCTCGGGCAAAACATTTTGGATGGGACCCGAAAAGTTACTTACTTGCTCAAGTTCCAGTTGAGGGAGATCCACAGAGTGATATACAGATTTTTTTAAAAAAGCTTCATAATACAGAGATGCCTACTTTTTTCCATATAGGCTTGCCAAAATGCCTCAGGTCACATGTGCTCATGCTGTAGATGTCCACAGGTGCCTTGCAGTGAAAGGAGGTGCTGATAATACATAACATCAAGTAACACAAAGGAACCTGCCTCTCCCTGAGAGAGGAGTAAGTCAGCTCATCTGGAGACAGTATAGAATAGCAGGACAGCAGATGAGACATGGTAACTTTTTAACTTACTATAATTTCATTAATTCCTCAGGGAAAAAAAGGACAAGGAAACAAACAAACAAACAAAACCCCAAACAAGGCAAACCTTGCAGGACTGAGGCAACCTCATCTGTCTGCCTCAGTAACTGCCTTAATTTTCAGAGGTGCTGAGCTCTTGCCACCCAGGTGGTACCTATATCCTGGAACAGAAGGATGCTTTGTCCTTCCAAGATGTTGTAGTTACAGGTGCCATTTTTACTCCTTGAAACATCTGGCATGATTTGACAGTTCACCATTTTTTATTTAACGTTATCACATTTTCAGCATTTTTCTTTCACTTGGATGTGGTTTTCTTTAGTATGTAACTTTCTTAGAAGTTGAATTGTTTTTTTTAATCATCACAGCTTGCAATTTCATCTCCTCAGAAAACTCAGCTTTGAAAGGAATGGGTACTCCAATTCGTTTTAAGTTGTGCCTGTTCCTGGGTAGTCTTTCAGAAAACAGGGAGGTTGCTCTGAGAGCAGAGCACTGCCCTTTGGCCTAGGTACAAAGCCTCCATCAGGAGCAGTGGTTTCAGTCTACATACAGGGAGGGAGCTGTGACAGGGCCGTGATCCCAAAGACAATTGAAAGGTAGGAGTAGGACTTCACACCTGGGGTGGAGACATGAGTAAAAGAACTCTTGGCCAAACGAGCTCCAACATAGGTGTGGAAAGATAAATTAGTGGTGTTCCAGTGCTGTCTCAGATGTTCTTTAAAGAAGTTCTGGGAATAATTTCTATGAAAGACATTCACCCACAGGGCACAGTGAAATTGCTGATTTGGGAAATAGGGATGATTCACTTATGTAAGAGACGCCCATACTATTAGCATATAAGATGCACTGCTTATCATAGGTTTTTTAGTGGCATTGTGCCTAATTAATTCATGACACCTTAATTAATAAGTATACAAAGAAATATCCCCACATGACCTAAGCATTATGGAGGAGGTTGTGCCCTACAGACTCTGTATAATGTTGGTGTGAAGGAACACTTCCCAGTTTCTATAGGAGTTCAAAGTGTGTATGAAGTTTAATTCTAACTGTGATTATTTTTTCCTAAGGATGATTTGAAACTGCCACACTGAGGACCTGAAACCAAACACTGTTCAAGGACAAAAGTATCTTCAAATCCTGAAGACTACACCCTAGCTTAACAGATGGTTTCCATCACTGTAAAGGGCCACACTGAAACCCAGAGCAGAAAATTTTCTCTGAACATCAGCCAAATGGTATCAAGATATTTGTGTCTGAATATCTGGATGTACTGGTGGAAAAAGACACGAAATACTAAAGAATTTCTTACCTCTTAGCAGCTTCATAGCCATGGGGGGAAAAACCCTTCTATTTCATTAGGCTAGAAGCTCTTAGTAAAGTCAGTTTAGGAGATACTTCAAGAGCAGATGAGACAGGAGAAGTCATGGGCTTGGAGGTCACAAGACCTTGCAGGTTTTTTAAAAATGTCCAGTGATAAGGACAGCGAGGATAAGTATCTACAAGATGAAGGTTAGACATCATTGCAAATATTTTAGGCTGGTTTTTCTCTCAAATGCATCTGATTTGCATCATGAGCCCTCTGCTTCCCAAAGGGAGAACTATGGAATATTGCTTTTAAATCTCAGTATCAATCACTGCAATATTTGCTAAACCACCAGTTTATGATTAAGATGTGCATATTCAGCTTGAGGGGTCTTAAATACATAATTTATCATTGTGTTTTAAAATATTGACATAAATATTTTACTGGTTTGTGCATTAGATGCTTAACAGCCCTTCAGCAGTGTGAGGACTGAGATGTCACCTTGGAGAGCTGTAGGTTCTTCTTGCTCATGTGTCTGACTGTGCCTAGAATGACGAATCTCAGCCTTGTTCTGCATAAGTTAAGGTTCTCACCTAAATTCTGGAGGAAATTTTCAGCAAATCTAGCCATAGTTATGGTAGAGTAGGAAAATCAGACTATTGGGTCTTGAACTAAGGACAACAGTTCTGGGTAGGCTTTGATGAGCATCTCTGAGTGCATTGAATTCAGAGCAAAACTTCGGAGATGTGAACCCAAACAATCTGAAAACATCAGGTATGCAAGCCTGTTTGGGTGGGATTTGCTTATTTTTCCTATTTACAAGATATTTGGTATGTTTTTGGGTATTTGGTCAGTGTTCTCAAAGTAAGGGAAAACAAATTATTTTGTTCTCCAGGGATTCTCTTCAGCTCTCTTGAATTCTCCATCTAGGCCCAGGATTTTAGTTTCTATCCCTCAGGCTAAGGAAGATTGGATACTTCATCCATGGAATGTATTAATACCACTTCTTAATCATCCAGAGCAATCAGTGTAGGTTGTGCAACACAGAGCACTCCTTTTTTCTTCAGGGGCTGTGCTTCCTGACAGCCAAGGAGAGAGCAAGACTGCAAATTAAATACTGGTCCTTTCATATGGAAGCTCTATCTCTTACCTGAAAATAAGAGCTCACTTTGACATGCTTTATGATCACATGTAGGAGGCAATAACTTAGAAACAAACCAACAGAAAATTCTGAGGTACAAAAGCTGCTTTTGTGTCTATCAGAAGAGGGTAGAAAAAGACACTTTGGGTGAGGACTCCAGAAATGTGGGCTCCCTCCTGGCACCAGGACAAAATTCCTGTATTGCCTTGGGCAAGGGACTTTGAAATTCAATTCTCCGTTTGCAAAATGGGAGTAATAAAGACTCATAGCAAAGTTGGAAGGATAACTCCATTAATATTTATGATGTGCTTAGGTACTCCAGTTCCAAGAACCTTTAGAGCTACCTACCCTACAAAGGACACCCAAGTTCACGGTTATTTTGGTGAGGACACCCAGCAGAATGCCAACAGGAATTTGGCACTGTCTTTTTTGAAATTAGTTGAAATAATGGAATAACTGCCTTTTGAAAATTACAGGTATATCAGCACTTGTCTTCATCCTAAACAAAGGTAAAAAGTTGAACTAGATGCGCGTTATATAACCGGCTGTTACATGATGTACCACAGTCTTCCAAGGGAAGCGACTACTGCCTGCTGGGAGGTGTGGTTCCATGGCAAACAAGTTTATGTGGAATAACATGATTATAAATGATCATGTTCCATGGCTGTCACAAAGCCCTTCAGTCATTCAACTGCATATAGGCACTGAGATTGTTTTAAAAGGCACTAGTTTATTTTGAGTTTCATGTTAGAGTGTTCTACCAAAATCTATGTTTACTAGTTTGTTTGCAGTCAGTTCCTCCCCACTGTAGATTTACTTCATGTTAGAGGTACTATATGATGGGAAGATGACATGTTGAGGAGTAAATTTTTCAGGTTTTTTTGAGTAGCCCTCAATCCTTTCACTAAGAGTTTTTTTAAGCACTCATCTTTTGGCATTGGGAACTTTACTTCCATATATCAAGGCCCGATTTGTAAAGAAGATGAGATGAGATCAAAGGAAACTCTCTCCTTACCTCTGTACATTTGAACTAATACTCCACAGCAGGTGAGGGTACATTTGCCCCTGCCCTCTGCTACCTGGAGATGTTATGAAACCATCCCCTATCTTTTAAATGTTTTATCACTGCTTGGAACAGTGCTGGGTCTTGTGTTTCAGCATGTTTATTTTCTGTGGGAACGGTGATCTGATTGCAGTACACGTGTGTGGGTGGGTAGATTATAAATTACAGACTCTGAGCTCAGGTGCACATCTTGGGAGTGACTTTTAAATAGTTGCATGATTAACAAACCCTTCTCCTTTGTGGAGTGGAAAGCAACTTCTGTCTCAAAGATCACTGCTTTACTTCAGGAATTATACCCCATGGAGCCTGCATGGCTTGATGCTGGAGGGGAAATATTTGTGGTGTTATGAATGTGAAGCCAGCTAACTAGTGAACTATGGGATGATTTATGGTGAACAGAGTTTGAGGGTAGGAAGAGGGGGAGCTTTTCAGGAAACGTGTTCATAATTTTGGAGGGAGGTGGCATGTACGAACAAATGAGACAGCCTTTTATGGATGGAGTGGTTTAAGAAGGTCTTGTTGCCATTTGCTTCTGGTTGTCCCTTGTCTGAAAGCTGTTCTTAGCTGTCCTTAGCACCTTTGTCTTTGACAAATTCTCCTCTTCCTTCAGTGCAAAGCCAGTGGGGTTGTTTTGAGCAGCCAGGAGCAGTGGATGCAGAGTGTTCATGTAATTATTCAGGGTGGCACAGCTAGCTGCCCTGGAAGGCCAGCAATGAAGAGCCAGTAATTAGGCTAGATTCAGGGGAATTATATGACCTCACTCTTGGCTACCATAAGATAGGTACTGCAGTTTTTATGGAGATGGATGCCATATAAATATCTAGATAGATTAACGATCTAATGGAGGCTTTTTTGTCATTATGACATCTTGAAACTCACTACCACTGTTAGTCCATCTGTGTATGGATTGCAGACCCAGGCCAAGAAATACTTAAGCAGATGCTTAACTTTAATTTTAGAAGCAGGCCCATTGATTTCAAGAATACTCGCTTTTTTTTTTTTTTATTGAGCCATGTGTTTAATGCTTTCCTAAACATAGACCTAATCCAATAGTTTCCATAAAAAACAATGCCCAGCATGCCTCAAAATAAAAGGCTAAAAAAAAAGTGGAATGTTTTTAGCACTACAAAAACCAGAGCAGCATTCTGATCAATTCTCCTTTTTAAGCGTTCTCACAATTTTACTGCATAATCCAACTGGATTGTTCAGACAAAAGAGATACAGTCAAATTTATGGAGTGTTTCTATTTAATGTTCCAAGTATCAGTCTAGAGCATATGTACCTGATTCTGGAAATCTTCTGTTTATAGAACTTTAGTAGATTTTCACAGGCAATATGTGTGGTTCCTCCTCACAAAATGGAACCAAATATTTATTAGCAGTTGGAAAATGGACCATTTCTTTTTATATGTGACTTTCCACTGGCAGTGTTCATGGAGAAGGCACACACGGTATGTACTTCTTAAAAATCTTCTTTTGATACTGTTTGCTAGATCTCATTCATTTTAGCATTGAAAAAATAAACGAATGAAGTGACCAAAACAAACTGGACTGAATTTAAAGGGTCAGTACCTCAGGGTAGATATGACCTCAAATGCAGAGATGGTAAAAACATACTTGCTTACAGGAGTTTGCCAGTATTAGTATTGCCAGAGGTGGCTTTCATGAAAAAATAGGCATATCCAGGTAAATAGCTTCTTATAGGATATAAATTCAAACAGTGTTGACCTGAGAAACTGCAAGTTTAAATGAAAATGATTGGAAGTTAAATAGGATCAGTGTAAAACTGACTCATGGCTAAATTCATAGATAAATGTTGGGAAGAGCAAAAATATAGACAAGGGCAAACCAACTGATTATCAATAAATTATATACAAAAAATTTCGGTCTGATTGTGGCAAATTATAGTCAGTAAGAGAAAAGTTCTGTAGGAATTTAAGGCCATATTTTATATTCACAGGACACAGTACTCTAAAAGGAAATGCATTATTTGTATATACATAAAATCTCTGTATGTCTCTATACACACATACCCCTAAAGACAAAGAAAGCACATTTGTTTAAAAAAGTAATATATGCACTGCTTTCACTACTTTAAATTTTCCTTGGCTAAGCAATGTCTGTTTGAAGAAGCTGGCAAAATCTTATATAGGCAGTAATTCTTCCTTACTTAATATAATTTTTGTGAGAGACACAAAGTCACAACAGTTAGGGAAGAAGTTATATCTTAGTCCAAGGTACAGGGTTTGAGAACAGCTCAGTCAGGAAGAAGTTAAAAGGAACAGAAGCTGTTGCTGACAACAAATTTATGATACTGGCTTCTTTGCTAGAAATGTCGTTGGACAGACTTCTAGGTTGTTCATAATTTTCTTATAAAATGTTTTCAGTATAGAAATATAGGAATTATAAAAATATTTTTTCCAGTGTAGCACACACTGCATAATACTTTGAAGCTGGAAATAGCTTCCCATAGTTTTCAACTGAAAAAATTATTTTAATCATACTTGAATTAAAGTATTCACAGAGCAACTATGAAAAAACAAGATTTCCAGGTCAGATCTGGCAGTTTTATATTAGGTGAAGATACATGTGTTTAAGTGACCAATTTTTAAAATAGCACAATTTCTACCAAATTATACTTTTGATTGCACAGTTTTCAAGTATGGAAAAGACTGCTAAATGATTGGAGGATATATTCTGTTTCCTGTATCCATAATGGATTGGGAATGGATTGATGGGCTTTCACTGGAAAATTTCAGTCTGTGGCATAAAGCTACCAAATATCTGAGGTAAAAGGTACAAAGTGGTGACATGAATTATACAGGGTGGATGTGAAGACCATTAGCAACAAATAAAGATTTTGGGAATGATGTTGGCTTTGACTTTGGAGAATATGCCCTACAGAGCCTTGGAGAACTGGTTGGTCATTGGAGATAAGGGTGTGGCCCATCTCGTCAGCACACAGGTGTCCACATCTGACTGGACAAACTGCATCCTGAAGTCTACCAGCCAAGGCTCCACCATCTGCACTGGAATGAGATACGTAGTTTACATACACCCAAACAGCTGGAGTGGGGTTTGCTTTCTCTGGTTTTAAACTGGTTGTTATCTGCACCTGATCTTTTTGTTTGTTTGTTTGTTTTCAAATACCACTCTGATCTGTAGAAATTCAGTAAGCACAGTCAGTGGATCCTCCCAGTTCATCCATTGCATCCTAAGAAAAACATGGTATTGGCGTGTACCAGTTTTTCCCTAGATTTTATTTGCCGCAGAGATTAGGGTTCCTAAACCAGTGAGAGATCAGCTTAGATGTAGATATCTTTGTTGTACGTACCTCAGCTTGGGTGAAAAATATACCCCTACAACCTGATTAAAGATGACCTTGCACTAAGACAAGGAAGACTGGTCTGACACTTGAGGTCCTTTCCAGATTAATTTTATCCTTTCAAAGAGAAACTTTAAGGTAAAAACTCCCACCAGAAATAAAGTTAGAAGAATGTTGTAGAGTTTCCGCTCCATGAACAAAGTGTTTCTGAAAAAAATCTCAGTTGAAAATGTGAAGCCAAGACACCTGGAGTTCTCAGAAGTGCTTGAGTTTTTCAGTTATACTGTTGAATAAGCCCTTAATCTTGAGTTTTTACCATTTGGCACTAATAGTGTTGATATCCCTAATCTTAAGGATTTAAAACTTGGCATGCAGCTGTGGCACATGAGAAAGTGAAAAAAATGGGTATGGGGGATCCATGGAGGCCCAGACAAGGACCCAAGGGATGAGCGCCAATGGTCTTCTCTTTGGAAAACAAAAAAGAATCATAGAATATCCTGAGTTGGAAGGGGCCCGCAAGGATCATTGAAGCCATTGTGCAACTGGGGAGCAACACCTCCTGTTCTTCCTTTGTTTCTGAATGGAGGTGATGGCAACTGCTGAGCTCTGCTGTTGAGATTACGGGTGCTAAAATATTTTAGCAATGGTATTATCACCAGGGTAGGAGGGTGCCTTCTGATCTTGCAGTCAGAAAGCTGGTGCCATTGCTGCCCAATGCACTTGAGGACTAAGGTGTGTCTTCCTTTGCCTTTTAGGAATTGAAGAGGGGACTCATGTATTTTCCGTCTAAACAGCCACTGAGGTGCCAACTGCTCTTTTGCTTCTCACTCAGATGCCTAGGACACTTCATAAAAATACATAATTCACTGGGCTTGTCTGGCTTTAGCACAGTAATTTTCCATTTGAAAATGTCAAGAGATTCTTTAGCATCAGTAGGAACAACCTTGTCAAAATGGATACAAATCAGAACCCTGGAAAAGCCCGATAGAGAGAAAAATGAAGGTTCCAGCTTTCTCTATGCCATTATTTGAATGAACATTCTTTTTGTCTCCTTCTGAAGCCCAAGTAAGCACTAATCATGTTACAAACTGCCCAGGAATAGTGCATGCAAACTGGACTCCTAGAAAATGACCAAATTTTTCCAAGGAGAGAGCGAGGAAATTGTAGCAGTATAGGAGAGGGATGGCAGGTTGGATTTGGACATAGAGGGTCCTAGACTTATCGAAGGTCACTTGGGGAGTGACATAGAAGGGAATGAGGAACAGAGGGTTGGCATGACTGTGCTGCGTGAGGTAAAGTCCATCTGGAGAAGAGACTGTAAGTGGAATACAGGATAGAAACTGTTCAGAAACATGGAAGTGGAAATAGGAGACAACTGTGAAAGGAAACAGGAGCCCTACCATGTCCGGCTGGAGCAGGTGTAGCATGAGGAACAAATAAAAAACCCTGTTACTTGGAGTGAAAATGGGCATTAGGGAGAGGAGGAGACAGTGGAATAGGTAAGAACATATATGGGAAATCTGTGTGGCAGTGAAGGAGTGAGTGAGGCCCCTGTTGGGTAGAGGCAAGGGGTGAGAGATTGGAAAAGGCATTTCTGATAAAGCAGGAACGGGCTTGCAGGAGTCCCAGGAGGCAGTGTGGTGAGCTTGGACAACAGCACTGCAGAATCACAGTGTCATGCGTGGAACACCAGTGATTCTGATGAAAGGTTTACAGCTGGACAAGCTCCTTCAGGTCCGTGAGAGCTGCACAGCCAGTGTCCATACTCCATTGCACCCTGCCTTGCATCCAGACTTGGTGGAAACTACATACACCAGCTGAACCCACGTTCCTTGCATGGAGAAAATGTTGCAACTGGAAGATGACTGAATGGAAGCCCAGGGTACTGAGGGTACATGAGGACAAGCAGAGTTCACTGAAGGAGAGCAGCTCTCAGTGCATGGGCACCATTATGTAGCAGGAGGAACAACCAGGGGAATGATCGAGGTGGAGGAGGCTGAGTATTTCTTCAAAGGTGCTGGCTGCAAGGCATGGGAGGAGAGCCAGTGAAAGAAGCGGGAGAAAAAGGAGCAAGGCTAAGAACTTGGCATGAAGCGAGAGAAAGCTTGAGGGAAGATTTTTGTGCTGTTAGGGATCCTCTGATAATAAATCAGATTCCTTTTAAAAAAGGGCAAAGAATTATTGAGGAAAAGACTAGCAGTGCAAGTCAAAGAAGAAAGAAAAGTCTGATAGTGGGTGAGCTCCACAGTGTGCTCATAAAAATAAGCTGTGTAACAGTGCTTGTGTCTGCCACCCAGCTGCTGCAGGCGAGTGTGGAACAGTCCTTGCTGTCACTTCTCCTTCCTTCTCAGCAGTGGCTCAGATGAGAGCATGTTCTTCTTTCAAAGCTCACAGAGAGCATTACTCACAACTTTCTATCATCTTCCTGTCTCTGTTTGACTTCGAGTATAAGAAAGACAAAGGAAGATTTATCCTTTCGGTTTTCCAATGGTGTTTCTTAGCAAAATATTTTTGCATCAACAAGGTTTTCTGTAAAGAAGCTTGGCTTAAATTTTGAACTGGAGTAACTGCAGAAGCAAAAAGAGGAGAAATACAGGAAAGCTGAGCAACTGCAATCAGCAGGGAAGCTTCCTTTCCTATAATATTTTCTCTTCAAAAGAGAAAACAGCCACAAAAATGTAAGAAAATATTATGTCTTAACCTTTTTAATGACCAGAACATTCTTCAGTGATGAGTCATGTTTCTGAGAAAACCTGAATTAGGATATGATGAAACTTTGATGCAATTTATGGAATTGGTGGAAAACTGCGAAGTAGGACTAGTCACTGTTGGGCAACGGATTTCTTGATTGAAAAATATATTAGCTCAGTAATGGATTCATTGAAATTTCTGTATATCCTGTTGACAAAGAAAAAGAGATTTTGGCCCTGGTACAGAGAAGGAAAAAAAAAAAAGAAAATATCAGTTAGACCTTATTTATAACAAACCCTAAAAATGTAAACTTGAGGTAAACCAAAGAGACTAATCTAAGCTGGTTCTTCAGGGTCCTTGTCCAGTGAACAGAGAGAGAGCACCTTGAGAAGGCAGTTTATTCCTTTCTTTTCACTGCTTGTTTGAACGCAAGGAAGAGTTTCTCTGGACTGACCCAGGAGCCTGGGGAATAGTCCTCATTCAGCCTCATGGGCAGTCATGCACTTGAGCTCAGCTGGCTTCACTCTGTCCTTCCATTCAATTCAGTTGTACCACATTGATTATTTAAATAAATGTTTTCTAAAGATTCTTCATTTCTTGTAGTATCATCTGCACAAGATTTCTAATGGATTCTGGAAAAGCGAACTCTCTTCCCCTTGACTTTCACTGACTAAACATGGTACTGACCAAACTGGTACTGCCTTCAGAGCCAGTTTAGATTCTTTCCCAAAACAAAAAATAAACCCCCAAAAACTTTCTAAGTCAGCATTATCTAAACATTTATTCTTGGCCTTGCTGAGTCGAAATCTCCTTACAGGAGGGCATTGTGCCCCTGTTTGCTCCCACACAGCTGCAGTAGTCAGAGCAGATTAACTGCACTCTTCAGCCCACCAGGTCTGTTGTTAGCAAAGTGGCAGAAACAACCTCTCTTTACTGATGAGCAAAAATCTTCTAATGTGTCGCACAAAGAAGAAAGGTTGTTTTTTTTCCTGATGCATCTCGAACTCACATGAACTCACACGTCTCAGTGGGAAGTAGGTGCACAGATAAAGCAAGGGAAGTGCAGTGGCTGCTGAATGAGGTGGGTTGTCAAGTGCAGGGGATCCAGCATCAGCTTTTTCGTCGCTTTGTGTGGCTGTTGTGCAGCTTCAGAATGATTTTTCCACCTTAAAGTGAGAAAGTGCTTTTTAGATTGCGTCCATGGGCTAAATAAAGGATAACTCGGAAAAATAAGTCTTTTATCAGAGAAAAAATACTCTACTTAGAAGTAAGTTTTCTCACTGATATTTCTTTCCTGAAATCTTTATTTGACTTGTAATGATGGATTTACTAAAAAGAAATCAGCTGCGGTGCACAGTGGATGATCAGCAGGGTTCTCCCTGAGATCCAGAGCTGATGTGACTGAGATTATAAGTAGAATGAGAACTTGGTATATTGATGCTGTTACCTTCTAAGAGTATTTCAGGTGCGAGAAAACAATGCAGTGCCTGTTGGCATGTAGGTATGAATAAGGAGTAGGATGGAGAAAAACAAAACTTTAAATTTTGTATCTGTGCACTCTAAGTAGATGTGTTATCTCCAAGGGACTGTTTCTGCTGTTGTTCTGATTTGTATTTGACATGTTAATTAGCACTGAGGATGTTTTCATTCATTAAGTCTTTTCACCATGAGAAGCTTAATTGATTTAAAGTACCCAGGGGAAAATCAAAGTTTGTTGTGCTTAATTTCTAGAATTGATAGATACTATATAATAAATACCTTGTATTCCTCTCCTTTCCTATATTAGTCTACAACTCTGTTCTGCAGGTGAAGGATGCAGTTAGCATATGATCTCCTCACAGTTATGTGGAAAGACTGCAGAAAACTGACATTCTTAAAAGCAGGGTTCTGTACTTACTCATTATAGAACAACCTAGTCAGGACTAAGCAATAAATGATGTCACTCAGTTGTCTGCAGCAGCATTTTCCATGTATTGCCATATTCAGGTAAGACTATTCCTTGGGGACAGGTATACCCTGTTTTATACCCTGTAGCAGACATGTGAGAATACATTGTCCCTCAAGCCAAACTATCAGGCAAGAAAAATATCTGGCAATTCAGGGAGGAGCGTAGAAAAGATAAAGTAAGAGAAAATACTTTATTTTTTCAAGGCATATTATCTTGACCTGGGAAAGTGATGCCTTTGTCTATATAAAGACAATTACAACATGAAATTTCCTGCTTGTGACCATTTATCTTTACCTTTGGGGACCACTTTAGGAAGCAAGAGATCTATGGCAGCTGTAGAGCTTCTATTTCTGTCCCTCTGGCTTGGAGAACCATACCTTTCCACACAGATTTTACAGTGCCTTTACAAGGCTTGATCTTTGAAACAAGAAGCCAAGTTTCTTAAGTTATCTAAAAGTGTGCCTCTTTGTTTCCTGTGTGCAGTTCTTCAACTCTGTTTCTCAGTCCTTCAGTAGAGATGGCCAACATCTGCTGCCGCCTGCTCCTGTTTCACCTGCTACCTTTTCAGCCAGCTGTTAGTCACTTCTCACCCTGCTGTCCCAGAACAGGATTACAGAAGTACCTTTTGGAATGAGGTATCTTCGCTGATCAAGGAGAGGCTCTCAGTACATTGGTGCAGTCACCACCCAGAGTTACAGAAGTGCTGTGATGGATTATTCATCCTGAGAAATGGGAAAGCTACCATATCTTCTCCATGGACCACCCTTCCTGAAGTGACAAAGGCCTTTTAGCAGACCCTCATTTTGAGCTGGCAGCCACTGATCTGTGCTACAATCACACTGAGAGCCATCTTTTCCCTGTGTGCAATCTCTCACAAAATAACATATGCGAAGAACACAATCTGGCTGTTGGATTCCAGCTGTCTCTCAGCCGCCTCTGGAACACCTTTCCAGCCTTCAGACTACCATGGCACTTTGTAAAGTGGGTTTTTATTATGCAGACCTTGCATTCACTGGAAACTAGGCTGAACCTACAACCTTACAGCAAAGGGCAGCTTGTCCTCTTTACCAGGACCCTGAGTTGCATCCAAAGTAAGAAGTGAAAGTGGGTGAAAAGCACCATCCACTCTGGGCATTTTTGCTGGTCAGCTCTTCGGCTTTTGCTGAAGGAAATGCAATGTGCTGCCACTCGTTAATACAGTGGCAACAGTTTATTGCTGTGGGAGTGCCTGAAAAATGCTTCCTGTCTCCCATGGCAACCTTGAGCTTGCATGGAACAAATTGTGAGCAAATCGTGCTGTACTCATTCATGCTCTTTGTGATTTACCACTCATGCCTGCTGCAAAACCAACAGCAAGAAATAACAGTAGAGTGCACGGGCTCTGACTGATGCACGTTTTTATCTGCACTGTTGTTATTCTGTTGTTTCCTGTTCCTAACAGTTGACTTTGTGTGCTCATATCATGTAGAAATCTCTAGTTCCATTCAAGGGTGGAAGTTGTAGAGCAAGCGCTAACTGGAAAAGAATTGGTGACTCATAAGCCTAAACATCCTTCATACTTAGCAGGAATAAATATTGATGCTAGGGAGGTTTAAATTTAATAATGGTTAAAAATTGCAGTATGTTGATGGGGAAGTCAGTTCCTTGTGCACCCATGACTCCTATTGACTTTGGAGGTAGTTGCAGGGGTGCAGCAGAGGTTGGTTTTAGCATTTTTGAGTTGTATTCTGTACTCCCAGGGATTTCCAGGCAAGGGAAAAATAAGGATGAGAATTGCCTTTGGAATTTTCATTTCATTCTTTAGGAGTAACTAACAAAGGGAAATATTCTGCCATGGTGATACACTTTTCTTTTCATGAAGATAGCCAGAGTGACATAGTTTTCCATTGATTCCAATCAACAAAATTTTTTTACCATATAAAAAGAAGAAAGGGTAGATCACTGGACATTGGTCAGGGCATGCTGGATCAAATTCCACACATGCATATGTGCATCCTAACCAAAAACGATGCACTTTATCAGTGGAAGGCATCAATATTTGCCTTCATTTGTGAAGAGCAAGCCTACGTTGGTGAAGGACAACCAAAGACTAGTGCAGCTCCCCAGCTCATCTGGGGTCTTGTTTCCGCACTCCTGCCTGTCCCTGTTGTGATGCAATCTGGCAGCTCTCACGTGTCCTTGCAACAAGGATGTACCACTTTAAGCTTTTTTCAAGAAAGGAAGGAAAACCTCAAATGATGAACTCAGATTTGCAAAGGAAGATGGAAAATATAATTTTCAAATGCCTGATGTGTTTTATAAATTGAGAAGGCGTTTGTGCTTTTCAAAAGGAAATCCTTCAAATCCCTGTTGTTCAAAGCATGGGGTCGAGTTCTTAGGGGGAAAAGGTCCCAGAAGCTGTATAACTTATGCTGAAAAACTGTGACATTTGCATCCAGTTTGAAGTAGCCATTAGGAGAAAACTCATTAAGAATGAGTAGAGTATTTCTAAAAACATCAACTAGGGGATGCAGTTTGGCCCTGATTTAACTGTTGAATTTAAGAATATGGAGAAATTGTATAAACTCCATGCATTAAAAAGAGATGTGTCAAAGCCAAAGGACTACTTGCAGGAGGGCTCACCAGAGGAGCAGTAGGCAGTGAGTCAGCTTATTTGCAGAGCTGGACAGCTTTTGCTCCCAGTTCTGTGTCCCATCACTACCAAAATATATTATGTCGCATCCTTAAATCTTTCAGCAAAGAACTGAGCTGCTACTAGCATTGATCTGAAGCCCAAATGAGTTCTAATGTAATAAAAATAATAATAAAAGCCGTAATAGTTGCCATTTAACTTTCCTCTTATTATTAGTCACCAACAAAACCCTACCATTCTTCCCTAAATCGTACATAAACAATCCAGTGCAGCCTTGAAACATAAACATCCACTGACAGATGAAGCAGATTTCATTAGCCATTTCCTATATGATAAATATCCTGGTGTTATTAATGTCCTGCTAAGTAAACACTGACAGTGTTAGAATGAATACTTAAAAAAAAATCATTAGACAGTACTATATTGACATGAGTGGCAATACAGTTCATCTATTATAATCAAATACTTTCCTGTGGTCAAAATCATCCTGAGATGAATACATATGCTGAATTTTTTCCTCACTTTTATATCAGTTTTCACATTATTGTGTCCACCTAAGTATTTTTTTGATATTCAAAATAGGAAGCAAAGACATGAATCTTCTTTTTGCTTAGTTTTTCAACTAAGTACAATCCATGCAACAGACTATAAGTGTTGCCTGCCCTGAGTAGCATAAAGTTTATATAAGACAGAGAAACAGTATTGGCAAATCCCAAAAATAAATTAATGAATTTTTTAAAATGTTATTAATTATTTGTACCTTGGATACCATTATTTATACAATTCTACCACATTAAGCTTCTCTAAATCCTTGAAGTCAGACTAGCCTCACTTCAACATATGAAAGTCTCCTGTCTGGAAGGGCTTTCCTAGAAGGCCCCTTATTATTTTTGCGATCATTTACATGATGGAGCGTGTCCAGAGAAGGATGATGAAGCTGGTGAAGGATCTAGAGCACAAGTCTGGAGAGGCTGAGGGAGCTGGGGGTGTTTAGCCTGGAGAAAAGGAGGCTCAAGGAGAACTTCATTTCTCTCTACAACTGAAAGGAGGGTACAGCCAGGTAGGGGCCTCTTCTCCTAAGCAACAAGTGATAGGACAGGAGGAAACAGTCTCAAGTTGCATCTGGGGAGGTTTGGGTTGGATATTAGGAAAAATTTTTTCACTGAAAGGGTTATTGAGCATTGGAGCAGGCTGCCCAGGGAAGTGATTGAGTCACTACCCTTGGAAGTGGTCAAAAAACATATAGGTGTGGCACTTGGGGATTAGTGGTTTAGTGGTGGATGTGGCAGTGCTGGGTTAATGGTTGGACCCAAGGATCTCAGATTCCAACCTTAATGACTATATGATTCTCTGATTCTATGTGATTTACCCATCCCTCGATATTTCACAGAAAGAGAACTTACATTGTGTTTTGATGGGGGTGAGTTACAAAACTTGTGAGTCCAGTGGAGAGGTGGGTGGAGCACTAGGGGGAGTGCAGAGAGGCTCGAGCAGTGAGCAATGCCGAGTGTGTGACCCTGCAGGTCCTCTGGCCAGGTTGTCTGGTGTCTCCTCTTTCCCCAGCCCCCACAAGACTGGTAGATCTTTGCTACGTCCCGCAGGGCTGTGAGGATAAAGCCGCTATGAGTGTCTCAAATGCCATGAAGATCCAAAACAACAAAGAGTCGTACATACAGCGAAGTCCACAGAGCACCCCTTGAACCCTTCTTCAGTTTACTCTGGCAAATGTGTCTCATATCCATTAGGCTCCATCTGATATCTCTGTTGGTTAGCTTTGTTATTTTAAAATATATAGTCATATTTAGAGTTTTTGTATTAATTTAGATTAGCTAATTTAGGTTAGCTCTTGATATCAGAACCTACAAAGGTACAGGCAGTCCTGGATGGAAATATGACAGAAAAATGCAGGACGCTTTCAGGGTCTTTCTGCAGAGCCTTTCAGAGAAATGCCACTGAAAAAAATCAAAATTGCTTCTCAGCAACTCAACCCCATTGAGCAACACCAAGATGAGTTGTCTGAAAGAGGAACCTAATCTGGAAACTACAGTTTGCAGAAAAATCTGTTTCACAGATGCTTTTGTTGATCCATGAAACAATTCCATACACAGCCAATCTTTTCTAGTAAAAGCTCAGTCTACCTCCATGAAAGGAACAGAAATTTTGCTCCTTACATTGACAGGAGATAACTGGGATCTCTAAGAACTTCATAGGTTTGCAAGAGCTGAATTATCATGGCATTAGCCACAGTGGTTACCAACTATCCCCATTTTGTACTTTCACCTTCCTGTTAGAAACCAAATGTTTGTTTTGTGACTAAAGCATAATGAAATTGCCATTCAGTGGATAGCATTTGCCAGGGCTGACCGGATGTTTGCCTTCTGTTAAACAAGAATAAATATTGATAGGCCTAATCCTAAAAATCACAGCTGCAGTAAAAAATAAACAGTACGACCCTGTTGTTAATGAGTTATTGAAGATCAAGTACATTTATACAATTCAGATATAACCTGCTTCCCTGTATGCCTTCTTTCCTGCTGTTGCTAGAATCTTTGTTTTCAGTTTTCCTTTAAATTTTTTCTGATAAATCACAGTGAGAAGCAATTAAATGTTTTGCAATTATATTAATTTGCAATTAAATCTAGCAATAGCACTGCTTTTCCTTGTCCTGGTCTTGCTTTTTCATTCACTCCTGTTAATTTAATAGCCAGAATCATCCATCAAGGTGAATTATAAGGAAGATGTTGCATGCAAGGACCAGCAAGACACCTCAAATTGTACTTGCTGCATCTGCAGGTGCATTCCTTGGCTTAACTGGGCCAGGCTGGTGTAGCTGCAGTGGAAGACTAGGAGGCTGCAGAAAGATGTGCTGTGATATGAGCTGTAGAACCTTCCCCTTAGGAGTGCAGAAGGGTGACACGGAGAGTCAGGACATGCATGCAGGAAATGCAGACATACTAGGAAGACACTGCTTTTCTTGGAGAGGCCAGAAGTGCTGAATTGCTCTGGTTTGCCTCTGTGCTTCTCCATGCAGCTTCCTGAGTCACCCAAGAGCATGCGCCCATGCTGTGCTCCTCAGGAAGCTGACGGCAGAGCCAGATGACTGCAATGGCAGGTGTGCGGGAAACTCTTGCATGACAGGCTGGGAGTTTGCAACAGGGACATCGCAAAAACAAGCAGCAAATTCCAGCCTACTGTGTTTTCCTGCATCCCTGGCCAAGGCTGGGACGTGCTGCTTCATGTAGAGGCAACATGACGTTGGCGGGACTGACTGGGCAATATCTTTCTGACAGACAATGCTTTCTTACCAAAAAACTTTTATTTGGAGAGGAAAACGATATTTTGGCACAGTGACCTTGAAGGATTGCCAGGATCTGAGGGGAAATCTGCTCTTTGGCATCCTGTGAACCCTCAGGTGGTGTGGCACAAGTACAAGGTGATGTCAGTAAGCAAGGAGCACTCCGTAAGGATTGGCCATTGCAAGAAGTGACACAGAGCAGGGCTCTCCCTTTTGATGCCTTCTCCATTAGTTCCCACTGGTCCAACAATACCCACCTCCTTCTAGGACTGAATTAGTTATTTTTAAAAATTCAAACTCATTATTTATCCCTGGTTGTGAGAAGTGTTACAGTTTACAACCTCATCCTAACCCTCTTGTATCAGCACTGAAATTAAGTAATAACTGCATGCAATTACACACAAAAACTTGTAGTATAAATTGTTTAACCAGAACATGATGTATGCCATTTCTGAATCTGGCCATAATGGATTCTCTTGTTTTGATACTATTCAAGCAAAGTATTAATCAATTAGCATTTGATGGGAAATGATTATTTTTGTCTTCATTTTAAGTTTCTGTTTTCTATGAAAAGGTACTGAAAACACTTAGAAGTACTGCTTAACAATGCAAATGAGCACATTTACCTTACTAACAGAGTGTTTCTATCCTTAAATGGAAAAAAAAAGAAATAATGAGAATAACATTTTTGCAAAACTATGAGGTTTGACACCTACAGACTTCTGTGGTTGATCTAAAAAAAAAAAAAAGGAGTAAAAATGTTCTTGCTTCACTCTTTTCCGCTCCTTATATGTGTGCACAGGCCCCAGCTGACTGAGGCTGAGATAAAATGTTATCAAATGTCACTTCCATTACATTCCTGGTACATGTGGAATATCAGAACTTTCAGAAACTAATTGGGCTGAATTCCAGGTAATTATTCCATTTTCCTGACACTGGATCTGTTTCATAGTAGCTACTTTTTACTTGTGGGAGTGTCCTTGCTGAACCTGGGCCAAAACCAATCTGCTCTTCCTTCAGTGTGTACATACATCTTGGCTTTTGCATCATTCACATAATCACCTGTTTGGGAATTCATCCCAATCACATTCTTTGTTGAAGATAAGGCATACATCAATTTATCTATTCTGCTGACTTTGGCTAAGTCATAAATTTTGGCAGCAGAAAACCTATCTCCTCAACTTACATGGTCCAGCAATAATCCATGAACTAAAAATTTATTTAAGTCTAGCTTCAACTGATTAAAGATACTATTAAGCTATACATCACACTGAGCACCATTTTTAATATTACTGAGGTGTTTTAGTCATATACATGAAAGTAAGAGATTAGGTGCAGGAGCTGATTCTTTGTTTCTCAGAGAAATATTTCCTTGACCTCCACTTGTCCTTGGCTTTCTTTTAATTTCTTCTCCATGGTGCCTCAGATCCCTGTACTTGTAACTGTGACTGCTTAGTGACAGGAGCAGGCTTTCCAAATCGTAACCAACCACATTACTGTTGGAAATCCAAACCTTTGGCAGTTATACTTGGATTTACGCCACATCTAACAGCCCACACTCGATCAATTCCACTTTACTCAAGGTTAGCCTGCTGTGGGAACACCCTGATTGGGTCAGGGTCAATTTAAACCCCAAATCTTGTCAGGAGCATGCTGACACCCACCTCAAATCCTATCCATAGGCTGGACTGGTCAGGAGTCTCAGAACACTCAAATCTGTTGACTTAGTCTAGAAATTGCTGTCTCTTGAAAAATGCAGAGAAAAGACAAACTTTATTTATCTGCACCTTCACATCTTTCCTCAAAGCCGCATTAATATCAAAGTGAGGAATCAGATCAGTGCAAAGGATAGGGAATACCTTTTATCAATGCATTAAATAGTATTGTCTCACAATGGAGAACACTTCATGACCTAAAGTCACACAGGTGCTTTGGAGCCTTTTTCACCTAAGCAAATGCAGAGCATTAAGCTCTCAAGAAGCTCAGTTTCTTCCAGGTACATAACTGCTTTCCTGAGCAGTGGTCTCCTTCATCTGCTCATAACTGGATATCCATGCACCACAACCACTGATGGAGCTCAGGTTTATGGGTCAGTTGTTAAATATCTCCATTAAACATACCCAACCAAATTCCCCCCCCACTATGTTAGATGCGAGCATACATGTTATCCAGGAGAAGCTCCATTAGCTTCTAGTAGTGAAAAAAGCCAGTGTCCAGCACTTCTCAAAATCATGCCTAAGACACACACACACACACACGTAAAGATGGAGAGGTTTACGCGACAGTTTTTATGTTTCTCTTGACTTGTAATGGAAGATATCAGGCACTCAATTACATCGCCAGAGAACAGGTAAAAGATGGTTTCTGACCTTATAGGGAAAGTTTTTACACCCAAGTATGATTCCTGTTCAATACAAAACTTGTATTGCTGTCAGCAGGAGTATGACTGGTGCAGTGAATCTAGCTATTTTTTAATTCTCCATGCTAATTAACTTATAAGATGGAAAAATGAACCTCTCAAATACACAGTAATTGCTTAGACTGTGTAAGCAAATATTGATCCATATATTTTTCTTCTCATTCCTGTGTCCCAGTGTCAGACTAAGTTTAGTCAAAGTAAATTAATGAAATGCATTTTTCAAAAGATCATCATCTGTGTAAAGACCCTCATTTTTTCAGTGCTCAGCAGCCAGTTACAGACCAATCAGATTTTCAAATATGAAGTGTGGCACTAAATATTGGGTATGATTGGAGGTTTGGTGTTTTGAGAAGATTGGGACTTGCCTTTAGTGCTCAATCTCCATCCCCAAACACTGTTTCCTGGAGTTGCAGTAAAAGTACGGTGTGGGTAGAAGAACCAGAAGCACATAGAAAAGACACCTTCAAATCACCTTTGTGTGCCTCATCAGAGGAAGAACCCTGCTCCAAGGCAATTTGATGTGACCTGGCTGGAATTTATTCTACCTGTGTGGAGCAAACACTGTAGAAGCCACTCATCTTTCCTTAGTTTCTGGGGTGTCCATACATAGGAATGTGGTTCATTAATTCTCTGTGATTAGCTGATCAAAGAATGACCTGACATATGAGTTGGGGACAAGGGAGTAAGGCAGTCCTGATCTTGGAATGAGCCCTCTTGCAAGATGAGATGCACAGAGAGAGAGTGTTGGGTGATGAAGATCACAGGTCATACTTACAGCAGTTTGGGTTTGGTGATAATGCAGCAGAGTTCTGGAGCTTAAAGGCTGAAACTGTGAGACTGCTGAGAAACTTTTCTCTGAGGAACTCTGGCGAGTAAGCAAGTATTGGCTCACACCTTTGCATCGATAACACAAGCACTGCTTCCTCCTTCCCGGCCACAACTAAACTCTGAGATGAGATTGGGAGATGGTTTTTGTTGGAGTATGCTTTTTACTTTGGCTTGTATTTACTCTCCACATCCCTCAGAGGCAGACTGCAAAGATCCCTCAGCACACACCTCTGCAAACATACAGCTTAAGCAGAGGAGGTTTGTTTCATGTGAGACACTCAGGGCTGACCCTGCAGCATCGCCTGCAGCCACAGTGAGGCTGGTAAGTGAGGCAGATACTGTTCCTCTTTCAACATCCTGTGGGTGCATCCTGCTCCCCTGCACCACCAGCAGCTGTCTGTGTGGCTGCAGAGTTCACCTTTGTTCAGTCCTTGGCCCTCCCAAATCTGATGTGCCCCACACCATTTAAGAAAGATGTGAAGGTCCTTGAAAGCATCCAGAGGAGGGCAACAAAGCTGGTCGTAAGACTGGAGGGCATGTCCTGTGAGGAGCAGCTGAGGACTCTGGGCTTGTCTGGTTTGAGGAAAAGGAGGCTGAGGGGTGGCCTCATTGCAGCTTTCTGAGGAGAGGAAGGGGAGAGGGAGGTGCTGAGCTCTTCTTCCGGTGTACTGGGTTTGTGTGGTAAAGGTTTGGTAGGGGGAGGGCTACAGGGGTGGATTTGTGAGAAGCTACCAGAAGCTTCACCCATGCCCAGCAGAGTCAATGCCAGCCACTTCTAAGATGGACTTGCTGCTGGCCAAGCCCAAGCCCAAGCCCAAGCCCAAGCCCAAGCCCAAGCCCAAGCCCATTAGTGGAATGCCTACCACCCAGAGTGGTAGCACCACTGAGATAATGTATTTAATAAGATGGGAAATAAGCTGCTGCACAACAGCAGTCAGAGAGAGTGAGAATATGTGAGCGAAACTGCCCAGCAGACACCTGGGTCAGTGAGGAAGAAGGTGAATAAGGTGATCCAGACACTGCAGCAGAGATTCCCCTGCGGCCCATGGTGCAGCCCATGGTGCAGCCCATGGTGAGGCAGCTGTGCCCCTGAGCCCATGGAGGTCCATGGGGGAGCAGAGATCCATCTGCCGCCTGTGGAGGAGCCCATGCTGGAGCAGTTGGATGCCCAAAGGAGGCTCTGTGGGAAGCTCACACTGGAGCAGGCTCATTGCAGGACCTGTGGTGCCATGAAGAAAGGAGCCCAAACTGGAGCAGGTTTGCTGGCAGGACCTGTGACCCCACAAGAGACCCATGCCAGAGCAGCCTGTTCCTGAAGGACTGTGCCCTGTGGAAGTGTCCCACACTGGAACAGTCCATGAAGAACTGCATCCCATGGGAAGGACTCATGTTGGAGAAGTTTGTGGAAGATTGTCTTTTGTGGGAGGAACACCATGCTGGAGCATGAGAAGAGTGGGGGTTCTCCTCCTGGGGAGGAAGCAGAGGCAAAGACAATGTGTGATGAACTGATCAGAGACCCCATTCTCCATTCCCCTTCTCTGCTGGAGGGAAAGAGAGAGAAGTTAGGAGTGAAGTTGAGATGAGGAAGAAGGAAGGAGTAGGGATGAAGGTGTTTTAAGATTTTGGTTTATTTCTCATTATCCTACTCTGATTTGACTGGTAATAAATTGAACTAATTTCCCTAAATCAAGTTTGTTTTGCCCAAGATGTTAACTGAAGTGAGTGATCTCTCCCTGCCCTCACCTCAACCCATGAGACTTTTGTTATGCTTTGTCTCCCCTGTCCAGCTGTGGAGGGGACTGACAGAGTGGCTTTGGTGGGCACCAAGAGTTCAGCCAGGGTCAACCCACCATACCCTGGTATCCAGCGACAGGACACATGGGAATGGTTCAAAGCTGCGCCAGAGGAGTTTCTGACTGAACATTAGGAATCATTTCTATACCAAGAGAGTGGTCAAACACTGGAACAGGCTTCCTAGAGAGGTGCCCAAGGCCTCAAGCCTGTCAGTGTTTAAGAGGTATTTGGACAATGCCTTTAACAATGTTTTAACTCTTGGTCAGCCGTGAAGTTGTCGGGCTGGACTAGAGAGTTCTTGTAGTTCCCTTCCAAGTGAATGAGTCTCTTCTGACAGATACAATCTCTACTTCAAAAATCTTAGAAGTGACATAGCCTAAAACTGTGCGAGAAGTAGTATCCGCATCACAGAAGCCCAGGAGCCTACTTTTAATGAAGCCTGTGTCAAGACCTAGAAAGGAATATGCACTATTTTAATTATTTCTCTGTTACTTTCTAGCAATTGCTCCTTGATAGTATGCAACAATAATGGCTTTGCCAATAACTACAGTCTAAATCAGTGAAGATGAACAAAATAGTTTTACTGCAAAAGACACTCAAAATCTAATCAGGATTATATTTTTAGTTTTTAAATGAAGACTAGTTTCTGGTGCATTCATTTGTACTGTTTCCTGCCATTGAATGGTCTCTCAAATCCCACTAATTTCTGTTGAAAATCAAAAAAACCCCAACCAAAACCCCCCAAATCAAACCAAAAGACAACTCAGCAACTGACCTGTTACCTCTAAAACCATTGAAGGTGACATACAACATATGGCATCTCTTGACAACTCCACACCATTCTCTGTTGCTAAATAATATCTGCTAAGGAATCTTTGACACTTCTTTTTTTTTTCTTCATATTTTCAACCTCTGTTCTGAGAAGACTTTGTGGAAATTTGCTCAGCTTGCAGGAAGAAAATGCATGAGTTGATAAAAGCTAAAAATAACTCAGCAGAAGGCTGTCCAATAAGTTAGATTTAAGTTGAGTCATGGAAAAACCTAGGAGTATTGTCAGCATCTGAGTTATACGGCTTTCTACTTCATTTGGACGTGCTTGTGAAGTGTGTGAAACAATCTCATGAAAAGCAATCATTGACTGTATTGATATTGCTGTACATCTTGCAAGAAATTTGGGGACACTTATACTTCCTTTTGGGAATTAATTGTGCTGTATCTTGCAGGAACTGAAAAGGAAATAAAACTGGAAAAAAATTATCAAACCCTTTTGAATTTCTTCCATCTCACAGTAAGGTACTTTGGGAAGAAGGGTGAAGCAGTAAATATTCTAATTTTCTAGTAAGACCTTTTACTCTGACTCATATGCCCTTCCTATGGATGAGAGAGGACTAGAAAATAGAAGATAGATACCATATAGATAGTGCAAGATAGAACTGTAGTAAGCAAAACTATCTGTAATACTGTTTTCAGAAAACAGTTATTTGTGATTTATTTCTAAATGGAAAGTTGTACTCAGTGTGTTTCTACAAGGGGCTGTTTTCCATCTTATGCTGTTGACATGTATCTTCTGCAATAAAATATACTTACTAAACATCCAATCTCGGTGGCCAGAAGAGGTTACAGGTGTAATGGAGAATAAGAATAAAGATGCAAAGGATCTTGCCAAAGTAAATATGATGCTATTTAAAAACAGAGAAGTGCTGTGTTTTGCAGTTTGGAGTCATCCCCCAGGAACAGTCTCCAGCATACATCTAGGAATGTATGCATACACTGAGGAGAATAACTAATCAGGCAGCTGCAAAAATCAGTATCTTTGAGCTAGACTGCATTCTCAACTGCACGCAAGATGACAATGCCCTGATATTGAGGGGAAAAGAGGAAAGATAAGCTTCCTATTTCTCATTAGGATCTGTGATAAATCTTCTATCTACTGAACCTTCAGAGAAGTGCAGAAATGCTCTTTCCATCATGACAGCACAGTCAGAAAGTGGTAGACTAATTGTCAAGCTTCCAGAAGAAAGCTGTGAAAAAACCCCATTGTTTACAGCCAGAGACCTAGAAAACATGAACTTGTAAGAGAAGTTTGAGACATTTCGGGCTTTAACTCTAAAGAAGAGAAAACTCAGGTGTAATGTAATAGTCTTCAGTTATGTAGAAACTGCTACAAGGAGGAAGTAATTATATTTTCCATGTCTGCGGAAGACAGGACAAGAAGTGGTGGGCATAAATTCAGGAATAGAAAATTAAGCTGAACATTAGGCACACGGATGTTGGACACTCTCATGGTGAAAAGAATGAAGGCTTGGGACGGATGAGAAAGAGAGGCTATGGTGATTTCCTCTCTGAAGATATTTAAACAACCAGCTGAGGAAAACCTATGCCTATGCTTTGAAGAAAGGGTGTGGAGAGGACACTGTCATGTAACTTCCTTTGTGGGAATTGATTTTTCATGGTAAAGTAGTAAATTATGGGATGCCAAGCATTTCAGCTGGAATTCAGCAGTCTACTCCAAAGAGTTTGCAGTAATAAAAAGAAAATGAAGTGCCAGCCTGGGTTAAATGGGGCAAGGCTATGGAACTCTGGGGTCTTTTAGGCCAAATTACAGTCGTGAGAGGTCAACACTGGCTTTTTCTTGAAAGCTCTGTGGTGGAAAATGGTTTTAAGTGGAAGCTGAGAAGGAAGAAATTAGAGGTCTGAAGAACCTCTTTAAAATTATTATTCCACAAGTTCTACCAAGATAGAAATTCCAGGAAAGTCCCCATCTCTGAGCCTACAAAGTCAGCCTTTCACCAAATTCATGTATGTAAACAGTGCAGGGACCTCAGCACGCTGTAATCTAGGATGAGCATCTCTCACAGATATATTGAAGCTGCGGTTTCCTGAAGAGCTGTGCCGAATTACTGGTTTCTCACAGCCAAAAGGGAGAGATTTTGTGGCCATCCATCTCTGGCCTCCACCCCAGCCCTGTGTTGGTTCTGCTATTCAGTGCCATCTCTGAAGGCTGACACAGCAGAAAGCTGCTGGGGTTTGTGCTGTGATGTGTTTGAGCACACTATTCAGTTAAGGAGGTCACAGGAGGAGGTCTGGTAAGTGCCAGCCCCAACATAAGCAGCTAAAGCATGCAGCCAGGCTGGGAGAATGGGGCAGCTGCTTCAGGACCTCCTTCTAAATCAGTGAGTGATTAGGTTTGCTCAGCAAGTCTTGTGGAAACCATGGCTTTGCTTCCATGTAGAGAAGCTCTTTTTTCAGCTTGTAAGAAGGCCAGGGGAATAATGCAAAAAGAAAAAAAAAAGAAAAAAGGAGAGGAAAATCACTAAGAAGGCTTATGTTGTTATAAAATAATTAATGCAAGAGGAAGAAGAAAAAAAAGTTTTGGAGCTAGCTGGACAGGAAGATGGAAATGTGCCCTTGATTTGAGGTTCTTTGTTGCACTCCCTTAACTGCATGGTCATGACTTGGCAGCTCTTCAGGCTCCAGGAGGCATTGTACAAGCCCCTGATAGGAGGGGTTTCCTCTGATGAGCTGGCCATTGTGACTTTACAAGAAATTGTACAGTACTTCCTCTCATCCATTAGAAACCACTATTTTCTGAATGAATTTTCTCCTCTTTTGTTTTTAACAGTTTAACCCTTAACCTTTCTGACTCATGTTTTCTATTCTCGTATAGCGTGCTGCCCGAGGTGAAAATGGGGACAGCCCACACAAATGAGACTCCGCTGCCCGTGGTCTGACAGGGAAACCAAGTGTTGCACAGAACACTGTTTCTGCTGAAGAGCACTTTGCAGGCCTGGGAGTGTGGTATGAGCAAAAAAAAAAAAGCCTCTTTTGCAAGTCAAATGAGGAAAGTCAGGCAGCCATTGAACTTCTGGGTGATTCATCTGTACTCTCCAATTTGTACTAATTGCTAAACTCTGAAGGTGTGGTGTGGGCAACAAGGGTAAAATGGTACAATTAGGGAAATGACCCTTTCACAATTAGTGGAATGAATTCATCTGAAGATGAGAAAGAGGACCAAGTTCTTATTGCAATGGTCAGATATACTGGGCTAAATCCAGTGGTGATGTAAAAATACATCTCATGTTAGAGTACCTGCTAGGGAAGAAACCCTTTCTGCCCAAGCCAAGCACAGGTTATTGTGAAATGCAGAAATACATGTCCATAAAAATAGCCAAGTAGGGACAGAAAGGGGATGTTTGAAGTTGGAGTTCCCCTTGTGGTCACTGTTGAGCACTCTGAAATTAGACTGGAAATTAAGGCTATGGTGCCTTAGAAAGGGTCTGCCTTGGTTATGAAAGGCCTTTGAGTATTTCCTTGTGTAATCAGCATAAAAGTCACAGCATGTGAAAAGCACTAGCTTTTACCTTCCCTCATACTTATGTCCAAAAGGGAATAAGAAGGAGATATTTCTCGCTCACCCATGGTAATGGATGGCACTATGAATCCTGAGCAATGCCTGAAGAGACGGAATCTTCCCAAGACCCTCTCAGGAAATACCAGGTCTCAGTAAGCTCCCTGGAGTCCTGTTCCAAGTAGTTTACTGCTAAAAGGATGAATCAATATGTGACAGGAAGGCCGAGGGGATGCTTGACTTCCAAATCAGGTTACGGGATCAGTACTCTTTCTCCAAATATGGAAAATACATTTTTTCCATAAATAAAGTAAAATGTATTTTTTCTAAATAATATTTTTTTTTAAAAGCCCTTTTACATTTTCCATATAAAGGTGGAAAAGATTCGTAAAGTCTGTGACCTCCCTCACCGTTGTCCTTCAATGTTGATAAAGCTCTGTGGTGATCTGGGTTCTTGGACCAAAGAGATATTTGGTGGGAAGGGAGAATGACTTACTAAAGATATTGTGGGAAGCAGGGCTAAGACCTTTAAGTGAACTGATGGCTGAATCCAGCACAGGAAGCTGGTGGATGGATCTGACAGGTAGCAGACAACTCTCTGCTAAAACACTCTTTTGCTCTCAGAAACGGATTAGAGCTTTGAGTCCCTCTCTTTAAAATGTTACACAACAGCCAGGATGAAAAGGCAGCATAAAATCTCTGCTGTAACACCAACAAAACTTTCAAAAGCAATTTGATATGTGATATACTGCTACTTCAGCTTGTCAGGCCAATATCACCTTGGTCCCTCTCAGTCCATTCATCTGAGCCAACTTCTTCTCCCTCATCTGTGGGAAATGATTCATTCCATGCCTGTGAAGTGCCTGTGTCGGGACGCTGCTCTCCTGGGGCTTGTAAAGGTTACTTCTGTGTAAATCACAACACCCTCGGACTGGGTGGCTGCAGTACCTTCAGAAGGATGGGAAGAGAGGGCAGGAAGCAGAGTATTTTAATAGAAGGTGTGGAACATATCAACATATTTCAAGCAAATCAAAAACTTTCTCACTATTTTTTTTCTCACTTTTTTTTTTGTTTCCTGTCTTAGAATATTTCAGGTTATGTTTGTGATCTAGTTTTGCCTTTTGTTTTGTTTCTCTTCCCTATTTGGCTGCTGTCACTTGTCAGTGAGGCACAGTGATGCTGCACCTCTCTAATCATAATAGGGGCTAAAATTTCATCCTCTTCTAGATTATATTCTTCAAAGGAGGGGAAGATAGACTGCAAAAAGTAGGGACATTTCTATTAGCACATTAAGTACTTCAGGTGCTACTGTGATTTTAATTTTGAGCAGTGCTATATGCACCTTATTCAGTGAAGTGGAGCAACCATTTATCAGAAGAAAAAAAAAGTCATGAAAAGAAAAAGCATCTTTTCACTCAGTTCAGTCTTTGACATGTGTATTTGAGTCATATCTTGTCAGAGTGATGAGCAAGGTACAGTCATGTCATTTTCTCCTCACAGAGCATCTTTCCTCTATTAGTTTCAGAGCTCTTCACCAATAGTCCTTCAGCCAGCAAGTAGATGGTCAAGTTGTGCTCCGTTGCTAGTTCAATGCTTCTGCAAAATCAAGTGGACCCAGGGTACCAGTGAATAAAAATGTCTGGGAAAGGGACAGCACAGGCCAGTCAATCAATAATGTTTAAATGCTAGAGTGGTGTGTAACACATGAGCTGCAAATGTGCCAAACTGCACTATCTCGAGTGATGCCTGGGGGATAGCATATGCTCCAGATTTTCCAATAGGCAGCACAGACAAGACTGCCCTGGATTTGGCCCCCTGTATGCCCCTGTACGTGGTAGATTGTGCACCTGCAAACCTCATGTTGCACTGAAGGAAGCTGACACACATTCTTCGTTTCACATAATGAAAATGTTACATTAGTTCATAGAACCGGAAAAAAACCCACAACCAAAATGACATTTACGTTTGAGGGCTACACAGGGCAAAGTTCTGTATAGTTCAGCTGTGGCCACTGTGCTGCTTGGCCACACAATGGGAGAACATTCCTTGCTCATCTTTTATTTAACAAATAAATAGCCAGAGAAGCGCAGTGCAATATTATGCCTCATTATTACCACTTTGCGCAACTCCGTAGGTGCAAAAGGAAAGGTTTTAAAATCCATTTATATAGACTGTTGCCTCCTTGTGAGGTGGTCCCCTGTTGCCTTCAAGCACTTTCATTGCCATACTGTGCTAGAAGGAGAAGCACCTGGCTGTGTAATGATACCCCACTGGCCTAACTGATGTTGCTCCTGGTTAACAGGACTCCATGGGAGATAAGACTTCAATCCCCATGATTCAGGTCAAGATGAAAATGAATAGAACTTAATGGAATACACTGCCTAGGCTTCTCCCAGTGGGAAAAAGAGAAAGTACAGCTTCTTTTCATCCAAGCAAGTAGCTGTTACACAGCAGTAAAGTGGACTCTAGTAAGACTGTGGACGTGGGACTGGATCCAAAAGGTTTGAGGGCCAGACACTGGCTACACCTCTTTTGAGATAGTTTACAGACAGCAAGGAGGCAAAGTTTTGTTTCAATAATTTAGATGAGTCCTTGGAAAGGCAGTAGATACACTAGTTTGCATACAGCTGGCAAATACTCATCTGTAGTTCCATGGCATGCAGTCTTGCAATGCCTGGATTCATGGAGAAGGATTATGGCTGCCATGTCCAGCTCTGTTTAGCACAGGTATAATCTGGGAAGTACTTTGACCTGAGAAATGCAGGAGTGTCTTGAACTGTGTATCTTCCTGTCGCTCCTTTTTCTTCTCCAGCTGCTGTGTTCTGCCATACCACAACCAAGGACCACTCCAATCCCACAGCGAGGAATTGCTGAACTATGTCCAGCACTGCAGAACAGGAAAGGGAAATCACAAAGGGTGGGAGACCAGCAATTATGAAGCTTCAGTGTATTTGAATGATTTGATTTGATGCAGGAACTGGGAGGAGACATAATAGAAAGCAGAGAAGAAAGCAAGCAAGTTTCTCTTTTAAAGCCGTTGTGGCTTAATTGACAGGGCTACTGACTGCAATAACGTGGTGCATGTGCTGCTGTTACCAAGGGCTGTTATGCTATGGGCATGAAAAAAACCACTACAAACAGAGGCTCCATGGCATAAACCTGGTCAAGTGAGGAAAACAAAAACAACCCCTTAACTGCGCAGTTTTGGGCAAGAAAATTGCATTCCATGGTTTGGGTTTTTTAAAGATGATTTGGATGAAAAACACTAGGTTGTGTCTTTGGGGTTTTTTTCTGCTGTGTAGCATTTTAAGGGTACTTAAATAATTTTATAGTTTTTCCCCAAATTTTACTATATTAAACAGTGGGATTGTAAATTTCAGTTTCCTCCTAGCTTTTCTTGACTTTGTTTGGGGTGTATTTGGTTTCCTGCATGATTTTCTTTGTGTGTCATTGCATAATATGTTGGCTATTTTGGAAAAGTCAGATTATGAGGCTGGGTGCTGGTTGCTTGTTTGCCACCATATCACTTGTGCCAGCAAAACTTGTTTTGAAGGTCACAAAATAATATGCTTTACTGGAATAATGCTCCATTAAAAAAAAGGTTAAGCATTTCCTCTGTTTCAGGTAATTGAATCCTTAGACTAACACCTAATACCTTAATGAAGAAGCTGAACTTTTTAAAGAGATTTTTTTCCTCTCAAGGGTATAAAATGGCCATTTACAGTAAGCAGCTGCTGAATAACATTTAGTGTTTGACTGAATTTCCCTGTTTTCCTCGGAAATGCATGCTTCCCTTTTGCTCAGGGCTGTGTAGGATATTCTCTCACACACATGTATCCCTATACACAACAAGGAATAGTGCCCATGAATCTTCCAGCCCTCAGCCTGCAAGTTCAGACCATAAAACATCCTTCTCAGAACACGAGGGGTTAAGCCCTGGCCATAACTAATATGAGATGTAGGATGACTCTGTGTTGAGGGCACGAAGCAGATTCAGTTCCCTCCTCTGTTATGGCCTCTGAATGAAGTTATCAACTGCTGTCAAAAAAAAAGGCAAACCCACTCCCTCTTTTCTTAATTCCCCTTTCTGATCCTGGGGCTTTCCTCCTCTTTACATGCTTTGGTGCTCAGCTGATATTTGGTTGAGCCAGTTCAATTCATGCAGAAAATATTCACACTTTTCCCGTGTTAGTTGTCTGCCGGGCTTGTGAGATGAATTGAATTCAGGAAACGGTCTGATGATCATCAGATCTGGCAAAGGAGAGGAAGATGGTTTTGAGAGAGGGAAGAGCAAGATCTATAGCATACAGCATCATCCTCTCTATTTGAATGGGAGTCACTTCTCCTTCTGTGAATGAATAAAATATGGAATAACCTTTCTTTTCTTCCTCCTAGGGTGCTTGTGTAACAACTTTAAAGTATGACAGACTGCAGCAGTGAAGGGGAAATGAATGCAAGGTTTTGCTTTAAGTCTGTCCTTTATTAACTACTAATAAAAACTTTATTATATCCTTTGGTGTTTTTCAACAGTCATTTAATAATGTTTATCTTGGGAGGTTTGTTTTATCTTAAGAATTGCAAAATTTGTATACATCATCCTATAAGTATTTTTAGTAGATGAACTCACACTTTTGCTGTCTGGTAGGAAAGAAATAGGTAGAAAACAGGTAGAAAACTGCAACCTCATGTTGCTTGAATCAATGTATTTAAGTTTAACATCCTTTCCATTACCTTTAACTTGTGGTGTTGGATTTTTTTTTTCATTATGATCTCTATTTCTGTAGTTTTGAATAAAAATATCTCCTCTTTGGTTCCAGATTGATGCCATTTGACTGTGAGGCTTTCAATCAATTCTTTCAAGTCTGCTGCTGGTTCTGTACTGACAGATAACTGAAAAGCAACCAGACTAACAAAGTTGCACAGGGACAAGCAGAGATCATCAGGAGTCCCTGCAGGAACTGACAGATCTTCTCCATGTTAAATAAGGTTGCAAAACTTCCCCAAAAAACAGAGCCTGCACTGAGCAGATCAGGCAAGATACTGTCTGTGGAGCATTTAAAATGCTAAGTAGTGAATCTCACTATAGAGACTATAATTCATCTCCATTTTCAGCTAGCTTCTGATGACTTATGCTCTACTAATGTTGACTGTGCTGCAACATGCGTTTGGAAGGATGAAATAGATTTAAAATAAATTCTGTAGTTGGTTCTACCAGGTATTTCTTTCAGTGCAATGAGGCTGCAGTTGTATAAACACAGTCTGGCTCTTCAGCCCAGAAGGGAACCACAGAATGACAGAATATGCTGAGTTGGAAGGGACCTACAAGGATCACTGAGTCCAAATCCTGGCCCTGCACAGGACCATCCCCAAGACTCATACCATGTGCGTGACAGCTTTGCCCAAACACTTCTTGAACTCTGCCAGCCTTGGTGCTGTGACCACTTCCCTGGGGAGCCTGTTGTAGTGCCTAACCACCCTCTGGGGGAAGAACCATTTTCTAATATCCAACCTAAACCTTCTCTGACAGAACTTCAGGCCGTTCCCTCAGGTCCTGTCACTGGTCACCAGAGAGAAGTTGTATCTTTCAATGAGGTCTCCCCTCAGTCTCCTCTTCTCCAGGCTGAACAGAACAAGTGACCTCAGCTGCTCCTCAAAGGGTTTCCTGTCAAGGCCCTTCACCATTTTTGTTGCCCTGCTTTGGACACACAGTTTAATGTCTTTCTTATATTGTGGTGCCCAAAACTGCCCCCAGGACTTGAGGTGAGGCCACCTCAGTGCAGAGCAGAGTGGGGACAATCCCCTCCCTTGCCCAGCTGGTGATGCTGGGCCTGATGCCGCCCAGGACAGGGTTGGCCCTCCTGGCTGCCAGGGCACTGCTGACTCATGTTCAATTTGTCACTGACCAGGACCCCCAGGTCCCTTTCCACAGTGCTACTCTCCTGCCTCTCATTCCCCAGTCTGTCCATAGACTAGGATTGCCACATCCCAGGTGCAGAATCCAGAACTTTTCCTTTCTGAACTTCATATGGTTGGTGATTGCCCAGTCCTCTGTTTTGTGAGGTCTTTCTGCAGGGCCTCCCTGCCTTTCAGGGAATCATCAGCTCCTCGCAGTTTTGTATCATCTGTGAACTTTCTCAGCATCCCCTCCAGTCCTGTGTCCAGATCATTAACGAAGATGTTGAAGAGCACAGGGTCAAGGATGTGGAACCCCACCAGTGACAGGTCCCCAGTCTGATGTCACCCCATTCACCACAACCCTTTGTGCCTGACCCATGAGCCAGTTGCTCACCCATCTCAGGATGTGTTTATCCAGCTGTGTGCTGGACATTCTGTCTTCAGGAGCCCTTCTCTTCACAAACCATGAAAAACAACAACCCTGAGTCTGTGCAGAACTGCTTCCATGACACAAGAAGAAAAAGGAATGCCTTGAAACACCTTCCAGAGTGCAGTACCTGTTATCCCTGACTCAGTGGAAAGGTAAAATCCTATGGAACTGAGCTTTGTTTCACAGCTGGTTGGTTGACTCATGGCATGGACCTCAGCAGAACTGCATTAATAGGAAAGCAGTAAATCAGCTGAGAAACAAACCCTATGGCTCAGAGCTGTCCTGTGGTCTCTCCATCAGAGGCAGTAGGTCAATCTGTCACCTAAGATGACTGTTACCACAGTCACTGAGCTATTCACAGGGTTCCTGCAAAGTAAGGAAATCCTACTGGCCCCTGATATCGATGAGGAATTGACATCTTGGCTTCTAATCATGCACAGAAACACACTGTGAAATTTTCACAGCTGTCTGCTAGGCTGATTTGTTAGGCTGGTAAATGCCCTTAAATATGTGCTTCCCCATGTAGGAAATGGAGTCACAAGCTTTTCCTTCCTCAAAGCCTTTCAGTCTGTGACTGAAGACGGGGCTGAGCCCAAGGCAGCAGGGTCACAGGGGAGGTGAAGGGAACATACAGGAGCAAAGCTGAAGATGCCTGGTCAGAAAACAGCAGTATTATAACTTTGGGATTCTATCATTAGTACATGTGATTGGCAAACAGATTCAAGAAGTCTCAGGTTTTTTCCTTAGCTTTATTATTTTGATTTTTTTTTACTTTGATCATCTCCAGCAATGGAGTGCTTAGCTCTCAGTGCTTGGGTTACAGAAGCTATAGTGTGTGTTTGTGGAGCAAGGTGAAGGTACAATTAAATCCTTGTTGTCCATCAGTAATTTCTAATGTCCATGTGACACATTTTCCTGCATGGAGCTCCCTGTCTCAGCTCTGCAGCATGTGCTAAGGGCAGAGTGTGGTGCTGCCCTTGAGTACAGGACATGCACTCAAATGAGTCCTGAATGCTCCCTGCACCGAGCACGTGTGCACAAGGGATGAATGAAGTGATGGTTTGGTCCCAGCTATACTCTAAGTTAGGTTATTCAGGGCTCTGGTCTCCAGTATGCAGATGCCAATTCCAAAGACTTAACTGTCAGATACTGAAAACCCAGTTCACAATGCATCACATCGTGCCAAAAAATCAGAGTGCTCTAAGCCTTCCTGTCGGTGCATAGTTGGCTTTCTGCTTGCTCACATTACACAACACATCACTGAAACAAAGACAGTGCAGGCACGAATAAATGTGTCGAAGAAACTGGCAGCAACACGAGTACAGGTCAAAGTTATCTACCTCCTGCCTAACCCAGAAATCAGGAATGGAGTGTGGGAAAGAGCAAAACCACAGGTTTTTTTCTTGAAAAGGTTTTAGTTCTTTTGCTGGAACATGTCCAGCAAAGGAGTTCTTGGCATTCAAAGCCTAGTTTACAGGTGTATGCATTTGTGTGAGCACATGGAGGAGAGGGAAATGGCATTCCCAGTGAGGATGGTTATGGAACAAGACTTCAATTTCACAAATCCAAAATACAGAGGATTTGGGGGAGTTATTTCCCTACATACACACAAAAGTATTGGTTTCCAGTTAGGGCCATTCAAGTTCAGCCTGCTTTGCTTTCCTTACATTAGTTGCTTGCAAAGTGACAAATTCGATCTAAATTAACCTGGCTTCCCAAGATTTATGCAAAGGGAACTGTCTCTCTTTGTGTGCAACCCCTCCTGTCCGTGACTCTGTAGGATGGGGTTTGTGTTCAGATGTTTGTCAGAGTTTAAAATCCCCTTCCTCCTGCCTGAAGATGGAAGATATTAGGGTGTTATTTATACAGGACATAATGTTGTGGCTGTTATTCCATCACAAAAATTCTAAGCCACCTCTCCTTCTTGCAAATCAGTTTTATGTTATGGTGAGGTTGTTCATAAAACCAAATTTGGGGTAATGGGGACATTTCATTTTGCAAGTCAATGTACCTACCTTTGATCATCAGCAGAGAAGATGGGCAGCCCCCAAGGGCAGCTCAGATTGCCCTGCAGCTCTGTCCCTCTGCCAGGATGAAGCTCACTGCTTGCTGACTAGAGGACACCCAGGGAAAATCCAGTCCTTGGAGCACACACAGTACTACCCGTTGCTCCATTCATGCTGGGGCTGCAGTCTGTTTCTTTGATCTGTTTGCAATCCTGTTGAGGCTATGATAGCTATGTTTGGCTACATAAGAATTGCTTTTAGTGTTGCATAGAATATACTACACACATTTTGGGAGAAGAAAGGAAGGCACAAGTTTATCACCCTTCCTTCTACTAGAAATATGTTCTTTCAGAGCCAACACCTATGTCTCTCAACAGAAGTCAGTACCCCTTGAGGCTGAAGTTGTTTTCAGCCATTCTCAGTAGAACTGCCCCGCATTTAAATGTAATAGCAACCTCTCCATTCAGGTCTTTTCCTCATGAGCTCTAATGGCAATAAAACCATAGGAACAATAATCCTAAATTCGTATCCATAATTATTTTGTGATGTTTTCCTCCTAGGATATGAATGTGCTCTATAAGGAAACACTGCCTTCTCTCAAGGTACAGAGTGTGACATTAAGGTGAACAGGAGAAATGATTTCCCTATACATTGTTCAAAAGGATTTGCTTGGTAGCGCTAAGCGTGTGCTACAGCATCAGCCAAAGTCCGGACATTCTACTGTTGACTTCATCAGGAAACGTGACCCTTCCTATAACAGGTGGTTATCTTGCTTCATAGAGAGCATCTGAAAAAGGAGAACAACAAAAATGTAATTCTGTCCACTAAACATTACCAGCCCTCAGGAATTAAGGGAAAGTATCTATAGGGAAGAATGATAGTCTTGTGGTTGAGACACGAGTCTCTGACTCAGGAAATGGGTAGAGTATTCTACCACAAGCTTCTAATGTGAACTGATGCTGCTTAAACTCTACTGCTTCTGGTTCTCTACATCAGTAACATGGGATTAATGCATTCCTAGTATTGTTTTCCGTTTAGTTCTCCCTAGAAACTCTTTGATGCTTAGTCTTTTCATACAGCTTCCTCCTTGTTATTAAACAAAATCTTTTTCTTTTTTTTATAATCCATGTTTTTGGTACAAGCACAACCAAAGACAAGGAAGCTCCATTATATCATAACGGTGATTTAAATAAAAGTTCTGCAGTTCTTCAGCTGGCTGCACCCAGGTAATTTTTAATAATACAAGTTTTCATATTCATTTGTGAAGAGATCATAAGTACCTTACTTGTGAGTACTTTGGAAAATGACACTCTTTCTTAGTTATCTGTAAAAGCTTGAATGGCCTCTTTCTTAGTTACCTGTAAAAGCTTGAATGACTCCTGAGCCTTACAGCTCCTCCTCTGGGTGAAAACATTTTTGCTAATGAATGAAACTTAGGGATCCCCTGCTATGCAAAGCTGGAAAGCTTGAAGCCTGAGAACTGGCATGAAACTAGCATGAACTGATATTAAAACAATGCAAATATTTCTGGAAATGGTTTCTCAAAGAATTTTACCTTCAATGAATCAGTGCTTTTGGCAATAGCAAGGCTAGCCTTGCAGGCTAATTTTGAAGTGCTCCCAAGCTTTTGGCATGTCTCCGTTCCCAGCCTTTTTTCAAGATCAGTGTCTTAGACATTTATGGTTGACCCATTACTCATATTTGACTTTTTGCTTGATTGAATAAACAAGCTTTTTCTACCGGTTTGGAGGCCCCAAGGGCCAGGCTCTCCGCACTCTCATAGATTTGATAGCTGTAAAGATGATTCAGTAACTCCATCATTCATCCACTAGCTCAACTGGCAAAAGCTTTCTTGACCACAAATATGAAGGATAAGGTTGGAGACATTCCTCTGTAATGCCCTTGACCACTGTGGGCAAAAAGGAAATTCTTTTGTTGGAAGAGTCAGTCCTGAGTATTTATCTTGCTATGTACTTTAAGGAATGAGGTGCATTGAGCTTTCCACTGTCATTCCCAGTGTGTGTGAAAGGTCAGCTTTTTGCCCATTTCTGCTCTCTTTCTTGTTACACATTAAACCCTCATGTCTTTTATGCTGTGAGTTGTTGCGGTGATCCAGCCCACCTTCAGCTTCAGGGTAAATGAAATAGATTGGGTCGATTTTCCCAATAGGGAAACTGACTGAAGGTGAGGCTGAGACTGTTGAGACAACTGCACCCCCAGGCCGCCAATCTCTAGGAGTCTCCTCCCAAAACTCCTCCTAACTTATGTTTATGTAAATTATTTCTAGAAAATTCTGTTCAGTCACTTCCCCCATTGGTCAGTTTGAATTTGTCCCTCCTTCCCTGTATCCCTGTTGGTTACATGTCATCCCTCATCATCTCCCTGTTGGTTATCCTTACTCTCCGCCCCTGTTTGGTTACGGTATAAGAACCCTCGCCCTTGTAACAGTCAGCACTGTTTGTCTGTCACCATTTGTGTCTGTTTGTTCTCCTGCTTGGGGAATAAAGGCTGGGAACCCGCAGGTGAGAGTCTCCTCTTTCCTTCTTTCCCCGCAGCTGGCTTGCACTACCATCGGCTTGTGGTCAAGCCCCTAAAAGAGCTGACAGTGAAAGGCTGTTTTAAGAGCCCAACATTGGACGTTGTGCAGGGACGCACGAGAGGAAGAAAGCAAGGGCTCTTTTCAGAGCCAAGAGAGCTGACCCCGATCGGTGCGGTCACTGACAAAGTCCTTCGCCGGCCCACCGGGCTGGTCATTGCCGGCGCGAGCTACAGTGAGTCACTCATGCCTTCACTATGAGAGAAGAACAGAATAGTGTTGAGGCAAAGAAACCGTTCATTTCACTCATCATCTGCTCTTTACTGTTTCACAAGCACTGGAACATGATGACTCAAACCGATTTCAGAATGTCTGCCTCCAGTATCTTTGGAAATTTGAGAGAAGTGTGCTTTAGAGTCCAGTGATCTCTACTTTCTCCACACCCAATTCATGTTTCCTGACTCAAAAGTGGTCTGAGTGACTTACCACATTTCTTGTTCCCTCTCATTTTAAAAATCAACAGTTTTCTCCCTCTAAATCTCTTTCGTCTGTGTAATCCTTAATTCTCTTGCAATAACTGTATTTTATTTACCTGAGCCTTATGAAAAGTCTTTTTGAGGTCAATGGAAATATGCCCACAGTATTCAGCAGACTGTTGGATCAGGCATGTACTAGAATTGACTGGAAAATTTCCAAGGAAGCGGTGGAGGATTTGGATTTTTTTTCTTTCTTTTTTTTTTTCCTTTCCCTGAGGAATGTGATGATTCATCGTGGCTGAAACTCGTGTATGACTTTCATTGGGAAACAGCATGTGCCCCTAAACCAGTCCAACTTCCTGCTCGACCCACTTCAAAATAGAATGTAACCCTGATTTTTTTCTGTCTTGGATGTATACTCAAACCATGAGACTCTTCTGAGATGCATCTTCCTCAGGCCTCTTTTCAGTTTTCCAGCTTTTAAAAATTAACATTTGTTGCTCTAGAGAAATTATTAGATCATTAGACCTCTCACCTGTAGTGGATGAGAATGAAATTTAAGTTCCTGCTCTGAACTAGGTAAAGTAAGACCTTGAACCTAGAATTTCCACATCACGGGGAAATGTTCTGACACTGAAATGCTGTGGAATAATTTATGTTTTACCTATGCATGAAAATATTGTAAGTCCCCTGTGAGAGGGAAAACTTATAAAAGCACACCTATTTGCATGGGTTGAAATCTTTCTCTGTTGTGCTGGTCCCTGTCTGGTGTAATCTATTCTGCTAATAAAGTTTCTTTCTACACAAACTTTGAGAAGAAATAAGTAAATAATATTTTAAAATGACCTTCCCCTTCATTGTCAGCAGAACAAATGTCCCAAAACTTTCTGGTGGAATTGTGGTTGCAGTGACTGCCAATACTGACATAACTTTTGAAAGATGAGAGAATATGTTGAATCACATTAACATCAATTGTATCTATAGCTGTATCTATATAAAATATCCAGCTATGCAGTTCCAAGAACATCCTGCATCCAAGGATTCAAGAAAGCATTGGAACACAAAGGCTGCAGCAGAGTGACATGCATCCCTGTTCATGTCTGGTACTGCAGTTTGCATGTGCAGTAGAAGGAGTTTCTGTGCCTGATGGCACCTATTTATGTAACTCTCCAAATGTCTTGAACAACATTAAACATTAAAAGCATTAAGCATTAAACGTTTTCATGAAAACTGTCTGCTCACCTATCCTTCACCACCATTAAATAAAAAGTTAAAAATCTCTAGTGATATTCTACCAGATCCTTTGAAAAGATCACTTATGTAGATGGTCACCAGTGCTTAATTTTTCCTTTTGCTCAGGAAAGTGTGCTGAAAGTATTTCACACTTTAGTATTTCACACTTTAATGAGATTATAATTGTTCTGAAAGAAGCATAATAGATATAAGTATACTGGAATATCACCTAGCATTTTCCAGTTGTTTTTCTAGTATATAACCCCTCTATCCACAACCTTGTACATGAACTGGGTCTGGTCTTCCCTGTCTCTGTGAGTGCTGTTTTTTGGTCCAGTTTCAACCTCATCAAACTTTCAGGTTCCAGTGTCTTTGTGCTTTGTTTATTAAGGGGGACTACAGGAGGAAAGATGTTGGAATTTTTGTGGGTTTTTTTAGTTTGGTTATTTCCCAGTCTTCAGTTTCATCTCGTTAAGAACCACTCTGGGCACATGCTATCATAATTGCAAATTGCTCTCTACAGGCAGACAGTGGTCACCAAAGAGTCCTGCCTCTATCCTCACCAAAGCTGGGGTTTAGCCTGTACAGCAGACCCCCACAATTCCCATGTCCCCCAGCTAAGCTTCAGGTTAGAACTGAGAAAATGAACAGAATTTAGTTTCAGGACAAGGGTTATTTCTTACCCAAAAAGGGATGAATCTCAGTACTGACATCTACTGCACACTGACAAATTTGTTGAAACTTAGATGAAAATAGCACCTTCTCTGCAGTGTGCACAGCATGGGGTGTAACTGGGTCACAGCAGGACTCAAGGGTAGAGTTCAGAGATGCACCATCCCACGTTACCTTGAGCAAATATGTCCTACAAACAAATGATGGAGAGAGGAGAGCGGGAAAAGGAAGTAATGGTGTGACCTCTTCCTTCTTGAGCGATGCTTATCCCTGAGCATCAGGTGGGGGGGTGGCCTCATAATCAGAGTAAGTGCTGTTCATTGTTGTTGTTGTGCAATCTATCAAAGAGCAACTTGGAATAATAAATCCCATGACATGTGCAGTAGAGAGACACAGAGAGAAATATTTTCCATCTCCAGCCCCAGTTTGTTTAGGGCAGTTGTGTAATTCACCTTTCTTTTGGCATGGAACCAGCCTAGAAGCAATTAATGGGTTGGAGCACCTTTTGGTAAATTCATGGCTGAAGGGGGAAAATTGGTCATAGCAGTAAACTTTAAATAATACTCCTCCAACAAGGACGTCATGCCGCCTACTTATCTCCTCACCCTAACCACATCACATGCATTCACATGAGTGTCGGAAGTGAAAGTAGCTATAAACAGCATAATTTCTCCAGGCTGGTTCACCTGAGGTATTTAGGCCTCATGCTAGTGGACTCTGGTAAAATTCAGCAGTATCTGAAAAATAATAGTGTGATAAATCTGGAGGGAGAGAGAGGAGAATTAGGCCACTGGAGGTCTGAACACTCAAGTTATGTAAAAGCTTATACTCACATCTTAATGGCAGGAAACAGAGTGCATAGGTACTTCTGTAGTTCAGGAAGTACAAAGCTCAGAAAAAGCAGTCAAAAATATATACAGGAAGGTGAACTGAGTGGGTTCAAAGTCTGTTGGTAGAAAACAGAACTTCTTTTATTTTTTACCACTGTTTTTGCTAAATGAACTGTGGGGAGCGGAGCATGGGACACAGTGGGGGAGGGACACCAATCTCATTAACTCTCTTGTTTTTCATAATTTAAAACAAGGGGATCTCCTTGTCACGCTGGCTGATTTTCCAGTGCTGAAGACGTCAGTCCCTGCCAAGACTCATCAAGTGTGACTGATGCTGTGACTATTGCTCCGACTATTTGGAGACATTGGGAAATTCTGTCTATTTACTGGAAATTATTTATGGAAGAAATAGAAAAACCAACCTGTGGGCTTTCAATATTGCACCCACAGATTTTTTAAACCATACCACTGCTTAAGAAAATGAACTGGTTTTCCACAAGAAGTAAACACCTACTGTATAACAGAAGTGACATGGTATTATGGTCAAAGAGATATTGATTTATTAACTCCTTATTTTCAGGTGATTTACCATGCCACCAGAAAAATTCTTTGGAGTGATAGTGCTTAGGCATGCTGTCAGCCTCAAGGTAAATTTTGTTCCTGTAAATGGTTTTGTGTAATGTGTTTGAATATTTACATCAACCTAAGAGGAAAGAGGTTGAAAGGAGGTAGAACTGCTTGAAAAAAACAGGAACATATAGTCTTAAAAAAGTACATGCTTTTTATGAAAATAGATTTTCAATAATTTCTTTGTGAAAGACAAATATGAACATTGTATAACTGAGTAAAAATTTCAGTTGTTCAAATGTTTTAAGTAGGCTGGGATTTTTTTGGTTAAGTCTAACTTTCAGACATTGGTCTGCCGAATATATGCTAATACACTACTTAGAACAATGTGTCCTAATCTTGCCATGAACATGCAACCACTGGTGTGATAAAATAATATAGGTTTTCTTTAGAGTCCTACCATAGAATCTAACTGAGAAGTTTATCTCTGCTGTGGAGCTTAATGAGAAAACTCATAAAACGTGGAGGCATGTTATAATTCTGTATTACAGTCCCTTAGATTTTATGTAATTTTTACCAGGGACTGTTTTATTTCTTGTTTTAACTACTTATTTAACTATAGTGAAAATCTATTGTACTTCTCTGTGAGGTGGGTCATTTGACATTTCAGCATTGACATCAAAAGACTTGCAGGGAAATTCACTGATGCGAATTTACCAGTTTCAGCAAATTTCAGCCAACCAAACAATGAGTTTCAAAGATACCACTGGGTTAACTGGAGCCAATATTTTACCCTGGTTTTGATACATGTATGTCTAATTTCTTTGAATATGAAACTCTAGAGAAGCTATAGAAATGTGACCCTATGCAAATCAAAAGAATGTTTTCATTACATTCTGTGAATTGAAACTGCTGAGTTTCACATCTATTTAGATTTTAAGATACTAAACTGGGGAATTTTCCTGTGCAGGTGATGAAGAAAACTTGATATTTCAACTTCAGAATTACTTTTTTACACTGTCCCTTCTGTAACTCTGTCACTTACCAAGCCTCAAAACTCGTGTTTATTTGGCAGTGATATTAGGACAAGAAACTGGGAGAACTTTTATAGAATGGAAAAGTCACAAAAAACCTTAGGGGAAAATGATCCTTTTGTGTCTCAGGTCAGACATGACCAGAATGCCCTGAGCTTTAATAGCAGCCTTATGCGCTGGAAACCCTTCTTTAGTGTTATGTCTTCTGTAGTGTTTTGTCTTCCATGAATATTTGGAAGAAATTTCATTTGACTGAAAATGTTCCAGGGTCTTTTAATGGCACAGTGAAGAATATTCATATCACTGGCTTTTGCCATTTAATCATGTTATTTGGCCACTCTCCTTTCTTTATATTTGAGGAGCACAGGCCATAAGTGAAGTATGAGTAAATCTGTCAGGATTGCCCAGGTTGTGGCAAAGGCAGTTCTCCCAGGGGATCACTGCCTACCTTGAACTTGTGACCTTCTTTCCCCTCACATTGCTATTTTTACTGGAATTCTTAGCCACTAGGCATGACCATTAACTGGCAGGTATATGCAAGTCAAATTCCTGTTTAAAACCTGAGTAATTCTCATAAATGTTTAGAAATTCTCTGTTAATTCTAATGCATCAATATTGTTGTGCAAATCATGATACAAGAAGACAGGAAATGGAATGAATTATGGTGAAATGTCACTTCAGCACCACTTAGATATTTACATAACCATAAAAGCTTTCTTGGAGAGTACTCTGGAAATCACCTGTCCAGCCTTGTGCTTTAAGCAGGACAGTCACCAGCACCAGAGCGGGTCAGCAGTGGCTTTGTAACTAAGACCAGGAAAACTCTATTGACAGAAGTATAATTTGATCTGAGATGATCAATAAGAAATGTAGTTTGTGCACATTGTACTTCGGTTTTGTTTCTTGGGTAGGCTTATCTTCTATGATTGAAGGGTCCTGGAAAGTGAAAAGATTCAATTCATCAAGAATGATCATCCTAAATGGGGCAATGGGAACTGAGACTCAAAGAACTGATCTTAAGCTCAGCAGCAAGAAGAAAAATTGTGCCCTGTCCAAATGTTTCAATTTTCTTGACAAACAGATGTCCCTCACAGATTTTTAAAGAATGATGTTTTCTAATGAAACTGTTTTCCATGCAGAATTCTGCACTGCACTGACTAAAAGGCCAGCGTTACTGCTGAACAATGGTGTTCAAAATTAAAACGGTGAGGAACATCAATCTTAAAACAGATTAACTAAAAAAGTCTGGGCAAGGAAACATTAAAAAATAAATCAGTAGAGCAACTAACATACTGAAAGTCAGTAAACAGTCAAGGACAAAGAACTCCTACTCAGGAACATTTAACTGATCACCAAGACCATTTGTTATTTTTAAATACAGTAAAATGTGGGAAATTTCCTTCGATGTACATGATTGTTGTCAGGGCCTTATTGGGCCAGGTAGTTCAAGTTTACCTCCCTTTACACTTCTTCTTGCTAGCTGGACTGTGGTGTCCCGCAATTTCCCATGCAGAGCTGTTTCAGATCCTTGTTGTATAATCTGAGAAGTGAAAACCCTGTCACCTGACCCAAATACCTTGTGTGAGTCCTTCAGGTTGAGTACATGATGACTTTTGGTTGTGGTATGTGTGTACAGAACAGCCCTCCCCTTGGCCTTCGCTTCACTTCCCCACTCCTCCTCTCATGATATATTAGTCATCAAATCATGAGTGAGAGATATTTCCAATTCGTGGTGTTTCAGTCATCTAGCACCAAGGGAAATGTGAAAATAATTCCAGTTTGCAGCACCTGTTGCTTCAAAACCATGTTGTAAGTTGTTGAATAGTATTCTCTCCCTCTCTCTCTCTCTTTGTCTTTTTTTGGACAAGGTTACAAACTAATGAGTGTGAGACTGCCAGCAAAAGTGCTGACACAATCTTCACATTTCATGGGCTAATGAGGTAGAAAATAATTGTTTGATGACATAAATTAATTAGTAGTCACCAAATTTTGAAAACAGACACTGTATATTCCTGTGATTTAATCAGGCCAGGGTGACCTCTAAGCATTTATTTTTTGAAATTAAGGGGTGCAAAACACGGGAGAGCCAAAGCACTGGCAGAACTTCAATGCAATTTTTCCATTAGTGTAATTGGCTGAGTTTATCAGGGCAGGCTGAGAAGGAGCTGACAGACAGGGCTGCCTCTCTACATGCAGCCAGCTTTTCATCCTACAGAGCCCACCGTGTTGCACCAGAAGCTGCTGGTTCTCAGCGTGGCTGAGAGTGAGCTGCATGTCACCTTCTGTGTCACCCCAGCAGTGTCACTGTGCAGCTGAGTCTGCAAACACATCTGTGATGTTTGGATAGGGACAGCTCGAGCTGCAGCTCTGACTCTGCTGGTGGAAGAAGCGAGTAGAGGGAAGGACAGCAGAAGGACCTGCAGGAAGCCTAGACCTCCAGATATTTATGTTCCTATTCTCAGGTCACTTAGGGTGTATCTACTATAGTTAGTTGCCATCTGGGTGAGGAAACTGAATACTGCTTGCCCTAGAGGGATGTAACAGAGATAAAATTCATAACAACAAGTCCATGTAATCGCTTAAGTGTCTAGAAACAGCTTTGAAATTGAGAATGTCATACAGAAACCTCTACGTTAATCGAAATTCAGTCAGCTTCCACCCTTTCAGTTTTCCCTCATCACTTATTTTACTCCATGTAAAATGCATTCCTGCCAGTGCAAGTCAGATACAACTCACTGTTAACAGAGGATGATTTCAGCATTGTGCAATTTATATTTTTCTATAGCAGGCTGAGTTTGAGTCCTGTACCTGCCAGCTGGTTGTTTTTCTGTATTTGGGGGTGGATGCACTACTCACATACAGCATGGCAGCCATATTTTCCTCAGCTACAGAAGCTCATGCAATATCTGTGTGGGAATCCTTCTAAAAGGTACAGCAGGAGCAGTGGGTTGGAGTGCATGCTCATTTCCAGAAAAAACTTCAGATGGAAGCCTCTTCTAGGCAAAATGTTGGAACATAATTTCTTTGCCAGTGGGTGTAACCATTCTGTTATGGCTTGAGGATGGACCCAGAGTTCCTGTGAGAATTAACAAGAAAGATCTATGTTTGAAGTGCCAGATTTCATGGGAGACTGAGTTCACCTGGTAGAGTTTCTTTGGTGAAATACTCTTCTAGTATTGAAAGATGCGTTGAAAACATACAGATGCTTAAAGCTTTGATGTATTTGTCTGCACCGTCAGGTTTCAGCATACCTTAAATGCTCCAGAACATGAGAGGGATAGAAATACTGGCAGATCAGGTGTTCCATAAGATCTTGGAATATTTATTTGTCTGTGAGAGGAAATCGCAGAAGCTGGTATTCAGTGGAGCGGAATCTGCAAGCCTGGCCAAAACACTCACGAAATGTTTGAAGATGAGCTTACCTTGACCATTTTCCTGAACAAGCTTCTTGGAGCTTTTTAAAGCCATTGACATTGCTGTTGCTTTCTTGATGAAAACATTCTGTCATCACAGCATGTGCAAGGAGTGTGTTCTGCAGGGAACAAATCTGATCTTTGTGTGTCATCCAGCATTCCCTCGGCAAGTGACGTCTGCTCCCTAAAGCCCTTCTCTGGCTCACCGCAGTGGGGCTGTTCACTGCATGTGAGCCCTGTTGGGTCTGGACACTGAGCTGTGTGCTGTCAAACCCAGCGGAGGAGTGGGGACTCTCACAGGTGTTTCAGTGCACATATGGGCATGTTTAATATTTCAGATAATTTCTAATTAAAAATTGATGTCTGTGGGCATTGCTAGGAACTTGGAGGAAAAATCCTCACTGCCTTCATGCTGATTTGCATAACAATGCTCACAACAGCCTCGGGGTGTAATTTTGCTTTTCAGGCTCTGTATTCCTCATTCCTTCCACAATTACATGGAAACTCATTTTCCTCTTTGTTCTTTTGTGGTCTTGCCACCTTGTGCAATGAGTAAGACTCCTTGCTGGCTGGAGAGCTCTGAAGAGTTGCTGAAATCAATAGTTCTGAGCATCACCCCTGGCAGCTCCGATGTTGAGGGGGATACACTCTGTTCTGTCACTCAAGGAAAGGAAAGAATGTAAAGGGGCTGCTGGTGGGATCTGAATGGAAGCCCATGGACACACTGCAGGGGGGAAGGGTGTTGTTCTGCAGGTCCATTTATACCCTGGAGCATGAAATGCCGTTTCCAAGAGCAGTTCTGTGGAGCCATGTATCTTTCTCCTTTCACTGGGGAGGGACCTGTGGCCTTCTGACCTTGACAAGGCACAGGAAACCACTGGAGCCAAGGGTCTGACTGACACTCCTTCCTCTCCTCCCTCCCTTGTTACAGAGTGTAGACAAATGGCAAAAGATTGTGCAGCTTGGTCTGTCCCCTTCTGGTTAATCCTTGCTGATTTATGCTCATATGTCCCAGGCCTTTGTACTTTGAATCCAGAGATCTGAGTTATAGGCTGAGAGAATTGGTGTTCAGCCTGAAAAAGAGAAGGCTTTGAGGAGACCTTACAGCACCTTCCAATTCCTAAAGGGTGTTTAGAAGAAAGCTAGAGAGGGACAGTTCACAAGAGCATGCAGTGATAGGACAAGGAAGAATGGCTTTAAGCTGAAAGAGGGTAGATTAGGATTGGATTTGAGGAAGAAATGCTTTGCTGTGTGAGTGGGGAGACACTGGAACAGGTTGCCCAGAGAAGTTGTTGATGTCCCATCCCTGAAATTGTTCAAGACCAGGCTCTGAGCAAGCTGCCCTAGAGGAAGGTTCCCTGCCTATGATAGGGGAGGTTTGGAGTGGGACAATCCAAGTTCTTTTCCAATCCAAACCAATCTATGATTCTATGATATGAGTCTCTTCGACATTGCTTCATGAATTCCCTCATGGCCTTCACTTCCCTAGAGAACAGAAAGGGAAGAAGTGATGCTGCTGGGAACACATTTACCAGCTCAGCCCTAGAGCTGCAAACATGATTGTGCACACGTCAGACCAGATGTTCAGTGTTTCCCTGGATAGGCAGACAGAGTTGAAAGAGGGAGAACAATGTTTGGTGTCATACACCATACACCATAACAAGCTGGTGTAGATACAGGCGTGTCCCCACTGTTGTCCACACAGCTGAAAGGATGCAATGCACTGCATGGCACAAAATGGGCTGCCTGGTGAGTGTTCTGTCTGTAAATGCACATTCAACTGTTAGCATGCACTGACCCTTGCTACTCAGTTATTCTGCTGGTTCCATTTCTGTCTTATGTTAATATCACCAAATGAGAATTAGAAAATTTCCAAGAGTAATTCAAGCTTTCATGTACCTCCCTCTCTATTAGGCCTCATGTAAGTTCTCATTTGAGAACCTGTTACTTCTCTAGAATAAAGACATATTTTATTTCTGGAGGAATTCTGTTTAAGAATCAAAATGGTGTTTTGTTCACTGCTTTCAGAAATGACGATGTGTTGGGAAGCCACAATAGGTTCTTGGCACACCTTTATTCTTTCTAGCTTGATCCCGAACACTTATGTGGCTTACAGTTCTTTACAACAGACAACAGACAAATCTCACGATTTACATTTGAGGTTCACTGAGCTGCTCCCCTCCAACACTGCAGCAGCCATGCCTTCAACAATGGGACCTCGTGATACCTCTTTTGTGTGACACCCACCTGCCAGACATTGCTAAGGACACAGACGTTCAACTTAATCTCTGAGGTTTGTGGTGGTGTTCTCTGCACCAGTGGAGGGCTGTGATATTAGAAAGATTTTGAGATGGCAGCTTCTCACCCCTTCTTCTCCACAGCACATGACCCTACGTGCCATGAGTGCATTCATTGATGTGTGACTCAATACTGGAAGCTTTGTACTTTAAGGTTGGTGGGCAATTGGGTGATCTACTCCTGCAACCCTAAAAATTGATCTCAGTTAAATAACACCCTTGGTTTTAACCTCTGATGGAAGCTAAGGAGTAGTGTAGTCCCACTGCTATTGCTGGCAAAGCTCTGGAGTTCCTGTGTGACTTAACACAGCTCATGCCATATCCCTCTGTCTTGGTTTCCTTGTCTACTGAACAGAAATACTTACGTTTTTCCATCTCTGAGCAGAATGGAGAGTAAAAACATGCTCTGTGTGGAGGCTGGGGCAAAATACTGAAGTCATCATCCTATGAGAGGTTGTGGTGGGATGATGTAGTGGATACATTTTTCTTTGAAAATACTGGCTCAAGCCCTTCTGTAATTTATATTGCTGTTTGAAAGATGCCGACTTCTCTACCTTCTCTGCAGTTTTCATCAGCCAATTTCATCCACAAGTACTTTTTCTATGGCAGCTCTGTTACTCTCACCCTTACTTGTTCATGGTATCGACATTTTAGGGTCTCACGTGTGCATCTCACATTTACTTTTCCCAGAGAAGGGGGGAAACCCCTTTCACTCTTTAGAAATGTATATGCAAACTCCACTGAGATGATCTAGAATTTACTCTCCCCCATCTGTGCAAGACCCAGAGGTAAATTTAAAAGGATATCAGCTTTATTAACCATCTGGCTGGTGAAGATTTCATTCACCAAAATGTTTCATTCTTCTCTGCCTGAGAACATGAAACTGATTCTCTCTCTGGGCAGAAAGGAAGGTTTTTATTTGAAGGCTTGTTTTTTTCTTCAGTAAAAATTATTTTCCTTTTGAAAATGAATATTTCTTTTCTAGCACAGTAAAATCCTCTTCAGTTTTTCAATAACCTTCATGAAGTTCATTTTTTCAGTCATCCATTTAACCATGTGTTTATTTTTCTTGTGATACCCCATTGTCTTTTCATAGCTACTGTCTTGGCATGCAAGGTCTAACATAAAGCTTTTTATTGATCTTCTTCCCTCAGTGCATCAGGTGACATCTTAGGCTAACCAGATTTCTCCTATTTTGCATTTCATCTGTGTCAGCAAAAAAACCCAAACAACCTTCCTACCAACACACACAATTGTACTCCCAGCTCTGTTCCTTGCTAATGCACATTTTCCATCTCGCATGTAATTTATTGCATCTTGTGTTTTGGAAAAACTGTCACTGAGCCATAGAAATTAAGGAGAGAGGGAGAAGGTCTTTTGATTAATGGAGTAGACTGAGGATACAGGAGATTTGGGTTCTGTCCTTTGCCTATGATTTCTAGTGTGACCTTTGTCAGATCACTGTTTCGGACAGAGAATATGCAATTTGTGATCTGTTTGTATGGTGCCTATTTCAATAGACCTGTGGCCTCAGCTAAGTCCCATTATGGTAAAATAGCCAGCAAAACAATCCAGAGATGCAGCTAATTAAAGGCCTGAGCAACAGTATTGCCACAAGAAAATATACAACTGTATTTTTTTAGGCAGGGATCAGATGCTACTAAGTGTTAATCTGAAGCCTCACTTCCTTCAGGGACAGTGCTGTTTCACTCAGCAGAGAGGAAAGGGAAGTTTTGCATTTATCACACAGAGGATCAGCCCCCTGGATCCTGTAAGCAGGAGCAGACTGGTATGTTTGTGCAATGCTGCTTTCTGTAGGATGCAATCAGTTCCACTCCATTGTAAGACAAATGGTTTATGGTGTTAACTGGCATTAACTGGAGGTGGGGTTGGCCTAAAACAGAGTTCTCTTTCACAAAATAGAGAGGGAAAATTAAGAAAAATGGGACAAGCTTTCTAAAGCTTTTTTTGGTTTGGTCTGAAGAGAGGAAAAAGAAAAAAAATCCACCATTTTTTTTCCCTCAAATGTTTGTGAGGCTAAGAACCAAGGCTAGACATAAACATTCGTTGGGCATTTAGGTATGACGGCAGAGGCAGAGTGGTGTCAGCTTAGCTTGATTTGAAAAAGGGATGTGAACTATGTCTTCTCTAGCTGAAGTGAGTGCCCTAAGCACTGGCCTGTCATTTAACACCAGTCTTTTCTTCTTCCTTTCTCACTTTTCCTCCTCCTCCTGAACTTAACTTATGAAATAGTTTGGCCTTAACCCCAGAAGCTTCTGAGACCAAATCTATATGTCTGCACTCATCCAGGGTGAGGAAGGCCTCTGTTCTCAGCACAAGGATGTCCATGTTTTGACTTACTCTTTATTAAACCCTGGTCAGTCCCTGTGTCAAATGGTGACAACTATGAACCCTTCTTGCTGTAACTATACTGTCAATGCAGATGACATGGGCAAAAATTCTTTGGCTAATTAAAGAGATTGAGACATTTCACTCTTTATTTAGGGCTGATGAAGTTCACATATGTTTTTATCAGATTTGTAGTACCTTATCTCCCCGACTTCAGAAGCATGTTTTCTTGGATATGAACATGAAATGTGGAGTTCTTACCCTGAAACACCTCTTCAAATTAGATATGACACAGTAGGGCAATAACTGGAAATAAGAAGTTTTGAGACACAGGTTTTCTTGCTCCTTCTGTATTTCACTTTCAGTCAAAAAAGTACTCAAACTGGAGCCCCACAATGGAAACAATCTGAAAAAGGAAAGTTAGTTTGAGGAAAAGGAGGCATCTGAGGAAAATACCAGCCACTGGCAGAGCTACCAAAAGAGTACAACATGGTTGAGCTCTAATAAGACTGATATGTGATAGAACTTGATGGGAATAGAAGTGTAATAGTGAAGCCACAGGCATCGGTATCAAGAGGTGGCATTTGGTACCATACAGAAAGTGCACTAAGGCACTTCATATTTTGGTGCTGTAGTAGAAAGCAATGATGTAGTAGAAAGGAACTGTCTCCATCTAGGGAGGTGAGGGTCTGAGATGCCTGGTAAGAGTACCTAGCAATTCCCCATCTGTCCTTCGCAACCTGCTTCATTAATTGGGCACTATTATCTCAGTGAACAGAGTTCTCTCCTGGACTCACCTGTGGTTAGGACCCAAAACTAAAGTGTGTCCGTGAAATGCGGAGCACCTAGTAGAGGTTTGACATGGTCAACCTTGGGGTGAGCCCCTTCTGCCCAAGCTGCTGTGAGTAAAACTGTACCTCTGATTCTGAAAATGTACCTTGATTCATATAAACCCATTTTCCAAACATATCTTTCAGCGATTCTTTTGTGGTAGTCGTGTTGATGGGCCATTTGTCACAAAGAAAGGAGTCTATCTGCCCTCCGGACACCTGCTCTCCTCCACATTGCAGATGTGGTCAAGTCGGTTCCTGTGTCATTAATGTGTATTTTGCAGTACTGGTTTGAGATGGGTCTAATTTCTCGAAAGCTATCACAGCTACAAAAGAAGCAGTGGATTATAAGTGTTCTGGCACTATCAGCACAGAGGTGACACTACGTGTTTTAGTCTTTCGTGTCCTGTTCTATAAGCAAATCTCTTTTCGTTCTCAGTGCACCTCTCTAAGAAAGGAAGAGCAGCTGTGCCTTGCTCAACAGTGACACCGCCTGCCTGGGGAAGGGCAGCAGTCCTGGAATGGATGATGGAGGCTTAGAGGGGAACAGGCTTTCATGGAAAGGAGGACAGGTTCTGGAGGAGGCAAGGATCAAAGCTACTGGAAGTATAAATGTGCCAGTAAGACCAGACAATTTTATACATATGTTAATTGTGCTAGGGAAGACCAGGACATCCCCCTCAGCATTTTCCTACTAAGTCTTCCAAGGAGTAGCAGATCTCCCAAAACAAACACTAGTTTTGGTCTTAAGACTTCTGAAATCCTCAGGGAAGTCACTGGTGCATTTTAAGCCATTGCTAGCACTAACATAAGTCTAAATTGATCTGTCATGGACAAGGTCTCCCATGAGAAGAAGACAGTGGGTAAAGGGTTGTATAACCATACACCTCAGTTAATTGAGTGATGAACGAGTGTTGTGTGGGGCCCAGCAGGCAGAGCATATAAATAAAATTAGTCACTGAGGGGATCAGTCAAGTGAATTTAATCAGGTATTTAATAAATAAGTTATCAGGCTTTAAGCCCATACAATTGTCTCAGTGCACTTGGATTTCACACTGTCTAGAGTGAAACCTATCTGACCAAGAATACTTACCACCAAGTTAGCTGTCTAAATTCAGTGGAGAGAAATGAGTGCTTCTGTAGCATGGTTAATTTAATATGTAAATTTGATATGACAAACAATTCAGGTCACATGGCTCACATCCTAGAAGTTTCCATTTCTTTCCTTTGACTACCGGAGAGCTTAGTGGGACCAGTGCATATTCAGACTGGATTCAGCAGATCTGTAGAAAAAAAAAAGTTGGGTGCTGAGTTGCTTAAGCCCCCATTGATATATGCTTCACAGGCCGTATAGGAATTTGACCTTTTCTGGTTCTATTGTTTGAACAATCATTCTCAGAAGAACACTTGCAGACTGAATCTTCTGGTTTTGTTTTGGCTGAAAGAAATACAGATCATGGTTCTGAGTCCACTCTGCACTGCTAAACCAAAGGGCAGCAGCTAGGAACAATTGGAAAATTCATTTTGAAAGTACATTGCTGCTGTAAACTAAAATGCTGGGGTCTCTAAGCACAAGATTTATCTTGTGCTACAGATGCCATATCACCTTGTCTTGTGACCAGAGCTTATTTCTGGACCTGCCATCTGGCTGATTGACTGTGTTGCTCCTGATCTGAATGTGCTTTGGGCAAGTATTTCTGTGTTTGCTCACTAAATGCTCATTGATTGGAAGAAGGAAGAGAAATGCCACAAGAATACTTCAAGCAAACACAGGAAGGAAGTCAATGTCAATAAAGTGTGGTGTGTGTCACTACTTTTTGGTATGGAAACTGCTCTGGAAACAGTAAGACAAGGAATTATGATAGGAAAAAACAATTCAGGATGGGAAACATTTTGTTTATTTTCAAAAGTTATTCAACCTGTTAAAGCTTTCTAGGTAGAACTGAAGTAATCATAACAACAGAATATTTATATTTTGGAGGCCAAATGTCTTTTTGCTATCATCGTCAGCCTCCTCTGTTAATTCACCAGTCTGACAAAATATTACATTGATGCAACTTTGTCCCTTTCAACAACTCTTGGCTCTGTGATTAAGTATATGGATGTCATTTCTTTCCTAACAAATGTGGTGAACTTCTTAATACATGGATGTGACTCAAGCCCTGTGCACAGTCCAAACCCAAGAGTTCATTAAAAGGTCCTTCACTTTCACACAGTCCTGTTGCAATTGTTTTGCCCTCACATGACTGCAGGCCTTGTAGGAACACATCAGTGTTGCTACCAAAGAAGGTTTCAAATTGGGGCAGATCTGCTCTTGCTTTTTCAGGAATATGAAAGAGGTCAGTGCCCTTTGGGTTATGAGTGCAGTCTCTTGCTATTGCAAACACTGTATGTTTTTGCTTAAATGCTTTTCAAAGTACTCAGATCAAGATCAAGTTCTTTGTACTGCCTGTCATATAACAATTCTCTGAGGTCATTGTGGTAGAGAAATGACCAATGACCATTAGCACTTTGAAGAAAAACACTAATTAATGCCTATTACATTCCCGTTCTTCTTAGCTCATCAGAAAATGAGTCTTGGAGAAGAATGCCTGATAGTAACATAATTCTTCACGAAGACAATTCACCTTGGAGAAAAGAAGCAAAGATAAAAATAACCCAGGATTTCATTTCACATTATATCTTGATCCTGACTGAAGGTTCAGCTGTGCCAGCGGAATAGGAAACATGAGGACGGTACAGTGTCCAACAAGACAGATTTGAAGACTCAGTTTCTTTTACTGTCTCAGCTCTGCCTGTGCGTGCCATAATCACGCAAGGAGTGTTCCCAAGTACAAAGAGGTCCAGGAAACTTAGGCAGGTTTCTTATCCCTCTGATAAGCTCTGGCACTCTCCACATTGCAGATGATTTCCTTGCAGACTTTTGAAGATATTAAACAGAAGAGAAATGCAGCTGGTCTAGCTCCAGCAAATGCACTGACACAGGATCTTCCTCTCACTCATTGGGATATCCTGCTGGTAGTAGCCGTCAGTCAGATGTTACTAAATTCAGGTCACAGTCCAGTGGAAAACAATTACAAATGTTTAATACATGACACTTCACTCAGTGTCTTCAAGCATTACAGCTGTGCACACATTCAAACAGAGACTGATAGTGTTTTTGGAGAAAGCGAATGTCCTGGCAGAAAGATGAAGCACCAACTGTTTACACTTCTGAAGTCAGCTATACATTACAGTCCATTCAACCTTTAGGGCTGCATAGTGGAATCATTCTTTTAGCAAAGTCATATTTTCCCCTCACAAAAAAGATAAAATAAAAGGCCTTCAAAAGGCAGAGCTTCCCTGTATACCACCATGACAATTTTTGTCCGTGTTGCACACTACAACACAGAATTAGACCTAGAGCTGAACAAACTGTTCCGAGCAGACAGCATATTCACCAGATTTATGACATATCTGCACGGAGTGCTACAAGTCTCAGTGAAAACCCTGGAAATATTTTTCAGGGGATAAGGATGAAGATGAGGGAGGAAGTTTTACCCCTGAATTTGTGCCTCAAACCCTGAAGAATCTGACATCTAACTGTAGTCTCTTTCTGTTAGAAATAACAATTAGTCTTTACATCAAAGACTAATTGCCTACACTGTAGGCATAGAGCTTGCTTAGTACATGGAATTAGAGTGAGGAGCTATAGGACTGATTATTTCAATCACCTGCATGATCTTTTTTTTTCTGTTGATGTTACTTTTTGGGAATGTTGCTATACTAAACAGGAAAGAGTCTGCCTAAGTTTCTGGATGTGTTTGTTTTTCTTTAAAAATAAGGTTGAAGCTCTTAAAAACTTTTTTTTTTGGAGATAAGACCCTCTCTAGGGAATGGCAGAACAATCAAAGCCTTTTCATTCTCTCTTCCACTAAAACACCACATTTGAGCTAGTTGCATTATCTTCAGGTTTTAAAAAGCCCAAGTTCCTTCCTGACTAAGGTAGAAACACATAAAATACTGGGATTGAGATTTATTGGCTATTTGCAGACTACTTTACATTCCATTTTCTCCTGGCAAATCCAAGCAAATTAATTGTGTTGGCATGTACATGCATAGCCTTGTTTGCGAAGGGTATGGCCATGTATTCCCATGCAGCTGCATTGGTTGGTTGGTTGGTTTATTGACATGCCCTGGCTGTACATTTCCCCTTGTTGTACTACAGTTGACTGATGAAAAATATCCCAGTACACCCCTGGACCCTCAGTTCACTCTTGTCATGATTCAGGTGGAGACTGTTTTGGGAACTTTTCAGAAAATTAAGTGTTCTGAAGCTATTTCCCTGCAATGTTCTGACTGTCCAGATTTATAATTTCCAACCAAAAAGCTAAAATCTCTGACAGAAAATGAGGTAAAAAATTTGAAATACTGTATTTTTACAATGTCCTATCACATTTGAAATAAGTTGATGTTTTCCCAGAAACTGCTGATCTTGCAGATCATTTTATCCCAGAAATCTCTTCTTTCAGAAAGCTTTCCATTAGCCCCCAAAGCAGGAAGTTCGGTGTTCCTCTCATATACAGCAATATTTCCTTTCTATGTACATTCACATTTGCCTCTCTCTGCCTCTGTGTCTAGCCCTGTCCATCTGATAGACGTCCCAAACAAGTGGGTCAGTCATTAGATAGGCAGTCATGAAACCAAAGCTTTGCTATATAATTGTGGCTGTCACATATCTCCCTTCAACCCATTGCAGGAGCTGTTTATTTACACCTCAAGCTCTTCAGCCCAGGGCCTTTCCTTTGTTGCCCAATAGATTCATAGAATCATAGACTATCTGGAGTTGGAAGGAGCCCACAAGGATCATCAAGTCCAGCTCCTGGCTCTGCACAGGACAACCCCAAGGATCACACCACGTTCCTGAGAGAATTGTCCAAATGCTTGAATTTTGTCAGGCTTGGTGCTGTGATCATTTCCCTGGGGATCCTGTTCCAGTGCCCAACCACCCCCTGGGTTCCTGGCCTATAGATGGGGACTGTGGTCTTGTTTTGGCCTCTCATCACCACTGCCCCACAAAAAACTGTCTATTTTGATTGACGTCTTCCCAGTGTTCTGCTTCTGGCAGCACTTGGCTCTAGGATCATTCTGATTTGAACTTCTCATTATATTATTTAGATTATAACTTTTTTCTTCATTTTCCCCCATTTTGACCTATAAGCACATCAGTCTGGCAAGTGTGTGCTGGTGTTTGTGGAGTACAGGTTCCTTGCACTGGTGTCCCCTCTGTGCAAACAGCAGCTCCCACATGCAACAAGCGGTGGAAAAGTACAAGGAGAGGGAGTGCTCTCAAGACCAATGGGACAATGAGGGTGTCCTTATTCCCTCAGAATTCACAGTTTTTTGTCCCTTTTGTCGTATCCCTGCCAACTGGTTGTTTTCTCAGTCTTTTTTTCAGTTTTTCTTCATTCAGTTTTTCTTCATTCAGTTTTCTTCATTCAGCTTCTTCTTTAGGTAAAGGTTTGACATCTTTGCTGCCACTGTTGTGCATAAGTGCTCCAGGAACAGGCACTTTCAGGTGCTCTGGAGCACTGTCTGCAGCAGCCATTAATAAAATGAGTCAGATGTGTGTGCTGCCAACTTCCAGGCAGCCTCTGCACAAAGCAGGGAATTCTGTTATCCCTGGGAAACCACACACAATTTCAGTGTGAGCACTTCTCAGAGCCCATCTGACAACCCCTCTCAGCCTTGGTCGTATGCTTTCCCTGCAGCAAATGCACTGACTGGTTATGGGAGAGAACAAGCAAGGCTGTGAGCAGTGGAACTAGTGCAGCCCAACTCCCTGCTGATTTGTGCTGCCTGGTTGTTCCCTCTGACACCTAGCAAAATCTGAACTCAGATCTTAGCAGTTCCCCACTGCTGGGGCAGTCACAACATTGCTTTTCTGAGCATAATCTGGTGTCTAATAAAGCCTGAATTAACAGAACAGCCTGCTTCTCAGTTGGGTGCACACGTAAGCTGCATCTATACTAATAAATTAAACAATACTTGGGAATGTTCCCAAGCACTGGAACTTGACCAACTATGCTGTTAAATTGTGAGAATATTGGCTGGCATAGTTTTGACCAGACAAAACTAGCACTGTTTTAAACAATTCCCAGGAACTGCTTAGGATTTAAAAGAGGGCAAGGTCCACCAAAATAGGCACTTGGACATGGTCATCCTCTTTGGGAGGGTAAGACAGTTTAATGGTATGCAAACTGTGTGTTCTGTGCCAATTGGCTTCAGGAGCAGAGAACAGTGTGAGGCATGATTAATTCACCACTGTAGATGTAGCCACAGTGTATTTTTGCTCCACCCAGTTACTGATTTTCATAACACTTGTGGGAATAGAATGTCTTTGAAATTACCCTTCTTTTGTTACACTGGATTCAACTGACTGGTAGAGAGAGGTACACCTGCATCCATAAGCACATCCCCACCAACACATGCACACACCCAGACACACTTAAACATCTGCTTGCATATGCACCTCTGCATGTGCATACTTAAACACATACCTGCATTTACAGAATTGTGCGTGTCATTGTCATTTTTTGCTTAGAGATTCACAAGATTTTACCACAGCTCCCGACAGATATGTGGTTGAGAAAGCATTTCCCAATTCACAAGGGTAGTGATTGACAGTATTTCAAGGGAAGAGCTATCATTTTCTAAAGTAGGTTTATTTCCTAGTATCTGCAGGGCTATTCCATGTAATAAATTTAAAGTCAGTCCTGGTATTGCTGAGATGCACTGAAACTCTTGGTCCCTTGACTGGTTGTAGGATGTTAGAATCTTGTCTTGTGCTCTTTGGAGCTGGAGGAGCCATTGATGTGAAGGGTTTTGGGCTAATGAGTTGTGTCAGGGACCCTGGTGGATCTGAGTACCTGGCCTGAGTGGTGCAGAGCCCCAAACATCACTCTGCAGAGAGCTCTACACTCACGAGTGACTCACCAGCAGCCAGAAGGAGCCCAGAGCAATGCCATATGCCTCTTTTCAGCTGTGCAGGTTCATACAAGGCTGCAAAAATAACAGGGCGAGATTTGCAGACTCGAAACCAGGCATTGATACCATGCCCACAGAAAAAACAGGAACTTCATGTCCCAGTGAGCTTCCAATGGGATAAGTGAGCTAAACCCATTGAAACTCAGTGGGCTCATTTACCACGACTAGACCTTTCTCTGTTCTAGCTGTATCAGGAGTTACCTTGAGAATCCTGTGTCACACTGGTTCAGTTTGGAGGTCACAAGCTCATTCTTGGTTGTGGTCTGTTCAGTTCTATCAGGCTCTCTGAAGTCCACAAACCTGCCAAACACTCCTCTGTCAACTTGTGTGAATATCAGCACTCTGAAAACCCCAGGTCTGTCTGTGTTTTTGGGGGATCCTCAGAGCCTACATCAGTCATCAGCCTGACCCAAAATGGAAGGAAAAATTTGTGGGATTTGGATTGCTCAAACTCCACAGGCTGCAGAGAGGATTTTGTTCCCAAGTATTTATTGTTAAATGAGGAGCGATGACCTGCACTGTGAGTAGAATACAATGAATTCCCTCAGTTACTATTTTTGTAAGCAAATCAAGTTTTTTAAGGTGAGTTAATGATGACCTTTCCTCTGCAGCACTCAGCCCTGAAGACACCAAGTTGGAACAGATGGGTAACGCACTGGTATTTCACAATATGTTCAGAGAAATAGCTGCACCCAGAAATTAAAATAAGGCTTTAGGTGCCAAATAGCAGAGAAGTGGTTTTGGGTTTTTTTTAAGCATATGTTCTCGTAAGCAAGCAGAAGAATTCCAGCAGCAGCCTGAAGGGGAGAAACGCCGTCTGTCAGGCAATTCCTCCGACATGCAAAAGCCAGTGATTTACCACGTGAGCAGCACAGAGTGAACTTCCAAAGGCCTGCAGCTCCTGAGAGGTTTTGCATATGTCTTGCAGTGCCAAACTGCAGCTCCAGACTCTGGGCAAAACATCTGTACCCTGCCCACACAAGAGGAATGCTGGAGGTGACCTGCAAAGAGGCAAATGAAGAAGATTGCTTTCATTCACTTCACTACCAGGAGGTCTAAAAGCCACCGTTCTCCATTTTTCCCTTTAAAAATCTCATGTTTGGGAGATCTTTTCTTTCTTTTGGTTCATCTATGATATAAAGTATTTTTTAACCAATGAATGAAGATTTTTGAGCCTTAGTTGCTAAGCTGGGCATGTGATTGTTTCACAGAATTCCCTTTTCCCAGTCCTTGGTCAGATATCTGAATTAATCATGAATACTTTGATGTGAATTAATAAACACTGGAACAGGTCTTTCTTATTTGTTCTTCTGTTCTTGAATTTTTTATGAAATGCTGTGTGGACAAGTTTATAATCTTTGCTATTGAGAAAAGATATGTAATGTAAAATGAAGCAGATGTGTTCAGAGAGGGGAACAATATTTTCTCTTGTTTTCATATATAGTTTTTCGAAGAAAGCAGAATACACATTGAAGCTACTTATGCTGCTTCAAAGGTCACTATTTTAAAAAGTTGATCAAAAAATAACAGGAAAAGGAACTGGTTGAGACAATAATGAGAAATTGGATTTCAAGCACCTTTGTGAAGCTCAGGTGATCTACATTAATACAAGCAGTTTGTGCAAAAGGGAAAAATGGCAGATATCTTTTGAACATATCAGTTAAAAAGTGCATAAAGGAACAGTAGCAGTTATAATTTGTCAGATTTTCTAAAGGTCTCAGAAGAATCTTTGCAGGAGACTTTTTAAAGAATTGAAATAGTCATGCATGAGATGTCAGGCTCTTTCATGAATTTGGAACTGTCAAAAAAGTTGGAAACAAAGAATAATGATTTCTCTTTTTTTCAGTACAGCATAAAGTTAAGCACTAGAAAGCCTGAGGGGTTGTTGCACTCATTATAGTTGTTAGGTGTACTGGAAATTTGAAAGAAGCAGCATGTAGTGATCAAAGAAGTAGCAAATCTGGAAGGTAATACAAGTATTTACAGAAGTTGTGTTATTAGCCAACACCAAATAGCTTTATAGGGATCTAGGAAAGACAAATGAGTGGTCAATTATGATGGCCAAGGAGTTTCTATGCTCTGACAAACACAAATTTAATTAATTCTAGAAGAAATAATTTGAACTGTTTGCTGTGAGATTCTTACCTATTCAGGAATGACATTTTTATGGCATTAGGCTCTGGAAATTTTTGTAAGAATGATTAAAGAATCTCTACCTCTACAGATATTTAAGATCAAATATGAGAAACATCTCCTGAAGATTACCTGATCCAAATTCAAAGCTTGGGGAGGGACAAAATGATTTCCTAGGTCTCTTCCTAGCAAAATATGATTAGGAAGGTCAATGTAAATATTTGCTGTATAAATAGCATCATTAATAAGAGTAATTCAGTACATTAAGAATTTTACATATATTTGAATACTCACACACAAGTATACATATATACATATATGTATAGAATATATAGAGACAGATAGATAGATATAGATGGATATATATAGATAAATAACTTACCTGCAGAGAGGCACAGGCACACATACTTCAACACAATATCGCTTCATTGTAATCAGGCCCTTGAACCTCACATGCAAAAGAACTTCCTCCATAACTACCATTTCTTGGAAACAAAACTAGCAACACTCCCAACCCACCCAAAATGTGGCAAAACTTAAGCTCATTTCTGGCCAAAGCATGTTCTGCAGTGCCTGTCCTCACTCACAGCAAGGTCTCTGGGGGTCATCAGCCTCAACACAGTTGTGCTCTACTGAAATGCCTCTGCAGATCACAGGGCAAAGAAAAAGTGGTTCATTTTAGCCTCCCTTTACTAATGGGGGTTTTCAGAGGAGGAAATTCCCAAAGAGTAATGATCTGCAGGTGAGTAATGGTGTTACTTGTAACATTATAAACAACGCAAAATAGATGATATTGTGTTTTGAGGTCTTCCCAGGACTTTTTTTCATGCTACAAGTAGGGGTCAAATTGCTACGTCTCTATCTATAATCATAATTTTGCATGTTAAATATGTTATTAATGTGCACATATTTGTAGGGATTTCTGTTCTAGATATATTAGAAGTGTCATGTAATGAGAGACACAGTTTTGCACTACAGAGAGCAAGACAAGCAAACACTAGTATATGTACATTAATAGTTGAATCCTATTCCAAGGTTATCAATATTTCCAGATTTTATTAAGAAATAAGCCCACTCATCAGTCAAAATGGTGTAGGTCAGCTGTTCTATTAACTCTGATGCAGGTCTGCCTATGTTAACTAAGCTGCATCAGTGTGTACCAGATGAGCAGCTGGTTTTTAGAAACGTGCTTTTTTACCTTGGTCTCAAGCTGTTAGGAAAAGGACTAGTTCGAGATATAGTTGTTCCCAGAGTGGTTCCTTTTCTATATTCCATTTGCTTTCTCCATCAGTTACATGATTTTTTTTTAATCTGGAAGGAGAAAGCTTCAGGATTTTGTAAAAACCTCTTTAGTTATTAAGTGTATGAAACCTCATTCCTAAAGCACTGAATTTACAGAAACACAGATGAACTCCATCAACCAAAGGGAAAAAAAAGACTAGGAAAACATACAAGACATGGAGTAAATCTTCTGTAACTTTCCTTAAATGCATGAAATGCTCCAGATTATTTTGAATGTTGGTAAAAAGATATCAGAAGTATTTTGTTGCAATATGTGTTTTAGCATTTTGATGGAACCCTCTGCTGTGATGTCCGGTGTATAGTGGATAATTATTGTGGTTGTGCTGGGAGTAGACTGGAGTGCAAGCATCAGACAGCACTCAGGTACAGCCCTCTGGCTCACCACCACTTGAAACATGCAAAATTAGGAGAAAAAGAGAGGCTGATCTTTCACTAGGTGAGGACTCCATTCCCCACTCTCTTCATGAGGATAAGTCATGTAACATAACATGTTCACTGTTTTGGCTCGTGAAATAAAACTGAAGCCCTTCTGAAGAAAACTCCCATGATTCTTGCTCTTCTATACTGGCATCATGCCCTTCTTTCTATTTTCTTCCCAGTGTTTTCATTTCTTATCTTCTTGTAGATACTTAGCAGTTCAAGAACACTGGAGCATGCTTAGAGCAGGTTTCAGATGAGTGAGTGCAGAAAAATCTCCCACGGAAGTCATGGAGTTAGAAAGGGTGAGGACTGTGGCATGGATTTATGGTTTTGAAAAGCACAGGATAATCTGATTTTCATGGTGTGTGGCCCTACCTTTAAATTCATTGCCAAAGGGTGTTTTCTGGCCATTAGGACTTTATTGTTGTTACTATTAAATCATTAGAATGGCTTCTGGAATCCTTTGACCCAAAATTGCCAACTCCAAAACAGATCTTTGGCATAATTTGGATGTTAGCACAGGTCAGAGGCCATTTCCAGCAGACTGTTTGCACGCAGCCACCATAGATTGGCAAGGAAGGGGATTTCACAGTATGGACATAGATTCTGCTTCCAGGAGATCCTGGTCCACAAGAATGGTTCAAGATGTAGCTGTTGAGAATAGAAACTTATGTCCAACCTACATGATCACCCAATATCTTTGCTCTACTGATTATTTCACAGAGAACTGAATTAACTTTGAGGGAGGTTCAACCATCTACATGTCTATCCAGACGTACCAAAACCCTTCAGAAAGTCACTTAGTATCCTGTGTAATCTCTTCCTCAGAACCATGCCTTCACAGCCTCCATCTTTCAGGATTTCCTCCTGAAGCAGAGAGCAGAAGCTGAGAGAGAGATAGAGGAGGGTTGCTGAGCAGACCTTAGACAAAACACCACAGGGCTGTTTGCTCTTGATTTTCATTGGGAAACTTGGGTGCTGGCTCTGAGGCAGCTCAGCTCTTAAGCTTTATGCTCCTAATTTCAATTTTTCCCTTCTAGCTGGTTTGAAATGAGAATTTCTTGACAGCTACTCACCCCAATGACTGTCTTTTATTTTGGTTTGAAGGCTGAACTGAACAAGGAGTTCAGCAGAGGATATACAATCTGGGAATGTGATTTTTTTCCCCAGAAGTTTTGTTTTCAAGACAAAACCAGACAACTTTGGGTGCTCCGTCTTTTTGTTGTTGATGGTGGGTTTTTTTGCATGCACCGAAATGGAAGGACAGCCAGTCCTTAAATCAGAAAATCACCAGTATTCAATGTAGTGTCATTTTTTATTCACTTGGAATTTACTACTGTCCAATGACTTACTCCTCAAAGAGGCAACAGAAGAAATAACAAGTGATCTACTCAATGCTTGTTTATACCTAAAATCTATAGATCCTCCCTAGAGAGAGTAATCTGTTTTGTATCAATTTCTGAATGAAAAGGATAACTCTAACACTTTCTTTATGATCTCCTTCCATTAGGAAAGGAAATAATTGTTTCTCATTGCATCAGATTCCCATTTTATCTACGGCACTCTTGCCAATTTGAAGGTGCCAAATAATTTTCTGAAACAAACTTGAAGAACATTTGATTAAACATCTTTTTTTAGTTGGATAGGAAAATAATTGCACAAGACATATTTGCCAGATGATGTAAAAAGGGGTCCTTTTACTCACTTGAGCTGTATCTTCACAGACCAGCGCACTATTGCTTCGGCTCTTACACAGTTTAAGGACAAAATCACAAAGCAACTGCCTACAGCATATTTTTGAGCATCAAAGCTCAGGTTGCTGGTCTGACAGTACAGCTCTAGTTCCAAATCACATCTGTTTACTCACTGTGCTCCAGCCCTGAACTGTGACAGGACAGCCTGGAAAATAATTTGTGCAACTCCAAATGCTTCAGATTTACTGTGGTCTGCCAGAAAACTGACAGGACAAGTAAAAGATAAAGAATGGTAACTTAGCACAGATACCACTGCTGTCTTCGAAGAGATGTCTGCCAAACTACTTCCACTGAAAAACAAAGTCCCAATATATAAATGCTTCACTTTTCCATAGGGTGAAGGAGCCTGCACAACAAACCTTGGAGAATGAAGCCTCACGACATGCAGACAAGGTGAAGAAGTTACAGAAAGATGAGTCCAGGTGTGGTGCAGACAGAGATGCAGCCAAAGTTCTTCCCAAGCTGGAAAAGAAACTGCAAGTTCTGACTCTCCATTTCTACCTCTAGCAATTCATCTTTGAATAGGGTAACCCGAGGGGAGCTTTGCTATTCACCACATCTTTGATGAGATCAGAGGAGCCATCCAATTCCTCTGGGAAAATGGAAGTGAGGAATCCTGGAAAAACCCTTGCAAAGAAGTGCAATATAATCCCTTCCCCATCTGTTTTCCAAACTGATTTTTTTTGTTGAAAAACATTGCTTTGTAAATGGCATAATGATTTAAAGAGTAGTAGACTTGGCATCAATGTCATTTGTAGGAGTTTTTAGGTCCATTATGGAGTTTGAGGTATGGATAAGGTGAAGGGAGATTACAAACTTCCACCTCTGTTAGTTAGGAAGATGTAAATTTGTGTCGGGCATTTTTTTATTTAAGGGGGTGTGGACACTGAAAAGCTTTGGCAGAGGGATTTTTCAGCCTTCTGCTGCATTCTGTGAGAAACATAAGGTTCTCACAGAAACTAGGCAAAATACTGTTAAGGGTTTTTGTAAACTATTTCTCTGTCTTTGCACCTGTTGTTTGTCAAGGAATTGTTATGATATCCTAACAAGAAATATTTTGAAATGGGTGTTCTGTGGGTTGACCAATCACCCTGATGGGTGGTTGGTCAGAGGTCCAATAATCCTTTGCCATGTTGGCGACTCAACTTATAAAAACTGATTTATAATTAATTAAATGAGCCATTTTCTCTGGACTCTGGTCGTGTCCTTTCTCCTCGTCCCGGGCTCAACAGCGACAAGGGGGAATTTGATTATCCCAAGGATCCTATTGCTTGGGTTCCTTCTCTTCCATGAATTCTTTCTCTTGAATTCTTTCTTTTTCAAATTTACTTCAAAAGTCATGTTCCACATCACAAAAGAAAGGCTAAATCTGTAAAAAAAAAGTCTATGAGAGACATTTTTGTCTTAACACTAACATCAACCCAGGATGAAGCCACGTTTCCACCTCTACTGACTGGACCACATAAAAGGTTTTGACTTTGTTTCTGCCTCCCAGCTGGCAGATCTATTAATGTAAGCAGGAATGCTTTTTATTTCCTGCTTCAAAAGGTCTTATGCTAAGGCATAAAGAGTCCAATCAAACAACAGAGTATTTCCTACATACAGTGAAAATGTTGTTTTAGACTCATAGCAGCATCAATACAGACTCCTGGTCATTCTTCTAGTGCCTCTTAGTTATCTTTAAAATTGTCTGCTCTTATGCTCTCGGCATTTTTGCCAGACAGTGGTTTCACTGGCCCCATCAGGCTGCTGTATTTGTGGATAAGCAATGACCCAGTGAGATGTGCAACTGGAAAATGAGTTTGAAGTGTGTGTTCACCCTCCCTGTATCAGGAAGGGAAGGAAGGGCAGGAAGATGCACCAGGCATAAAGACTTCTTATAATTTCTTTTCTTAGATAGCCATAGAATCATAGTTTTCAAATAAAAATCACATTAGTTTTGAATTCATCACATACCTATGCATTTTTGATGATCTGTTAATTCATATAATATAGACTGACCTCTTCCTTATTAACTAAATTTTTCATTTCACATTCTGTTTCTCAGCCCACCACTTAATGAATAAGTCACAGAATATGATGTCAATGACATTCTTGTGTCCAAAAAGCTTCACAGGTGATGTAAAAAATGCACTCAATCCTAGAAAGAATTAATTGATTTTAAATAACATCACGCCATTTGACAGGAGGGGTTTGAATAAGTGATCTTTCCAGCGAACACGTGTGAAGCTGAGACAAATAAGTCAGAGGCAATTTTATGAGTCCTAACTGTATGAGGTCCAAACTCCAAAGGATCTTTCCATTCCTGGACCATAATATAATGCTGTGGTTTCTGTTCTTCCGCGTTACATCCATTTTTTAATTCTACTTGGAGATCTTCCTGGCTTCCAGGGATAAATGTCTAGGCGAGCTGTTCCTTCCAAGATTAAAGAAGTGTGTTTTATGAATTCTACCTTTCATTAAACTGCCTGCAACATCTGCAGCTGCTGGATTCATATTTGAATTCTAGCAAGCAAGACCATGAGGAAGGCAGGAGACTTGAGAAGTTATTCTGTTCACGTTTGGGTTTCTGTGAAAGCAAAAACTACAGTTCCTTGATCTCTGTGTGGTTCTTCATATACTTTGTCCTTGTCTTGTCATATTTAAGTTTCAAAATCACTTCTCACATAAGATAATCTAACTTTATCTTCTGTAAGCATCTGCTTCTCTCCTTTGTTTGAAAAGGGCTGTTCGAAGCACAAAGAATGAGCTTAGCCAAGATGCTCTTTTCTCAGAAGATTAAAATGAAGTGAAATCTATCCTTCTTGTCTAAATTCATCCTTATTCTCTAAATCTAAGTTTCTGTCTCTTTCCTCCTTTTTACAGAGTCCACCTCCTGAGCCATTAAAAGACAATTTAATTAATGATACTCATTGTTAGTGCTTAGTCTAGTGTTGCAGTGGGAGGAATTTTGTGTGAGAGTTGAAGGAGAAATAGGTTTATGTAAGTGTTTTATCTGCTGTTGATTTTACTTAGCAACTGGTGGGGCTGGGCTTAGTGGAGATGTTGCATAATTGAATTTGTCCCTAAGACTGTAGAACTTATGGATGTGTCTCTGCATCCAAGTTGTCCAGTGGTGTGGAGGTGACCTTCCCTTGTTCTTTTGTGTTGCAATGTAACTTGATAAGAGGCAGGACTTGCCACATTGGCTTGTTCAGAGGTCAATTAAATCATTATTCAGTCTGTAATTGACTGAGGACAATGATGGGAAGCGGCGAAATAAATAAATCCATCATCCAAGAATTTAATGTTTGGGAATCTTCCACTAGGGGAGGAGTTTTTGAAACTCAGTCAAAACACATGGTGGCATTGGATGTTAAATGTTCTGTGATGCCTTCTCTCCTCAGCTCCTGTCCTTGGTAGTGGCTGGGGCCTGAGAGATGTACATGTAGGAAAGAAGTTCCCAGACTCTGTTGTTCCACAAAGATCTTTTGCCAGGTTCCTAAAAAATAGTGCTAGAGAGAGGCACAACAGAAAGCACTATACTAACCAAGAAGTTTCTCTGTTTCAGACTTCATATATCTCTGCAGCCATGAGCAGCTCTAAATTTTCTGGATTGTCTCTCTTACTGATTATTGGTACTTGGCAAAATGACAAGTGTGCCTGTTCCTGATTAGGTGAGGAATGTATGCCTATAATGGTCAGGGATCTGTCACAAATGTCCACAGAAATCACCTTGGGCACATTCTCAGCAGGTGTGAACACTCCAAGTCAGCTTTCTAAATACATTCCAACTATTAAGATGAAGTGCATGGTCACTGACTGGAAATAAAGATGCAAAGGCAGGAGAGAATGTGAAAACAGAGTATTACAAATGCCAAAAACAATGGCAGGATCCTTCCCATTATTTACCAGCATCTAGGCAGTATGGAGACTGGCTAGCGTTTGATCTAATGCACATTAATTTTGGTAGCTATCTTTCCAGTGCCTTGAATTATAGTGTTTCTGAGCAGAACATAAGATAAAAAATCCTATGTCAGGTAATGTGCACCCTTAGAGTGCCATTCTCCAAAGCAGTTGCCTTGAGAGTGAAGCCTACACACAGAAATTGCTCTCTTGGGCAATAAACAGGGCATAAACGGACAACAGATTGGCAGCAGATGTACAAACCTGTGTGAAGCCAGTATCAGTGTGATGTTTCATTGGATCTTGTTCTGATGATTGTGTGAGTCGGCATTTTAGGATGATGTAATATACATTTCTCAGTGGCAGAGCTGTTTTCTTCAGAGCACTTTTCCCATCTCTGTCTCTGCCAGCCCAGCTAGCAATGCAAAGAGAGCAAGATAGGTTTGCTGAATGAATGTGTTCCTCATCAGCTTCACAAGTTTCAAGAGGATGCAGTAAATATGCTTTAATTGCATATTGTGTTTCAATTATTGCAGTAAACCCATTTAGAGCAAATATAGTGTGGCTGTGCTGAAAGCCTTCAGCCTGTGTTTGCCCAGTGTCAGTGGCAGCCAACTGTATTTCATTAACTTCTAACACTCAGCACATTTCTCATTGTTTTGACTGTGCTGTTTGTTCCTGCCTTGTTCACTGGCTTGCAGTAATCTTTGGGATCAAAATGGCAACAAGATCCAAACTTAACAGCTTTGTCCTTTGTTACTGACAGTAGCACAGCAAGGAACAGCATTAGGGTATCTGCTGAGGAAAAGCAAATTCCTTTGGGATCATTCTCTTCGAGGTGTTCAGAAAAACGCATTTAGGCAATGGACACTTCACTTGGTGAATGACTCCCACTGCAGTTCAGGGGGATGCTGAGCCAGAGATATAAATCCAAATCAATACATGACACAGCTGTACCGTCACCCATAAGCAAGAAGGACTTGCACACTGAACTAAGCAAATAGAGGTAGGCAGGAGAAAAAAACTGGGTGGGTGGTGCTTCCAAATTCCCCATTTCATCCTATACGTCACAATTCTTACCAGTCCCAGATACTGGACTTATTGACCTGCTGGTCATACTGACCGGTTTACTGACCACGAATTGATGGGGCAGAAACAAATCAAGACAGTACTACCTTCCCTCTGCTTTGGAGAACTTAGAGAATAATATAATCAGCACTTCTGCCCAAATGCTTAATCTTATACATTGGCTGGTAGCCAAAAAAAGGGGCTTCTTTAAGTGCCTGTGTTAACACCACAGTCGTTTCTATGTGCAGTGTGGATGTCTCTTCTGACTGTGTCCTCTCTCACGCAAGGTGACACTATAGGTGAGCCAAAACCAAGGCCAGCTGGGGGGCATACCTAGAGAGGCAATGGAGTGGAGTCAGCTTTGCTCTCAACAATGTGTACCTTCTGACAGCCTCTCTCCAGTTGTCTAAAGCATGGCTTTACATCCAAAATATGTGAGTATGAGTGGCTCAATTATATATAAACCAGATGGCGTATATTTTTACAGTCTAAAATTATACCGCTCCCCAAAAGTGTCTGAGAAATGGAAAGAAATAGATTATGAGGAGCTGTACTAGTAATTCATTTGTCACTAAAAATAAAATAGAAATTAGAGACCAGGAATGCTATTACATTTGAAATGAAGTAGAGAATTTTTGCCAAAGCTTTCACTGTGGATTTGCTTATTTTCTTGTCATTCCTATGCCTCAAATGAGTTTCCAGAGCATCACTGATGTAATTTTTTATTGAAGATGTGCCAACAAGCTCTACAGTCATTGGAACAGTGGGGAATTTTGAGCATTCACCAGCAGCCCAGAATCTAAACACTCTTGTTTTCTGCGTGTGTGTTCGCCTGATAAATTCAAAGCAGACACAGTCTGTCTGATTTTCCCAAGCAGGCCTCTATATGTGAGAACCAGAAAGCAAAACGAACCCCAAGCATGGAGCAGACCTTGTCTGGAGAACTTTCATATGCCTCCAGATTAGAGACTTGTTTATCTAGGTTAGGTTTTTTTTTGGTTGGGACAGCTGTCTGATGTGGAACTTGCCCCTCCTACAGCAGAGATCATGCCCTGATACAGAGTAAAACCAAACAAAAGCAAATAATTAAGGAGAGAAAGAAAATTCCTTGTAAACCAGGGTAAGGAATAAATGGGAGTTAAGTTCAAAGCCATGTAAAGTAATTTGCATAAACTACAATTTGATTAAACATGTTTGTTGGTTCCACAGAGAGTTCAGCTCGGCTAACTGATAGGTTTGTGTGATACCATGGATAGCTTTCAACGTTGCATTTAAGGTATTTATTTATTCAAAGAAGCCAGACCCTTCTGTTCTCCCACAGGTTTTATTCCACCTTCATTCACAGAATGATCCTGCTGGTGATCCCTTTCAGCCTGATCTTTAGCAGCATTATACTAGATCAAAAATCTAACTAAATTCAGAATTCAGACATCAGGAAATGATATATTTTTAAAAATCCAGTAATGGAAACAAAAAGAAAATCTGTCCCCCAACCACCTTTCTGAAAATGAGAAGATGGGGAAAACTAAGAGGTCAAAGATTGCCTATCAGATGCCATGAGACACTGAGTGTAGCAGAACACCTTCAGCAAGTCTATGCTTGACCTGTTCCTAGAAAGTAGGACACCAGACCCTGCACCACGAATGTCCTCACCCAAAGCAGCTTAGCTGGAATGTCACCTCTGAGAGGAGGATGAGAAAAAAGGAACAGGGATGAGTACAGTTAACTCAGGACTCTCCAAAGCACAGACAGAGAAGCTGAAGGTCAATAAAATAGATGAGTTCTTCTTCTCTGTGCATGTAGTAGGGCAAAAATGCTTCCATCTGAATGTTTCTAAGGGATTTGAAAAATCTTATTTCAGATCATGTAGGTGACAGGACTTTTACCACTTCTTTGAAAATTGGTATCATTTAATTCTTTGAAGCCCCTTAAGGCTTGTGAGGGGTATGTTGTAGGTATTAATAATGATAATAATGCTAGACTTATGTAAATTTTAACCTTTCAGGCAGTACCTTTTCAAAGACTTTTTTTCTTCTTCTGCAAAGTGACATCTTTAGAAAATTTAATGAAATAGGCTAAAATAATTTGGTTTAGAGTTTTGGATTAATCTGGAACTTCTGGAAGGAGAGTTATGGGCCAAATTTGGCAGTCCATGTATGAAATATTCTCCTATGGATTCAAAGGATCTTAGGGTAAAGAGATGAACAGTTCTCATTAAAGTTTTTTTTAGCATCAGAAAGTTCACTCAGTGTCTATGACTGCTTCTGTTTTCTTTCTGTGAATGTTTGCTGCAGTGAGGTTTCATTCACAGAAATATTCATGAAAAGAAGGCATGAGAGATATTTGCAGGTGTGTATGTGGGATGTGCTTGTGTGTGCTTGGAATGTTTACACTGGAAGCTTTGACACAGGCACCGTGAAAGTGTAGGGTAGATAAGAGGAAATCCACTTTGGGAATACATGAAATGATGTGGGGCCTCTGTGCCTGAGCCAGTAGCTGCTGGAGGTTTTATCCGCACAGCAGGAGTAGGAAAAACTTTCTAGATCCTGGATAAAAAAAAGCATTTTTCAAGACTCTGTGTTGCGATGAGACAGATATTTGCAAACTTTTCATCACCCTTCCAAAACTTGGTTCCCGTGGGAAGGGAGTCCTGCAGGCTGGAAGGGGCACACAGCACATCTGTTAGCTCCTAACCTGGGAAGCAGAGCCCATCACGGGCTCCTGGTACTGTACATCGTTAGCTAACCCAGACTCTTTATTCTCCTGGTAAATCTTCCTAGCACTACTAATGCCAAGTGATTTCCAGGGATTCTTTAGAATAAAAAGATGTTACTTCAAACTTTTCATTGCAAGCGCACATTCATAAAAACTAAAACAATTATTAAAAAAAAACAACAGCTTTTTTTTTTTTTTTTAATGGAATATAGAATGAGCGTTGAACCACCTCTGCTATAAGGAAGATGATACAAAATCTCTGAGTTTTCCCTCTCAGGATTCCCTCGTGGGTTTGCCTGTGTTTTACTCAGAGACGACTGTTTTTTCCTCACAGTCTCTATGGAAAAGGCTGTGCTGCCTAAGCATAAACCTGGCAGATTTCCCAGGAATCATCTGGAGCAAATGCCAAGCAGAACAGCTGGGCTTTTACCTTTACTCTGAGCCCACAAACCCTGAGCCCTGTGCCTGCGCATGCCTCTGCTCCCAGCTGGAGCAGCACGGGAGTGCCTGGGTAGGAGCTCTGGGCTGTGCACAACACAGGCAATACCTCCTCCCATTGATCGAAAAGTTTCGGTATCAAATGATGCCAACAAAAATTGCTTTATTAAATTGCTCTAATTCAACAAAGTTTATAAAAGTTTTTTCTCAATTTTTCAGTAGCTAGACTGTGCTCTATATATATATATCCCAAATAAACTGTATTGCCTTATTTCTTACGTATTATATATTTCATTGTTATGTTTCTGAAAAATTTGTCTCCAGGGAGAGTAACCATTTTATTCTGCATCTCAGCAGCTACGTGATGATTTCAGGGACTCTCATTCACAGAGCAAAACCAACAAGTTCAGTGAAATGACAGTGAACCATATGTGTGTACATATGCAACCAGTATATTTGCATAAACATGCAGCTTATGGATTGTTTCTATCAGACCGCCTTTTCCACACTCAACAGCAAAGCACAATTCTTCATTGAAAATACAATTTTCTGAAATCATGGACTAAAAGAAACAGATTGTAAATGTAATTAATCAGACTACTTCACTAAGAACACATTTTCTTGTCTCCTTGAATATTTATTTCTTACTACTAATTGAGCAAATCTTTCTAAAGAATTCACCAGAAAACAGACACGTTATGTAAAAGAGATAACTCTCTTGGGCTTTCAATTACTGTTTTGTAATAATTGTGTTGTATTACTTTTTTGAATGTTGATGCCTTGGAAGCCAAGACCTTGTTCTTTCTGTACAGCCCAATACAGCTAATACTGGATGTGCCCCCTCTCTTGGTCTCATTCTTCCAAGTATGTACCTATCACAGGCATAGAGATTCAGTTCAATATTTTTTCTGATGCTAGACTCCAGATTTCCTCTTTCTCAGTGGCTGTGAAATGGCAATCCATCAACTCCCACAGGCTCCTGTTACACAGGGTGCAGCCTCTGTACAGTGACTTCCTATAGCAGTTCCTTCTATTCTTCCCAATCTGTTACAGCCCTGGCTTACCTCAGATTTTCCTTCACTGTTCTAATTTCTCTTTTGGAGATCTTGATGTTGTCTATATCATGGGTTAGGAGTTCATCCCTAATTTTACTCAGTCTGTTCACCTCCTACCCATATCTTTAGACAAACACTCACCTAACTTGCTTTTCATCTTCTCCTGCCTTTCATACGTAGTGAAACAGATGCAATTCAGACTCTCTCATCCATGTTGTTTCCTTCACTGGTGTAACTGCACAACTTCGAGGTAGAAAGCTCCCTCTGTATTGAATAATTCTGTTGAGGATGTTGAGGAATCTCTGTGTGTATTTGAGATGAACCTGACTTGGACTTCATCAGTCTTTTCTTGAATGATTCAAAGTGGAGATGAAAGCTAGAAAGGCTCAGAAATGAAGCCCATCACAGCAGGTGGGATTACAAAGCTTGATCCTGTTTCTAGTTTTCTAGCCATGTGCTAATTGCCTCAGCCAGTCCCCTGTTCCTGGTGCTGTATTCTCACACTGGTCTCCTGCAGGAACTTCTTCATGTTCACTTCTTTCTCCATTTCTTACACCACTTCTCTTTCTGTTTTTCTCTGGACATTTTGATTGTTGACTTAATATCTTTTAATTCAAAAATTACCCTAAATTTGGCCCAAATCCTCTGCCCATGTAACTCCGAGTGAGCCTGCTGGAGTCAGTAGCACTGTTGTTGTCAGCAAAAGACCTGTATTTTTAAATTTTATTGCCCTTGAAGGATAGATATGTTTATTCACACAGTTACTGACCTTAAACTCAGGACAAATATGTCTAAGACCCTGAGGAAATGGGATGTCCTAATCTGTTCACTGGCTTTAAAATTCTTGGAGACTATCACAACCTAAAAATTCTGATTTCTTTATTCATTTACCATTTCATCCACCTTGCTTTGGGCTCCTATCAGTTCTGCTGGTGAAGGCCACACTTTTAGCTGCTCACTTACTACATTTATGGAATGCCTTTAGCCTGAATGTTTAGCAGTTGTTTCAGACTTTTTAGATCCCTAAATATATCCTTTCTTTTTCAATGCCCTGTACTATTCTTTGCTTATATTAGTGTAGTTGTCATAGTCATTGCATCATCCCTGCATGCTGCACTTCCTAAAAACCCACAGGAAGCAGAAAAAATAAAACTGATGGAAAAGAAAGACAGCACAAGGACATCTGCCAGCTGCTACAAAGAGGTGTTGGGAAAAATTTACTGTATAAGTGAAAATGAAAAAAAAAATGTTGTTAATATTGTTACATGAGGTCTTTTTCAAAAAAGGTCAGATTTTATTTTAGCTTTTATGATTTTTAATACCTAAAACTTCTAAAGGAACTGATAATGGTTTTCTGCAAGACTTCATAAAGTTCATACAAAATTAATAGTTAGATATCCTGTGCTTCTGTGCGTCCCACATTTACCCTTTGGTTTAGCTAGAAGTTTTAGCTTTGGAAGTAGTCCATGATTATAACAATACACATGTATTTCAGGCAAACAAGGTAATTACAACATATATCTAATCCTGGAAAAAGGTTCTACTCTTACTCTCACTGATGGTGGAACTTTGACATATATATTTTAATATATATATTCAGATACGTGCACAAGGATGGCAACTGGCAGAAGGAATGCCAAGAATTACCTCAATTTTAAGCTATTTGTGACTCAGCCATTCAGACATTTGCTATTAAAGTTGTTTTGTTTTATTCTTTTCACTTCTTGTTTAGCTGTCACTCCTTGTCTGGAAATCTTAGGACTGACTGCAGTATAAATGCATAATACTAATAGTAATAGTAATAGTAATACTAATAATTTTCTTCAGTGCCAGAAGCTTTTGTTAGTTTACAAATTGTGGGAGACCTTTAATCAAATGCCCTAACAAATGAAGCCCATTATGTCATTTAAAGACGTGCTGCCTTGCTTCTGTAAATATAAACATTGTCATGGTTTATTTCTCAAAGCCATTAAGCTGTCATATGTGTTTTCTGCCTTTCTGTGCTGCTCGTCAAGCTTTTTGTGTATCTGTATCTTGGAGAGCAGTGACAATGGGAACGGAAGCACAGGAAAGAGGCCTGGCAGTTTAACGAGGCCTGGGTAACTTATGCCTTGCCAAGGGGATCCCAGGCACTTTTCATCTGAGTCTGTCCTTCCCCTGCCTGCCCCCGAGACCAGGGCAGAGTCTGAGCACACTTTGGTTGTGAACACATCCTCAAGGCAAGAGTGGGCCAAAAGGTGGCATAAGTGGGGCAAGAAACAGATATACCTCTATACCTATATGCTTCCCCTTTGTAAATGGGGATAGGAGGTATTTGCAAATTGAAAGGGGTCAAATCTTACCAATTCTTGTCCTCTTCACATCTGAAGAGTAGTGCTGGGATTGAACTTTTCACTACACACAAGATTTCTTCTGGAGAGAACAAGTTAGTTTACTCAATAATGAGGTAATGTATGTTTAGTGTAGGTGGTGAGGATGCCAAGACCTGAGATTGAACCAGTCAGATAAAATATTTGACAGAAATAGACACACCCTGTGAACCATGTGTTTTCCATCTGTGTTGGTACTGTAGTTTAGCTATGAAGATACTCCTCCAGTACAAAAGGTCTGCCTCAAACTTGTCAGTAGTAATCATTCAGTTAAATCCATTGATCGCTGTGTTTGGACCCAGGCACTGGGCTGTAACTGTAGCTTAACTTCCAGATTAAGAAACACAAGTCAAAGTCCAGGTGCTTGTGTGATTCACTTACTGAGTACACAAGGAATCATTAAAAATGGCTTGCAGAATAGTTCAGTTCCTGGACCTGAGGCTGCAGACATAAAATATCTGGACAGACAGATAAAATACTCATTGAAATGCATTAAAATTACACAAAGGTTAGATGGTAATTTTTTTCGTGAGCATACTATGCCACATAAAATCCCTGTATGCAATCACTATTATAGCTCTAGTAATGTGGTTTATTTTGCCACCTGAAGCCTTGTGTTAAGATGCTGCAGAGAGGTGCATCACACAACTACATCTGCTTATTCTATATGTTAAGTAAATGGTCTTTCAGCTCCAGAGTGTTTGACGCCTGTAATTATATTTGATAGCAGTGAATAATCTCTTTTATTATTAATAAGTTTTCAATTGGGGAGGCTCCACAGGCTCTTCACTTGAGTTTCCTGACCTTCTAGTTTGCGGACAACTGAATCTTGTATCATATTGACTGCAAGGAAGGGCCCTTGGTGTCCTTTTTCTGATTTAGGGAGCATGAAAGAACCATTACTCCTTGAAACACTGTGGTGTTTAGAGATGCCTTTATTACCTTTGTGAGCCAACCTGACTGTTGGTGGTGGTTTTTGGCTTTTTTGTTTTGTTTTTTTTTGGGGGTTTTGTTTGTTTGTTTTTTCTTTGTTTTGTTTTGTTGGGTTTTTTAAATGTTCAGAAGATTTCATTTAGAAAAGGAAGGGAGAGATGCTGAGGAAGGTTTGCACTGATAGAACCTGGTTTCTGTGCCATTGAAGCCAGCTGCAGCAGCAACGCTAACTCCCACCTCCAGACCTTTGCGCCTGTTGATCAGGCTTGCCAGCTTCTTGGGTAATAATGTTTTTTCCTGTTTTAAAGAATTTAATGTACTATCAAGGTATTGGTACCACAGTCAGAAAAGCATCTATCCAAGATTTTCCAAAATTGCTGGTGAGACTGAAATCCTCACGACTGGGAAACTCAGACACCTCAAATTTCCGAGCCAGCTCAACACCCATGTGTCAGGCAATATCACCAATGCTATAAACGTTTTTCTGTAAACCTCTGTCCACTTTGGAGCTAATACAGGCACAATTTTTCAGAGGTAAGTAAATCTAGGTTCCGCTATTAGTCAGTAAACTGGCAAAGGCAAAACATCGTTTGAGACATGACTTCCTAAACTTCAAAGATGCTCTTGAACCTCTTAACATGGCCAACGCAAAAATCAAACTTATAACTGATAACAGTCACAATCCACTTTTCTACTATCATGCAACTTCCGCAGTATATCAGTATATAGTCACTATATAATAATGTAAATATTTATGAGCACAGGAGTTCAGACTTTAATCCAGTTTAAATCACAGAAGAGGTGCTGAGCCCTCAGTTCTTCCACTCCTGGAACATACCGTCCCTGTGCCTCATGGGAAGCCTGTAAAATTACAGCTGCATTTGTGAAAAAGAGCACAAATAATATCACTGGGACTTGTTGAATTCCATGATCAAAATTTCCTGCACTCTATTGTTAAGGAGACTATAGCTGTGGGTTAGATAAATGGGACAAGAATTACTTTGACAATTTTATGATCAGTAAAGCTAGCCATCCAGCTATTTCAAAGGTACCTGGAGATTTTCCATGCCTCAGCTTGTATTTGCTCAGTTTGGGGTACTTTATGTTGAAACGTGCCATCAAGTGAGAAGTGCAGCTGAGTGAGAGCTGATCTCAGTGGGCATCTGGGGCATCAGAGTCAACCTCAGGGATCTGCATTCCATCAGCCCGGCCCTCAAGGCACAGCCTGGTGAGCTGTGAAATCATACATTGTATGGCTTGTCCTAGGGTGTCCAACAGGCAGACTTGGCAGTCTGTGGGATTCCCTACAACCACTGGCTTTTGGATCCAGCACAAAGCATTGCTTTCTCTATATAAATCCCATCACCCCACTGTGCACAGATGCATGAAGCCGTCTTGGAGCAGCTGCAGCTTCTCCACATACGAGCTGTGCAGGTGTTGTAACCGTAGTTATTTGTTTCCCAAATGTCATGGCTACTCCCTTCCAGGAACTGTAGAACAGCTCTTAAATCTTTGCCATAATCAAGTGGTAAACACCACCGTCAAACCTCATGAATATTCACATCGGAATAATTCAACTGATGTCCCAAGGGACCAGGGAGCCAACTGAAAGCTCGTATATACAGTTGTCTGGTTAAATGATGGGTTTGAACAATGCTTCACCATCCAAATGACTCAACATGACATGTAAATAATTGCTTTTGATTGCAACATGCACCAAAGGTTTAGTTATTGATTCTTTAGCTTGCCTGTCATTGTTGGCTAAATATTATAGGAAGCTGTCAAAACAGACTTCATAGAGTGTCAGTGCATATGTAGGTGTTAAAGAGCCCAGTTTTTGGCTTCCTTCAATAAGACAGACTAAAATTGGATTTTTGTAAAATAAGTGCAATTTGCGTTGCTGCTGAATGCATTAAATGACTAAAAACCCATTTGTTGCAACTTTAATTAGAGTTGCATGACTGTTCTCGTATATCAATACTGACTCTTTTTGTTTAATTAGTCAGTAAATCCTAGTCTACCAAAGATACTGGATTACGGTACGATCTGGTCATTAATGAAGTTGAGATTGACATCATCAAAGAACACTTCTATTTAATTTTTAATTAAAGATTAAAAAGACCTTCCTCCCTTGTAGGAATTGCATTTATTTTTGTTTTTCAATACATGGTACAATAGGAATACATAATTTGTGAACATGCAAATAACATTCTGGGAAGCATCTACATTTAAAGGCACAGCACATACACATTTCCCTGTGCAATATTCATGCAAATTAATTCAGTGAAAAATTCAGTGCACATTGCAACACGTATCTTACCTTCAGGCAGAATTATACTGCTGCCATGTATTTTCTTTTTTTCCATTTCTTCTAACAACTTGAATTTTTTTTCATTTTCTATCTCAGTTATAGGCAGACAGATTTCATTCAAAAAGAAAGAGCTAGCAACTCAGTCTCTTTTGTTGCCTCCTCTTTAAGGAATGTTTTGGTAAGCTCTCAGAAGGGGCACCAAAAACATTTGGGATGATTTTTCCCTTGGAATTTTCTCTACATCACTACTACTTCCCTACAGTACTGTAGAGACTACCTCCCTACCCTCTAAAGAAAGCCTAGATGACTTAGAATAGCCACATTAACTTCCAGAAAGCAAGAGAGAAATGCTATGGATGTCATCACTTAAACACCTCCATTTCATGGTGGTGCGTGTGGTCTTCCGTCATCCGAATGGCCCAACACACTTGTAAGTAAACCAGAAAAAATAATAGTGTAGAAAGATAAGGGCTTAAGAAATAAAAGGAAACAAGCCAGAAATAAACTGTTCTATTGTAAGCAAAATCTGCCTTAGACACAGTTGTCTTCTATGGTTATGTCCCTTTCTCCACTCGGGTCTGTAGCTCCAAAGCAGTAAAAAGGATATTTACTTTTATCAGCTGCTATGTGTCATGGCCCAAAGTGGGCCATAAAAGGGGCTCCTCAGTCTAAAGATTCAGTGTAAATATATATTTTCCTAGCAAAATACATGTTACAATAACACTGCCACTGGTATAGGGTATCTTTTATAACCAGTTATTATATTTGCCTAAAAATGCATGTTGAGGTTGATCAAAACAATTTGTGAATGGTTTAAAAAGAAGTAATGTCCTTATTTCGTCCTTTTGAAGAGATTTGCTACAGTAAATGACAGAGTGGTTTTGACTCTATTGGTAAATACCATACACCATATTTAGACCACGCATAAAAAAGGGTAAGTAGCAATTTCCTTATAATCTCACACCTCTGCGAGTGTCAAATGGGTCACAAAAAAAGGGAGAGTGAAACTCACTGGTCCAGATTCAGCTTTTGTAAGTTATAGTGCTTAGTTCAGATGTTTCCTGGCTAGCCAAGGATGAGAGACACTGATCAACAGAACTTGTCTCAAAAGGTGTCTATGTCTCCTTTTACAGGAAGCCTTCCAACATAAACACCCAGATGTTTAACATAAGGGAGATGGATCTTGGCCGTGGTGGTTTAATTCAGTAGCTCCTTAGTTAACTTATCTTCAAAGTCTTAAAATATTTGGTCCTCCATTAATACCACCTCAGCACCTCTGGCTTGCTAAATTAAAGCTACTGGTTGAGTGATAATCCACTCCTGCCATCACAGAAGGGTTGTCTTCATCCATTTTGCAATAAGTAATCAAAAGTCCTCTGTTAACTGTGCAGGCCCTCTATCTGATTTGTATGTGTAGACACCTCAACCATCAGGCTGCATATTTGTTATGTATTGCCCCAGATCAGCATCTCATTTCCTCTCTCCTCACACTCGGTCAGTTTGCACATTTGCTAAGACCTCAGTGCACAGAAGTAATTAGACACACCTTACATCGTGTTATATGCTGGAGGTTGTGCTGTTGGAGAAGGGAAGAGACACACAACATTTCAACAAATTGTTGAGTCCATCCTATGAACTGCACGCATCCATATTGCCATGACTTCTACAGTCATATTTTAAAGGCATTTCACAATATTTGAAATAATGTTAGTTGTTGCAGTGCGTTATGGCCGGTTCCACGGCCAGCAATATCATATTGGCCACTGCCATCTCCCCCTTTCCCCCCTGTGTTTGGTTCTTCCCACAGACGGTTCTGGATTCCCTGATCCCCCGTTGGCCCACAGTATTTCTCCCCTCCCACATTATCCTCTATTGGTCTGTACCCTTTGCCCGCCAGGATTCAAACCCCATGTCCCTGTATTATTGGTTGTTTCATGTTTTCCCCGCCCATTCGGTAAGGGCATAACAAGCCCTGGTAAGGGCTTTTCAGCACTTCTTCTCGTGATCTCCAAGTTGAATAAATCTTCTCCTGCTTTTCCACGAAGAAGTCCCTCCGCCTCATTCCTACCTCCTCGGCGCACCCTCAACATCGGTGGGTTAGGTGAAACCGTGCTGGAACTTCGCCACCCCTCCCGCGCCCTTGCGAGCTGCCTCCATCATCCTCTCTCATGCAGACGGGTGCCCGGCGCTTGGTCACCCCGCTAGCTGGACAGACAGCGTCGTGGCAGTTAGTTAGCAAAGAGGATTTATAAATTGTAGCATTTTTAAGAATAGCATTTGGCAGATCTGAGTTAGACATGGAAATTGTAATACTTTGTTCTGAGTAGAGGTTTAACTTTATCACCATCACGGGCACAGACTGTACAGCTGTTGTCTATCCAGTACAATTTGTTCTGTCGCTCATCTTTACTTTTAGAAAGTGAGGCAACTCATTGACTCTAAACAGACAAAAGTAATGCAACTGAGATGTTATGAAAGACCTATCATAAGCATGTCACGACTCGAAAGGGATGTTTTTCTCCTTTGCTTATTTTCTTTTTTGCATCCAGGTAGATTTGAGTAGCTGTAGTTAAATTGTAGAGCTAAAATACATTCTCCTTTTAAATTATGCTACAAGAATTTTTTCTTTTCTACCCCTGTGTCGTCAGATACACCTGGACTCTTTTTTCAGCTTTTCACATATGACAATAATCAGATGATAACTCTATGCTAATTTCCTAGTGAAAATGGACCAGACATCAATATATTAAACAAACCTTGGTTCTTCATTTTGTTTGGAGCTCACACTTCTGTTGCAAATATCTATGGCAAACTGTCCTCATGGACCAATCTATCATTTTAAAGAGAGGACCAAAGAAAATAGATTAATCAAATGGCCTGCAGTTATTGTCTCCCCTGTTAGCTCCAATTCATACATCATTAGAGAAAAAAGCCTGTCAGCACTGGGCGATGTTATCTCTTTGCAAAAAAAAATCTTCAGCATAATAATTCATTTTTTAAAAAATCTGATAACAATACACAGTATTAAAATACTGGCTTTCCTAACATTTCTATAAAGGAAAGCCAAGTCAAGCAGTACAATACAGCACTTTTATACATCACAAATATTTTGCCCAAGCAAGGCTGCAGCACTTGCATGCCATGCTGATAGTTTTATACAGCGCTGCTCATTTTAATGTAATGTCAGGACAAGCATGATATAGACTATACTATAGATACCCCAAGGGCTTTGATAAAGTGCAACCAAAACGGTAAAATTTAGGGGGAGGAGCACAGAAAATAGCTTTGGAGCAACCTTGGCATTGAATTTCAATCATTTTTGCCGTAAGTGCATTTTCACTAGACACTTGATGTAAGTCCTTTGAAGTCACTGGCAAGAGAAATGGTCTTTGTTTCATGTAGCATGTTCATTAACATGAGAATACACATTTTTAAAATTAAGAAGTTTCTTGCTCTTTGTTAGAAAAACTAGGTAGGAAATGCTGGACTTTCAGCTGAGCCTCCTTTCAGCTAGATCCATCTAGTTAACCTCAGGCACCAAATGAACTGCACTCCAAGCATATCTGTGCAGGGCAACTGCTGCTTCAGTAACTCTGTCCAACTTTTCAAGTTATTTGGGATAAAGGGCTACACCACCTCGAGCAACGGGATGACTATTTTCCATCTTCATGCCATTTTCTTCACAAGTAGTGAACAGATTTGTCCAGCGTTTTCCAGAGCTATTTGGGATTTTGGGTGGCTTTTTAAGTACAGGAAAATTTTGGACAGCCTGTTCTATTTCATTTATGTCCCCAGTAAGGGTTTGGGTTTTTTGCTGGCCGGCGGAATGTGCTTTAGCTCTCTCAAGCTTGGTTTTTTACTGCACTGTTTTTCATTTTTATGACACCTGCTCTTCCTTTTGCTGACATTACTGCTGGGTTGCTTTAAACATAGTGATCTTTCACCCATATGTTATCTCATATAGAAGGTTACCTCCTGTGGCAGTCTTCACTTTCATTTTGGATATTACCAGGTTATAAACTACCATTAACCTGCTCCCAGCACCTGCCAGATGCCTGGCATTTCTCTAGGGAGAGGCTCAGTTTACATATGAACACATTTGTAACCAGGCTGATGCTTTTAAGGTTTAGACCAAAGGTTCTATGGAGAATTCTGGCCTCTTGACTGAATGGCTCGTGTAACTCAGTATGCCAAAAATTGTTTTGGTGTTACAATTAGAATTTTTGCCCTTAATAAATCTGCCCTCAGTAATCAGTAGTGGGAACTTATTTTTTACCTTTTTCCTACTAAATAGTGCAACTCTCCAAGGTATTGGTTGCTATGACTACTATTGCACCATTCCCTCCCTTTGAAAGGGTATTAGAAAGTCCAGCATTGTTTCATATCTTTGCAGCCTCCCTAATCCCTTTCTTTCTCAAGTGGAATTTTGCATTTCAGTAATCTAGTGGGATAGCATAGGGTTCACTCTCTTCTCAGTGTTCCTCCAAGCTCCATTGCCTTTTAGCCGTTGTAGAACTGCTAGAACAAAACCCATAGAGAAAATTCTATCTCCTCTGGTCAAGAGAGGGCAAATGTGTGATGCCAGATGCTGCATTTGCATTTCCCTGTTGCTTTTGATTGTCTGCATCATGAACTGACAACTATAACATCCCACATTTGACTGTCATTGGTCCAAACCCAGTTTTGTAGCTCATCTTCCCTAAAAGGGATGCTTGTCACTGGTGGTGCACTCATTCCACAGTTCAGATGCAAATCAAATTGGTTGTTGATGCAACTGTTTAGCTGTCCATAACAAGTACTGGCATCCTTTTCAGCAGTCTAGGTACCTGGCCTCTTCTTTCACTAGAAACCATCATGAGAATTCCATTGTCTTTCTTTCTTAGCTGACCTACTAAGATATTATCTGCTCCTGTTTCCCAATTTTTTTTGCACAGCTGGTACAATTTGAGTGTTTGACTTTTCTCATTTATTCTGTTTTCCACAGTTGTATTAATGGACTTTTACACTCCCACCCAGCTCAATTTTCCTCAGTGGGTGACCTTATGATTGCCATAGGATTCTCTGCCACCCTAAGTGCATGACCCAGTTTACCTTATTTTCTGGATACATTTGCTTTCCCTGTCATTCTCAGGCATTTTTTCTAGAGTAAGATTAGTGTCTCTGTTCTCTGTGCTATATGTAGGCAGCGATCCTCCGGCGATCTTGTCTCTAATGAGGACATCTTTTATATTTCCAGAACTGCACGATATCCTTTGAAGTCCTTTGTAAAACTTATTGAGATGTGGCATTGAAGAGTGCTGTTAAGGGTGCTTTGAGCTCTCCTGTTGTTCTCCTGTTGAGTGATGGGGATTTTCACACAGTCAGTGATCACGTTTCAGTTGGGGGTTTGTAAAATCCAGCTGAGGATGTGACATGTTAACTTCTTAAACTATTTTCACTTGATCATTTGTGATGATCTGTCCTTCCCCTTCAGTTTTTACAACTGTGGTACTATCTGCTATTATGTCTAGCTACAAAACTACATTCACTTCTTATTCTTTCACTCCCATGAGGTAGTGAAACAAAAGTTCTACTTTTATTTTCGTATTTTAATCCCCCTAGGCAGTCCTCTATACAGACTAGATTCTTCTTTCCAATACATTAAAGCTTTTGTTATACTATTTTGCCTGAAATTTTTCGTTCCTATTGATCTGGATTCTTACTTTGCCCCTTTTCTAGGTACTACTTTGCTCATCTGCCCATCACCTGCATTTCTCTGCTGGTCATGTAGCTAATCACCTGCCAAGTGCAGATGCTGGGCAATACATGTGGTGGGTTCTTGCTTCTAAATCCAAGGTGGCTTTTTACTGCATGTTTCCTGTATCTGCAGCTACCATTCTCACCACCTGCACAGACTGGCTTCCTGGGACACTCTTTAAAACAACCTTCTGCACCTTCTATTTGTCTCTGAAAGGCCAGTGCAGGTTACTGGAAACCAACTCCAGGGCTGAAATGGAAACGTGCTTGAAGGACTCCAATTTTAAGAAAAGTTCTTTGCTTATTTCACTTTGCAACTCTGCTGTTTTAGTAATAAACACAAAGCTATATGAAAACTAAACTTTATATATCCTAAATGAGTTTATGGGTTTTGTCCAGGACAAAGTGATGAAGTGTCCATATCGTGGAGATGAGTTGTAATTGGCACTGTGGGTTTGTTTTCAGTCTCTCTGGGGAAGGAAGATGGGGGGAAGCAAAATCAAAAAGCAAAGATTGAAGACATTTTCAGGCTGCTGCAGCCTTCTACATACTGGGCAGCTTCTTTTGCTAATTTTTTCATCTGTAGGAGGGATGCAAATCAGAAATCTGAACAGTTTCCCTCAGAGAGAGCAGTGCAGGATGCGAAAGAATAGCTGCAGCCCTCTGCCTGCAGCCCTTCTGCTCATCACAACCCCTCTCTCTCCAGGGTTCAACTCTGGCATTTTCCCTCTTTGAAGAAATAACAAGAACTTCACAGTTCAGATTTTGGTCAATCTGTAGCTGGAAGCACGTGAAATCCAGGGGTTTGTCTTTTTCTTTTAATACAAAACAATAAATTGGCTTCACTTCATTCATAACTAGCCTCAGCTTTAATCAAAAGACTCAACCCTTTTGACAAAACATGGGCTGGATACCACATCCGTAGGAAAAGCTGCAAACAGCTGAATTTTGCTGTGTTTCGGGTTTCCTAACAAACATTTCACATTGCTCAAAAGCAAACTTCTCATGAGTTGAAGGCATCAACCTGAATAAAGGTTAAGGGGAAAGAGATTATATGACAAGCTTTGTTACCTCCTGCCATTTCTATTTCTGTTTGTATTCAAAGGCTAGGAAGGAAGGAATAAATGATATAGTAAGACCATATGGTTTCTAAAAGGAATCCTTTTAGAAAATAATGTATTAGTTAAATAGTACTGCATCTTGCCAAAATGACATTATTATAATATCATCCCTTACAATTACTAGCACAGCTGAATCAATAATGTGGATACTATAAAGAAAAACTGGCTACAATGTCACTATAAATTCTGCAGAAATTATTGTAGCAATTTTCTAGTGGTTTGGAATAAGCTTCCTAAACCTCTCAACCATTTCAGCAGATTGTTTGCCCCATGCAACAATTCTGTTAAAGCTATCATTTGCTTGTGGCAATATTTTTTAGCTGGTAGGCACGAGCCAGCGGAATTTGCATCCCATGGAAATATAGGTATGTCAAGAAAAGGTCACTTTTGCCTGCAACTTCTATCTATTGGCTTAGAGTATCCTAATAGATTTGATCTTGTTTTTCTAGTTAACTGGGTCAAATCTGCATTGTGTGACAGGTCTTAACTTACAGGAATTAGCAAAGAACAAGTGAAATTAAAAAGAGTAACATCATTTAACTCTAGCTGAGGCACTATTCCTTGTTTTCAGCTAAGTGCTATTTCATTTCCATTCTGTATGCCACAGTGAATAAAATTTGGAACATATTAAAATTAATTGCCTGAATATATTTTGTCTGTAAAGTTAGACTGACAATATAGTAATTCTTTCCAACACTTCTTGCTCTTAATTAATGTGCCCATAGCTCAAAGAAATAGTATTTTGCTGCATTTGCTTCTTGCGTAGATAAACACCAAATACAAAGGATTAAATAATACTCAGTTCCAAAAAAAAAATATTTTTAGATTTATAAAGAATCTGGTTTTCTTTATGAGATTGTATTGGGCTGGTTCAACTGATGGCAGCACACACTGGCCAATATCTAATTGTGGACTGAAAAGAAGGAGAAGATCTTCAGCTAGAGCAGAACTCCGCCCAACTCCCCGTGCTTCAGTGGAGTTGCAAATGCTCAGCACCTGTTTCATCAGGCCAACAGATGGTCACAATTTAAGAAGACCCATAGGCGAAACAACCTTCATTTACTTCAGGCTCTCATGATGTTCACATTTCTGTGGTTGCCTTAAAAGTTTTGTGGATGAAGAAATTATGTGTTATAGAAGAGAAGCAATGTATTCTTTGTTAACAGACCAGAACACACAGATTCACTACACTTGTCATGGGCCTCATTAAAAATCTGTTGAAACTGAGAGATTCCCAGGGGCTTTAACTTAACTTGGCTCATGGTTTACAGAAAGATACAGCTTTAATACTGGTCTGGTTGAAGATGTCCCTCATCATTGCAGAGGGGGTAGACTAGATGCTATTTAAAGGTCCTTTCCAACCCAAACTATTTTATGATTCCATAATATTGGTCCTTTTAGTCTGCGGGTTTCATGAGACTGATCTTTTTTGTTGAAATACCAGCTGATGTCTGGGTACCAATCTCCTTCTGCTTGGTTGTGATCCTACAGTATATACACCATTCAGGTGATCTAACCCAAAAGCAACAGAAGTTGGTTTTTGCTTTATTTGTTTTTGTTGTTCGGGGGAGTTCTTGTTGTTTGGGTTTTTTTTTTTAAGATCTATTGCCTGATCTCCATCACACTGCAGGTACAAGAACACTGTCCAGTAAAAAAGCAGGACTAAATAAAATAGAAAGAGCCGGGAATAGAAATTAGCTGGAAGAAACCCCAGCTATAATAATCTTTCACTGTGATTCCCAGTTTCTGAATGCAATGAATTTATTCACAAGTACAAACTTTACTCAGAGAGGTGATTCTATCTGCTGACATATGGCTATCCCATAATGATATACAAATACCATATTTTCCATTTTTTTATTTCCTGCCGTGAGTAATTATTTAGACTATGACACCTGAAATCTAAATCAGGGATATCTATTGCACGGTTATCTGTGGAGCTTAGAAGACATAACTCTTAAGAATAAAAGTCCTGCTTATAATTTAGCTGAACATGGGCCATCATGAATTGTGAAGGTTGAGTTCTTGCTTCTTTCACAATGTTTAATTGACATGACTTTTGACATTGTGGTAATATATGCTCATATTTTGGGACTGGAACAAAAAAGACAGTGAATCTATATGGTGGAGGAAAAGCCCTCCAGTGGAGCAAGACTCAGGATTCATTACACTCTATAAACAGTGACATTTCCGGATCAGCAGCTCAGGAATGTTAAGGCATATCGTATATTTGTCTGTTGACATGAAAAGATTAGACTCAACAATCATATTAAAGAATTGTCAGTGCCACAGTTCTCTGTTACCCATGGATATAAGAATATAATTGTTTCTTTTCTTACACATTTCCTCTTAAGCCATCCCTCTGAACAGAGCAGAAAGATTCAAACAGACATTTTTCCCCAATAAAATATAAACACATAAGTAAACAATACAGTGTTCCACATTGTTTGAACTGATTTGTTTTGGTACTAGTGGGAATTCATATTTGAGAAAGACTATTGAAAAGCTTTCTTGTACTCATGGAAGTCAAATAAACAGTCTCTTCAGGCGAAGGAGTTAGATTGATGAAATGACACGTTATACAGCAGGACAGATCTCTGCTTGCTTTACAAGACATCCTGGGAGTCCCAGTCAAGATAAGGATCTAGATACTGGTATGATCTACTCTGGGTCGGAGACAGCAGGGCACAACCCACAAAGGTCAGAGCTGGTGGAAAGGAGGTGTCTGAAGATGTTGCAGGAAGTCTCCTTGTCTAATTAGAGATTTTCTGTCATGATGTCCAACAGCTGTTGCAAAAGGGAAAGGAAAAGGGTTTCAGTTCCACTGATGGAGGAGGGAAAAGGACTGGTAGGTGTGAGAAGACTTGCAAAAATGTCTGAACTGAAGGAAAACATTGAACCTAAGACTCCTTCAAGGGCAGGGCATCTACATTTTCCCTTAGGTACTAAAGAAACACCTTTGACTGATATTAGGAAAACAGGGTCCACTGAAGCAGAGATTAAGATGTCTCAAGGGTATCACAGCACACTTGATGTTCCCACAGACATAAATGTGACAAAAGGAGTCAATATTTAAAATGCTTTTTGTTTTGGTTTGGGGTTTTTGTTTTGTTTGGTTTTTTGTTTTGTTTTGTTTTGTTTTGTTTGTTGGGGCTTTTTTGTGATGAAAGCTGTGATTTACTGCTTTTTAAAATATAATTTTATAATTCTTTAGAAGCTAGCACTTGTGGACGTCATGGCCACTGTTGCACAGACATGAATTAAATTTCTACATGAGTTGCTTGATGGAAAAGGACCTGGGAGAGCTGATGAACGGCAGCTGAACATGAGCCAACGTGTGCTCAAGTTGCCAAGGAGGCCAGTGGCATTCTGGCTTGTATCAGAAACAGAATGGCCAGCAGGACTAAGGGAAGGAATTTTCCCTCCGTACTCAGCACTGGTGACACCACACCTCAAATACTGTGTTCAGTTTTGAGCCACTCACTTCAAGAAGGACATTGAGGTGCTGGAGCATGTCCAGAGAAGAGCAATGGACCTGGGAAAGAGTCTAGAGAGTCAGTCACATGAGGAGCAGCTGAGGGAACACTGGAACAGGCTCTCCAGGGAAGGGGTCATGCGACGAAGCCTGAGTTCAAGCAGTGCTCAGACAACACTCTCAGAAACACGGTGGGATTCTTCAGGTGTCCTGTGCAGGTCCAGGAGTTGGATGTGATGATCCTGATGGATCCCTTCCAACTCAGCATGCTCTATGATCCTATAATTCTATGTTTAGCCTGGAGAAAAGGAGGCTCAGGGGGGACCATATCACTCTCTACAACTCCCTGAAAGGAGGTTGTGGCCAGGTGGGACTTGGTCTCTTCTCGGAGGCAACTAGAGACAGGACAAGAGGCAAGGGCCTCAAGCTGTGCCAGGGAAGGTTCAGGTTTGACATCAGGAGCAATTTCTTCACAGAAAGGGTGGATAAGCACTGGAATGGACTGTTCAGGAAATTGGTGGGGTCAGCACCCCTGGACGTGTTCAAGAAACCATTGGATGTGGCACTTAATGCTGTGGTTTAGTTGACAAGGTGATTTTCCATCAAAGGTTGGACTCAGTGACCATGGAGGTCTTTTCCAACCTTAATGATTCTATGAGCCTATGATTTTGTGATTGCCGATTTGGTACTGTGATAACAGGGACATCTGTCTTTTAAAAACGTAGTTATTAAAGATGGGTACCTTTCAGTGCTGTGTAAGACTAAAAGTGACACGGTATTTTCCTATGAGACGATCTCAATGAGCCTCCTAAAGAGAGGTTCTTAGTGAATCCTGAATCTTAGCAGGTAACCCATAGCCAGACCTATGTACTAAGTATCCATCTCTTGGCTAAATTCTACTTGTGGTTTTCAGTTAAAATTATCTTTCAGCTTTGTTCATACTCAGATGAGTCAGGTGTTAAGCTGAAGTTAACTTCTGAATTGTTTTACACTGGCACAGAATTGGTATAGAATATTTGTGAGAACTTAATATATGCCCTTTCAAAAGAGATCATAAGATAATAGAAATCCTGTGTAGACCAGGAAACCTATAGCAATGTTTCCTTCCTTTCACGTGTGCACTCAGAGAAACACTTAGTTCCCTTTATGAAAGCAATCAAACATTTTGATTCTAGTCATAGTAGAACTATGTAAAACTAAAAAATACTGTAGAAACCTAAGGAACTAATAAACAATAAATACTGAGTCTATCAGGGATTACAACATAATTGAGGAAGCTATAAATGGATCTTTTCAAGACTAAGATACAATATCTGCTAAGTTAATAAGAAATAAAGTCATGTTGACTTCAGTATGCATGGGATCAGACTCTGGATATTTGATCAATGAGTCCTCAATGGTAGAAAATATTATAGACATAACGGGCAAGTGAGGCACTGATCAAGCGGTCTCCCTGAAAGCTTGCTGTCACCTTTGGGACCCCAACATTTCCAGCAGAGCTATTGCAGTTTACCGATTGGACAGTATTTCTTCTTTTCCCTAGGTTTGCATTTGTCATGTGCTTGTCCATGAAAGACGTTTTTCTCACATTTGAAAGGTTAGGAATCTTCTCCTTCAAGATATTCCCAGACCTTTTCTCATCCTGATTAAATTATTGGATAAGAATATTTCATAAGGACAGAGGGAGTGCTATGACCAGCTATTGTGATGCTATGAATAATAAAAGAGAAACAATATTTATTCTGCATTTCCTACATAGACCTTAAATATTACTCCTATGATAATTCTTGCAAACATGCCTCTACTCAGTCCTTTCTTGAGTGACTTTCAAGGAGAGGCAGGAGGCTAAAATATATCTTTCATAAGTTATGTCTAGTGCATGTAGACACAATAAAGAAGTATCTCTACTCATGTCTTATGTGTTAAGAAGGAATTTCACTCAGAAAAATGTTTCTAACAAAATAATTTTATTTATTAAAATATGCCTTCCGAGTCAATCTTTTTTTCTTCATCATTGATGGTTGAAATTATTCCAATTCACTGTACTCACTTGTACATCAATTTAGTAAAAGGGTATATTGGTTCCTGTCCTGCCTGGCCTTTTATTGAAGTAAAATTAAACAATTTCAGGATTCAATTATTAATACCTTCCATCTATAAACCATGTCTTCATCTATAAACCATATTGACACTCAGTCTAGACATCTCAAGAGGGGATTCACTTCATGAATATCAATAAACAGGTTGTAAGGAGACTGGGAATATTAAATTATTTCAAAGCGTTTGACAGTTGACAATGTTAATACAATAATTAAAAGCTCGCATCCCAAAAAAAAAAAAAGCTGCTCAGCGTTTCCATGTAGAAAGCAGCAAAGTCCTTAGAAGGTGAAAATCAACACTGCTGTGCTGTTAGTACTGGATCTGTATGAATTTCCAGCAACCCCCACAGTACCTTCACAAATAAGGAAATCTTTTTGCCCCAAAGATGGCTTCAAGACCTGGCTGAACCTCAGTTTATGACCAATTTGGCACTAACTTTTTAGCCAGAAGGTGGTAAAAAATCATTTGAAAAGGCAAATCCTATCCTGCATTAGACCACTGCTTGGAAAAGGAAGCAGCAGATAGCCTAAGACACGGCAGACTTGGCTCTCCACCTGAGAAACAGTTTCCAAAGCAGTGAGTTGGAGATAAAATGGTAAAAATTCACAGTAGAGTCTTTCTGCCTCTCTCAGTGCAGCTTGTGTAAAGCTTTCCTGGGTAGGAATCCATCAACTCAGAAAAATCTAATGATGAAAGACAGCAGATTTTTGTCAGACATTTGTCTTAGCAATGACCTTCTGTGAGAAAATAGAACAATTGACCACTGGAACACAAATCATGTCAGAAGCTTCTTTGAAATTGCTTCTTGAGGTCGCTGGAACCTGATATCAATACTCCATGTGTGTGAAAATAAGGAAAGCAAAAAAAAAGAAGCAGCATTTAGGGTTCTCAAAAATAAAAAGCTAATGCAGTAAATATAACGCAGTCCTGTGTGGTAGTATCACACCATATTTTAGTTTATTTTACTAAGATACCACTAGCTTAACATGTATACAGATTTGCTTGTGTAATGGACTTCTGAGTTGAGCATTCAGTGATTCCTTTCCCTTGCTGCTTGGATTGGAGGAAGGCTAAAAATTTGATTGTAATTTTCAGATAGGAATTGGGCAATGTGCTGGTTTCGGTTGGGGTAGAGTTAATTTTGTCAATAGCAGCTGGTATGGGACTGTGTTTCGGATTTGTGCTGGAAATAATTGATAATGCAGGGATGTTTAGTCAATGCTGAGCAGTACTGAGACAGAGTCAAGGCCTTTTCTGCTCCTCATCATCACTTTTCGCTGCGACGAGGCTGGAGGTGCACAAGGGCTTGGGAGGGGACACAGGCAGAACAGCTGGCCTCAGCTGGCAAAAGGGATGTATACATAAGGGTGTGTTGATCTGAGAGTAGGAAGGACCTGCAGAGGGTTCTGAACAAGCAGAGATGATGGTCCAAGACCAGTGGTATGAAGTTCAACAAGGTGAAGTGCTGGGTCCTACACTTGGATCACAAGAGCCCCAGGCAACACTACGGGCTGGGGGCAGAGTGCTGGAAAAACTCCCAGAGGAAAAGGCCCTTTGGATGCTGGTCAACAGTGTCTGAACGTGAGACAGTGTGGGCCCAGGTGATCAAAAAGGCCAATGGAACCTGGCCTGTATCAGAACTAATGCAGTCAGCAGGACCAGGGCAGTGACAACCCCCTGTACTCAGCAGTGGGTGGGTGCACCTATAATCTGTGTCCAGTTCTTGGTCCCTCATTACAAGAAAGGCATTGAGGGGTTGGAGCGAGTCCAGAGAAGGGCACTGGAGATGAGGAAGGGTCTGGAGGACAAGTCTGATGAGGACCACCACAATTCCACCTCCCCATCAACAACTTCAGGACTGCCAATACAGAACCCAACCCGATCGACTTCAAAGTCTGGGCTCTGCCCAGACCCCTGTTGATGAAGTTACTGTGTCCAGCAAATGAGGGATGTCTCTCCCTGATCCAGCCAAGAAGTTATACTCTTTCAAGAGTAAAACCCTGACAGTCAGTTCCTAGAAGGAACAGCAGGGGAGTACCCCGGGATGTTGGTGGTACCCCTAGATCTTGTCTGGGGTGCTGCTCTATCCTGCCTCCTTCCCTTCCGTAGCAATGGGATGCCAAGGATGCACCATGGACCCCAAAGCTGTTTTTAAATGAAGGACTATATCCCTGTTCCCCCAAACACCTCAGGGGATTGATTCAGATTTCTGTTGTATCAGGGGTGATTTTGAAGAATTATTGGTCCTCTCTATTTGAAACGTACTAATTACTGTTCTGACATCTGTCTTCACTGCAGGCAAATTGTTTTTCATTGTGAGGGAAATGCTGCCCTCCAGCTGTCAGGGCAAGTTATTTGTAATCCTGACCAATTTTATGCTTTAACAAATGCACTTTATTAAAAAAAAAAAGTATCAGGAAGAATAATGAACACTGCTCATAATCAGTAATCAATCAGGATTAAAAATTATTTTCATTAAAATATTTAGGGGGTGATATTGGCTTTTGAGGTGGCTGCAAGACACCATCTCTGAGTACACTGGTTTTCTACTAGACAGTGAAGATAAATTACTCAAAAGTTTCATTGTAAGAAGGAGATAAAGTATGTTTAAGATTAATATAAAAGTAAGGTGAACAGGGCTGGCTTCCATTTTATTCTGGCTGGGGCTGTTTCTCAGTCTGGTTTTATCATAATTTAGGTAAAATAAGGATATTTTCCTTTAAGGAACAGTATCCAGTGGAGCATTGACATAACATATGGGTGTGTGTTTGTTGCAAATAAGTCTGCATCTGCACATTTATTTAATGATCTGATAGGCTAAAAAGTGCCTCTTTGCTTGGTGCTGGTAAATGCAGTTAGGGGCATAGATGATGCTGAGCAAGTTCATGGGCTACTAAAATGCAGAATTGTATCAGAAACACATGCAGAGTGCTTGCTGGTTCCTTACTATTCCTCCTACACCACTTACCTTTTCTTTTGCAAGGGCTCATTGAATTAAACATGGAAAAACATGTCTTGGGAGGTATTTTGATGATTTAGGAAATTTAGTACTACCCTATAATTTTTTAGCCATGTTTTTCCTACTCTGCATTTCCATATAAGACAATAAGTTTAAGAATAATTTGCACACTTAAATCCTTTACCCTCTAGTTTACATTTCCACTTAAACAAGGCTGATAAATCACTCTGCAACCAATAGTCAGAGTTGGTATCTTCTGCCATCAGGCTCTCATGTAACTCTCCTATGCTAACAAAACCAATATGTCAAGGTGCCTGTCACTCTTCTTGGCTGCTCTAGTGTATTGACAGCACCTAAAAGTCTCTTTGGACTTGATGGCTGGCATGTGTGGGGCTGGTGAAGGGCTTTGCTCAGGATCATGGGGGTGTTCAAAAATCTTTTTAGGAGCCTTTTACAATTCTCTCCTTTTGCAGTGTAGAGGAAATCCTTCTACAGTGTAGATCAGGACACTTTTCTTCAAGTCAGTAAAAAACTATCAGCTGACCTCAGATTTGGATCTGAACCATGGAGTTTATAAGTTTTTTGGAAAGAGGAAGGATGGTGCTCAGTGGTATTGGAGGTGGTGAAGTTCCCAGGTATTGTGCTGTTGAAATTGAGCAGAGGAGAATTTACACTCTTTTCTTTACCACCCCTTCTTAGGACACAGAGCTCTTCTATTTACCTCTGTTGTTTTGCAGAACATAGCTGAAACATCAGAAGATATTTCTTCCTTTATTTCTGATAATTTTATACCAGCAAGTAAAGCTCCAAACAGGCAGAAATTCCCTGTTAGTTTATGTATCTTGTACTCCCTGATTTGTCATATTTGCTTTGACTAGTACATATGATGAATAAAAATAACTTAGGTATTAGTGATCCAAAATCTTATTGTGATTAACAGGTATCTGGTTGCTTCCTTGAAAAACACCTCTGAAACCAATATGGGATGATATTAGAGAGAACACAAAATTTTTGGGTGTTAAACTCTACATCCTTATTAATCATAAAACTAGCACCTAATACCTTGAAATTAGGAATTAGACAGTAAGGGAAGCACATTGTTTTGGCATTAAGTAGAATTTTTTAAAAATGTTTTAATTCCCAATGCACTTCAGAAAACTCTAAGTTGTATCTTAATCCCAGATCCACAGGGACCAGCTGGACCAGCAGACTTTATATGTGACTAAATTTTCTGGAACCCATAAACTTTACAAGACATTTTTAATTGCTCAGAGGAGGAAGAGCAGTAATTGGGAGAGAGAATGCTGGCTCATATTTTTTGAAAGCTTATATTTTCTGCAGGTAAGTGTTTTCACTCTGTCTCAGCAAATCAGTATCTTTTTTTTGTTTGTCTGTTCAAACACCCTGCCTTGGTTGGGAACAAGACAGTCAATTAGGGTAGGTAGGTAATCACCAGGGATTAGATCCACTTGTAATTGGGAACGTTAATTTGACAGGAAACACTTTCTTTAGGGAAGAAAGAAAAAAAAAATTTAAAAAGAGAGTGCTGTACTGAGCTTTCCAGTGCCTGGAGCAGAACATGTCAGTGTCTCAGTTCCAAGGGTGGGGAAGTCCGTAAATCAGAGGGATAGCTGCTTTCTGTGGGAATACTGAACCTGTGCTTCGGTGACGCATGTGAGAATTAAAGATTCCCAGAAGACTTGAAGCTGTTTTCAAAAGGTTCAGAGCTTAATTACTAGAGGGGTTGTTCATTATCAACACTGAAAGGCTCTGTGTGGATCCTTTTGTGGGCTATGATGTGAATATTAAGTGTCAGACACCCTGAATACCAGACTGCCAGACCTTCTGGGCAAAACAAGCTGCTTTTTAGCAAGATGTCTCATTGGAGGCAGGTTCTACCTCGCAGTTAACACTTACTGTGGGGTACCTGCTACCAACTGAACTTTCACACTCTTCATGTGAGTGCAATGTGGTGCATTTTCACTCCAGGAGAAGTTACTGGACTGAAGGGTAGGGTGAGCATCTATAAGCCACAGTCTGGGAGAAGAGTAAGTTACCTCACACTTTCTGTACTCTAAGAGCATCTACACGGAGTGTAAGTGAATTGTAGCTGGCATGTGGCAAATCCCAACCCCAAAGTGCTGCACCAACTCTGACAGAGCTCTTTATGAAGACAGGTTTGCAATGATGTATTTGCACAAAGTCTTGAGATCAAGTGATGCAAACTTTGCCACTCTGCTACAGTTCATGGGCACTTGGCAATAAAAAGAGTGGGCAGAAGGCACAAAATGCAGTGACCTTTTCATTTATAGATACTCTTTATTTTTCTGCCCATGAAGCCCAATGGAGCTCAAAAGCATGGCTCAGTGCCTGTTCTCCAGGGCTGCATTAGGCAGAGCATTGCCAGCAGGTTGAGGGAGGTTATCCTGCGCCTCTGCTCTGCCCTGCCCTGGTAAGGCACATCTGAGTGCCATGTGCAGAGCTTGGCCACTCACAGCAAAAGAGATATGGATATACTTGCGATCAAAAGGATGATTAATAGAATCAGAATCACAGAATATATCAAACTGGAAGGGACTCATAAAAATTATCAAGTCCAACTCCCTGCTCCTTGCAGGACCACCTTAACCTTAACCAGATCACTGGAAACATCACTCCTTGAACTCTGGCAGGTTCGGTGCCCTGACCACTTCCCTGGTCGGCCTGTTCCAGTGACCCTTTCAACTAAGAACCTTTTCCCAATGTCCAATAAGAACTTCTTCTGATGCAGCTTTATTCTATTTCCTCATGCCTTATCACTGGTCACCAGAGAGAAGACAACAGCACCTCTCTCTCCACTGGCCCCCTTGAGGAATGTTAAGACTATGACAAGGGCACCCCTCAGCCTTCTCTCCTCCAAGATGAACAAGCCAGGTGACCTCAGCTGCTCCTTGTAAGTCTTGCTCTTGATGCCTTTTACCAGCTTGGTCACCCTTCTTGGGACACATTAGGATGAACAAGTGCAAAGTTAGCTGGGAGTTTACCATTCCCCGAGTCGTGATCTTCCAAGACGAGGTTCTAGGTGCACCAGGGCCCATCATCGGTGCTGAAGGCAGAGGTGGAGCAGGGAATAAATGTCTCCGTTTGTCTACATCCTTATTTGTGAGGTGACTGACCTCATCAAGTTATGGAGCAACGTTATCACTGTCCATTTTTTGCTGTTAATGTATATTAAAAAGTGGCCTTTTTGTTGTCCTTCACAGCTATGCCCAGCTCTAATTGACCTTTGTCCACATGGATTTTCTCCCTACAGTGGCTAGTGGCATCCCTGTAGTCTCCCTGAGTCACCTGTCCTTGCTTCCAATGTCCATACACTTTCTTTCCCTGTTTGAGTTCTAGAAGATCCCTCCTCAGCCAAGCTGGCCTTCTGTACTACTTGGGGCATCACTCACACAAGAGCAAGTTGAGAGAGCTGTGACTGTTCAGCCTGGAGAGGAGAAGGCTCCAGTGGAATCTTTTTTGTGTGGATAAATACTTGATGAGAGGGAATGAAGACAAGGGAGCCAGACTCTTCTCACCAGTGTCCACTGACATGAGAAAAAGCTAAGGACACAAACTAAAAAAATAGGAGATCATGGTTAAGATAAGAAAAACAATTTTCATAGTGAAGGTGGTCAAACACTGGTACAGGTTTCCCAGAGAGACTGCAGTCTCTTTCCTTGGAGATATTTAAACCCAACTGGACATGGTCCTGGACAAACAACTCTAGGTCACCCTGCTTGAGAAGAGGGGTTAGACCAGAAGACCTCCAGAAGTCCCTGCTAACCTCAGCTGTTGATTTTGTAATTGTGTATCATAACTGAATGGAAGCCCTGCATCTCCTGTTCCCAGATGACAAGGGCAGGTTTTCCTTCTGATTTTTCTCATCTTTTGCTACCACAGGCCCTCTTAACATTGAGTTCTCACAACATCACTATCACAGTGACATCACAGGTGCTGCTACATCCTATCAGGTATGCTGATGTGCCCTGTGTTGCTCTGTCCTGCCAGCTCACTGGACTCTTAAGCCCTTTTTACGTTCCTACAGGGTCTCAGAAGCTGAGTGAAATGAAAACAGTGGCCCAGTCCCAGCCTGCTCTTATAATCCTGTGCTTTATCTTAGCTGAACCTAAAAGATTCATGGCAACAACAAAAGGAGGAACAGATACTCCTTTTTCCCCATTCTCTACAATGAGGGGGAGAGACATCATTTTCCAGAAAGATAAATTAGACACGTTTTACTCTGATGCAACACTGAAACTACCATCTTTTCTTGTGCTGGAGGTGCAGGATGTGATGATAAGACTGTTTAAGCTCCTGAGCTAAAAAATGTGTATGTCTGCAGGTGATAGTTGCCTGTCTTGTGTGCCTGTTTGGTCTGTGCATATGACTGGTTTCTGCTTGCTTCCTGGAGAGCTGTGACTCAGAGATGGGAGGGACAGGGAAGTAGTGGATCTCTGAGGGAGAAAGGCGCTACCACTGAGGGGTGGCAGGAACTCCAGCCTAACCAAAGAAAGAACATGGCAGGTGAGGGAACAGCAGCCATAGAGAGCACTGTAGGTGGTCAAAAGAGTGCAGAAGGAGACCATGCTGTTGATTTCAAAAATATGTCAGCAAGGATCTTGCACGTTCTCTGAGGCTGATACTGGAGCTGAGTCAAGGGATTACGCCTGCAGAAGCCCTTTGTCCAGAATCCTTGTGCAAAAAGACTCAGCCAGGTTCAATAGCACAGAGGTATATGTTTCATTCACTCTGTTTCTGCTGGCTGTGTGCAATGCTGAAAGTGTCTTCATTTCTACTCTGGTCCCATGACTGCCTGGTAAACAATGAGCACAAGATGTGCAGACATGAAGCAGGCACTTGCAAGACTTGTCCAAAAGGTACCCAGAGCAGGAATCATGACTATTCAAACCCCCAAACAGCCTGAAACACGCACGAGCTGCTGTGGCTTGAGCTGGCTCTATGAACCCGAGTTTTCAAAAAAAAATTTTTGGGGAGCACTGATGGTAGGAGGAATGCTCTAGGGCAGGATTGCTTTTCTTGCTTACTTCACACTGATTCAAAGTGTTTGGCATGAAACACTGTGAATCACTAAGCTTGCTGCTGTATAAGAATTACACTGGCATGATTATGCCTGATGGTTCTTGATGCTATTTTTCCTTTGTAAAAAGTCTCCTCCCCATATCAAATACAAAGAGACTCAAATCCTTGGTACACCAAATGCGATGAAAGTGAGGATTGGAAAGTAGTGCCTTAACAAGAATGAAAAAAGGTTTGTTCAGCAGTGGAGTCTGTTCCCTCAGGACAACCTCGTGTTGCAACACAGGTTTATCTCTTGCTCCAGATGCTTCTCAGCACAAAACGCATGTCCCTAGTGTGCATAGCGTTTGCTTAGCTGGGTGCAAACTATTCCAAAGGTGTAGTTAAAATCTGAGGAACAGGAAATGTGGTTTAAAGCCTGAAGCCAGAGGACTTAAAGTTCAGATTCTTTGGTGTTACAAAGAAAGGGGAATTCTTGCTGGGAACAGTCTACAAGCTTCCATAAAACACGGTAATTTCCTCTTGAAACCTCAGTAATTCAACTCCCGTCTAATAAAATCAAAATATTTCTAGTAAGATTTCCCTGATTAAAATGTTTTTAATAAATTGTTTAAACCTAAATCAGAATGTTTCTTTTTTAAGAAGCCAAATATTTTATTTTGTTTTAGTGCAATAAATCATTGTCCTTCATTACCCTATTAGCATACGGATTTATGTGAGGTATAGTCTAGGTTCCCCTTCAATCCTACAGCTTGGGCTCCCAGGAGCAACATATTTCCCACAACAGGCTGTGGATTTCGTGTGGCTCATTGGTGGTTACTTAGATTTCGAAGAACGAAAAATTAAGATTTCCAAGTACAAGGTTCTTCAAGGTATCATCCCACTATGGGAAAAAGATAGTGGTGAACATAATAGTTTAAAAAAAAAGCATTTAATGTTCATTAAGCAAAAGGAAGATATTTTATGAACATTAAAACATTTCATCTAAACAAAAATATCTCAACAAAATAGCTGAGGTTGTCAGTAGAAATTCTAAAAATATATAGCAACAAACGTTTTATAGATTTCAAAGTTCTGCTCTGATTAGAGAAAACACCAAACTGGAAACTTGTGTCTCACAGGACTGGTCCAGTGTTCAGTTGCTCCTTGTTCTCTTTGCTGATTTAAATGCTCGTTCAATCAAAGATCACTGGGAACTCATGAAATAGAAAAATTGCAAAACATATGTGTCTAGAATAAGACTTGATATATTTTCAGTGAACTTATAGTCTATTACAAGTCTATCTACTAATGAGATAATTAATTGCTTTCAAAATATTTGGATGAAAAAGATAAATCTTAGCTTATACATAAGATCATTGAATATTCTGAGTTGGAAGAGACCCGCAAGGATTGAGTCCAGCTCTTAAGTGAATGACTCATATGGGGATCGAAGCCACAACCTTGGCATTATTAACAACATTCTCTATCTGATATATCCTTACAGTCTAAAATCTTTCTAGATATTTTTTTCAGGAGTAAAACCACTTGCCTTTTTAAAGTTTTCCACTTGCTCTTAAATGGCTTTTCCCAAGCTCTTTACCAGAGAGAAGATGACCTGCTTTGCTAAACCCTACCATCTGCCACATTTACAAATAATTTTATTTTGGCCAGGGTGGAGTTATGCTAACAGACACAATTTGGGTTTTGCCTGTATAAACAAGATCAAAATAATTTCGTAACTCATTAGGGAAGCATATGACAGCTTTAAACACTTGCAATTGTAGAATAGTTCCTTTGGTCATGGTGTTAATATAATCTGGCCTGCTACACACAAGAAAGAAAGAACATCTGAAGAGGGTACATTGTAATTTGGATTGTAATTATGGTATAGGCAAAGCCAAGAGGAGCAGAGCAGGAGCGGTGTTCGTGCTGGTTATGGGGTGCCATCCACCATGGAGGAAATTCTAGGTGAGGCTAAGGTGAATTTAGGACACCTTCAAGTATCCATTTTATGTGTTGCTACTTGCTCTTTGTTGTATGAGAACACTCAGTACCCAAATCCTGGTACTCTTTGTGCGAGCGAACACAGCCACTGCACCAAAAAGCATCCTGAATACAAAGAACATAAAATTATCTTTTCAAGACATTCAACAAATCATTGCCCTGTCTTGTAGAACTAGAAAATCATCTTGAAAGAGAACCAGAATAGTAAATCTAATAGAAAATATCTTAAGATCTTTGCTGAATTATGAAATTCAGGCTCAGCTATTGCTAGCATGTGATGTCTGTTTTGTTTGACCAAGAGAAAATGCGGATCAGAGGAACACACACTTTTAGAAAAATAAGAACAAATCCTCTACTAATCCGGAATGTCCTCATTCTTGTTCTAGGTCAAGGTCTAACATTAAAAGCACAGGCTGATAAGGTTGGCATGGTCAGTGTAGAAATGTTAGAGGAACAACTTGAGAAAACTGCAGAAGAGACAAGATAATTGCTGCCCAGATCATTTTCCATCTCATTTACTGTATGAATGCGTTATGATGAAAGCTCAGTCATTCTGTCCAAGACATTGGTATATCTTATATGGACAATTAACCAGGATGCATGTTACCTGCTAAAAAATCAAGTAATCTTGGAGAAGAACATGCCAACTTTTGCAAGAAGAATGTGCTACCTTCAAAAACATATTTTCTTTACATAGGCTGGTTGTTATAAGACTTACTCTTTTCAGTAGATCAGTTGGCTTCATTATAGTGTTCTTGATAGTATCTTGTGATTAAACTGCAGGATCCACAAGTGGTTCAGCAGCAGGGTTATAGAGTACTGAATTATGAAGGACACAGTGTTAAATCTATCAAAAGATAAAGGAGTAAAAATATCCTTTCATTATAAATTAACAATGAGATGTTAAACACTAGAACTGCCTAGAAAAGCAAATCAGGCATTCTGGGAAGCATATTAAATAGGTGTAGTCCACTTTTATGCTGCCCTGAAACATGGCAACTCATTGTGTGTTCTTTTGCCTGGCAGGGAGTCTGGATAGCAAATGTAAATGGGGAAAATGCTAAATTTGCTGTAGAACTGAAAGCTAGATTTTTTAATGAGGTTTAGAAATTATAATGTTATTTTTAAACTAGGTAATATTTTAATTTAATTTTAATATTTTAATTTTATTGAATGTAATTTCCAGCAATGGGTACTGATTACAGAGTGTAGGTGTCCTATCAACATCAACTAGGAGTTCAAAGCAAGGTAAAACAGTTATGCCTCTCACTCTGCAAATACTCACACACAGGATTAAGCCCAGTCCTATTCATGTCAGGGAAATTCTCAATCACACTGGATTGATAATCAATAAGATCTTCATGAGAGACATATAATGTCACCTGGAGAAGCAAAGATTGTAGGTACATCTTTCAGAGAAGTGCTCTGAAATGTATGATCACAGTGGAAGACTCTCCTAAAAGGAATTCTTTTTTGTTGACATGATTACCAATTATTGTTGTTAAGCGCTATAGGGGATCCAAAGATTGGAGAGTTTAGAGAGATTCTACTCTGAAAGATTAAACCTTACTTAACAATAGGGATAAAGATGTTACAGAGGTTTTATTCATGAGGTTTTGGTTTGTGAGAGTTAATACATACGTTATGAAAAACATGTCAAGGAATGCAACAGGATACAGCCTTGGACAGTTTGTGTCCAAAACCATATGTTATCTATGTGTAGAAAATTTCGTGTCACAGTATTTTTCACTCTTTATCTAACCATTTCATTGTAATAGGAGTTGTATGAACAAAAACTATCACATATTTTAAAAAATATGTTATTATAGCTTCACCCACACACATAATTAGACCTTACTTTATAGAGATAGACAATTTGGCTACTCCAAACAGATTGTGTTTTTCCCAAGGGAAAAGAAGTTTCTATAGATTTATGTAATTGTTTCTAAATTAACCCAGTCATTTTGAAGCTTATAGCATTAAGATTTTCAGGATGAGTTTTTTTAACTCCAGGTTGCCAGTATACTTCTAGGAGTACAAATAGTGTAGTGTGCTTAATAAAAAATAAAAAATGCTGGTGTTCTGACTAATACGTAATATTTATGATGGATCTATTTCCAGACCAGCTTACAGTGTGATTCCTCTTGGTGTTGGAAAAATTCCAGCCTAATATCCACCTCTTTTAATTGGGTTTGAAAAGGGCACAAGAAAGTTTTTGAACATCAAATTCAGTGCTTTGAAGTGGCCTGTTCATTTACCTCTTCCACACCAAAATTTCTGAGGATTAACCAGATATACACATTCAGCTGTATTAGGGGTGGGTTATGCATAAAAGGGCCCATAAAATTTTTAATTTACAAGAAATTTATGTAAGTTCAGACCTTGCCCAGGTGGCCTGTTTTGATGACACCAAATTTACCATTACACTTATGCCTTATCAAAATAAGATCTCTTTAGAGTTTAAATCATGATAGTTCACACTGGAAATCCATTGGCAACAAGCAGACTGAACTGTCTCAACAAGCAAACAAGCTAAAGAAAATTAAGAAAAGAGATTCAGTTTTGTTAAAAAAAGGGGATTTTTTTTCTTTGCAGAAAGGCAGATTTTCAACCAAATGTTTCAACAAAGAAAACAAAGCCAAAGTAATTTTCATGTGGAAGTGGACTCTCAAGGATGTTCTTTTTAACCTTTCTTCCTAGAGTATAAAAAAAGAGTAAAGCTCATCCATATCAGCTTCACAGAAACAGAAGCTTTAGTGTGGGTTTCTACAACCTCAGTACTAATGGGTTACACAGATAAAGGTAAAATATCTCTATTTAAACAGGACAGTAAATGTGTATGAAGTGTGGAAGGAAATGAAGGGTATTGTGGGACCAGGAGAACTAAACTAACTAAGGAGTAATTTTACTAATCTTTTCAGTACCAAAACTTTATAAGGATCCTAATAAATATATTTAGGAATCGACCATCAGCCTCTAGAAATAACATCAAAGGATATTTTAATAATATCTTGCATTTCAAACATATAATATTCTCAGTACCCTCTTTGGCTAACAGGGTCTCTAAGAAAGAGGAGAATTGCAAAGGCAAAAGTAAAGGTTAAGTTGCATTAATAACTTAACCCACCAGCAGATCCACTCCCCAGGCTTGGCAATTAGTGCAAAAGGGTGCAGAGGCATCACTTGTTTCCCTCAGTGGGGGAGTGACTCTGGTTAGTGCTAATGGCACACAGAACTTTGGTTCATGCTGGACTGAAATTGGAGTTTTTTAATATTTTTGAACAAAATTCCATTCACACTAGTGGCTAACACGTTATGCAGACGGGCTCTGTTGAAAGTTCTTGCATTTTCATTTTTGGGGGAAAGGTGAAGGATTAAATCTCTGCAGAAGATACTGTAACCAATTCTCATACATAATTGCATATGCATAGAGTGAATGAGAATCCCTCTTGCAGAGCAGAAATTGAATTGAGGAGGCCACCTAATAAAATTACATGTGATTATTGCAATCTTGAGTATTTAATTACAATTTTTAACCCATGGGCTCTCAGACTCCCCCAGTGGAGCTGTAATCAAACCGTGTTCCTATCGGGAGCAAAAATCCAGCATTCATAACAAAAAAAGTGACAGCAGTAAATGGCAGTGGTTTTTACAAGAAATGCCAACATGAAAATGCTTGAGGCTGCTATAGCAAGAGATAAATACCTTGCAAAATCAGGATGAATAAATGCTTTAACTCTGTCTTTGCTTCAATGTATGCTAGCTACTTTGTCACACTCTGGTTAAATTTTGTTTCAACACCATTCAGATTGCAGGGCTGTCAGAGCTACGGTCTGATATCAAAGTCTTAGCCAGGAAACTTTGTCTTTTTTTGACTGCAGGTGGTAGGGCTCAGATTCTCTGGTAATCCTGGGGTGTGGAGCCAATCTGCTGTTCCAGTCTCCAGGCTGATACCACACAGGCTCTGTGAATACTGAAGGAGGAGAAAAGATCATCCATTTTCTCCAGTCTCCCCCAAAAATAGGAAACAGGTGAATGTCCTTCCAGAAAGAGCAGCATCTGTAAGGGAAAAGGAAGGTAGACTTACACTGTGAGAGTTACAGAGGAAGAAGTACCCTCAGGCAAGTGTTAACAAGACAGAAGGGACATAAAACAGGGAGACATGGGATAAATGGGAAATCCAGCGCCAGCAGTTCTCAGTTCTGGGGTATTTTTTGGGTGGGGAGGGGGAAGGAGAAATAAAAAATCACTGCACCTTTGTATCCCTGCACTTTTCTGGTAGAAAAGCTCTTGTGTTACTGAGCTATTGTTTGTCTTCTACAGCTTCTCCTTTCCAACTCTTTTTCTGCTACTGCGTAGGATACGATGATGCACAAAACATACTTTCGGTACCAAAGTGGGGAGGATGCCAATCACATAGCAAAGTCTTCACCTGCGGCAGCACAGACTTTTTGGAACCCCTTGGCTTTGTTCTTAAAACCAGAAGAACAGCCAACATAAGTCAGCCCAAGGGGTTGCCTGGTCCCTTCTCCTGGCTCTGCCTCAGAAAGAATGTAAAAAGCATATCCAGAAATACTTCACTGCACATATTCCAGCATCCAGGAATCTGCAGCTCAGGCACCTGCTGAAGCAGTGCTGATGCCTCTGTGTGTAACTGTCCTCACTGGATTTTCCAGCTAAGAAATCTGCACTATTTACATGAACCCTCTTTTCCCCCACATTGTCTCTTTCTCACTGGAAAGCACAATATTGTTCAAAATCTGCCGCATAGTGTGCCATGTACCCAGAGGGTAAAACCAGCTTTACTTCCATCCTTGAGGCTTATCAAATTACAATAATTTACCACTTCCTAGACTCTGCACACTGTTTTAGTTGCCCAAAGCAGACAATGTATTCAGTCCATGAAGAGAAACTTCAAGAAGAACATCTGAGGTAATCTCAATAGAAAAATGTTTGATAAAAAAATGTCTAAACAAAGAAAGAACATGCCTTGCACAAAGAGGTTCTAATGAATACTTTTGCAAAAACATTTATTATTTCTAAATTACCACATGTTGTCTGATGAAAGTAGGATTGTGAAAAAGAAAAAAAATCAGTTTGACATGTGGACACATTCAGTCTATAGAGGATAGGAACTTCAACAGAGTAAGGATTGTTTCCTACACCAAGGATATTTATGCTGGCAGTAATCTTCCTAGGGATCTGAAAGTAAGGATATTTTACTAGCTGTATTTACTTACATCACTTAACCCATAAAAGTTGTGTTTGCTCTTTTCGTTAAAATGTACACTTGCTTTCCTTCCCCTCCTTCCATCAGACAAGAAAAAAATACTAGTTGGGGAACTCTTTTTACTTAAAGTACACAAAGACCTTTCCTGATCATTATTTCTACTGACATTTCTACAGTCATTAACATTTTGTGTTTGTTGTTCTCATAGCCTTCACTTGTTTGTATGTGAAATAAAGCATGTTTTCCCCCTAAGACTGATAAGTTAAGTTTGAGCAGTGTGTGTTATATTCTGGTACCAACTGCATTCAAACCAGCCTATGACATTAGATGACCACCAGATAAAATGTAATCATCTGTGTTGTGTGTGTGTTTTCGTTTTTAAAAAACAGTAGTCAAAATATTTACTAGTAAGTACAGGGACCATTTCAGCACATGGAGATAGTCTGAGTATTTTAAAGCGGGACAAATGTACATATTGGAAAAAAATAAATTATTAAGGCAAAGTCAAAAAGGATTTGCATTTGAATTCAGTGTTTAACCTAATTTGCCTTTTCTTTGTATGTGCTTCTGAAATGAGGAATAACAAAAATGCAGGTTTCTGACACTAGAAAATTGTACCTCTTCACATTTTGCACACTAATTCAATAGATATTCTCATGTTACAGTTACTTATAACATTTGCCTCTCACTTAAAGAAAAGTACTATGAAAAGAAAAAAATATTCATTGTACACTACCTGTTAACATGAAAGTTTTTAGTTTTCTTAGAAGACTAAAACTCCTTTCTGAACAGACTAGTTTACACTGTGGGTTTACTCACATTTTAAAAAAATTATCTTTCAACTCCACTGTCTGTATATATCCATATATCCACATATTCATATACATCCATATATATCTGCATATACTCCCCACCAGGATTCCTGCCTTCAGCTCTGGGTCCTCCAGCATGAGAAGGACATGGACCCAGAGGAGGGTCACAAAGGTGATCAGAGGGCTGGAGCACCTCTCCTGTAAGGACAGGAGGGAGTTGTGGCTGTTCAGCCTCAAGAAGGGAAGGCTCTGGGAAGATTTTACAGTACCTTCCAGTACCTAAAGGGGCTACAAGAAAACTGGAGAGGGACTGTTCACAAAGACATGGAGTGCTAGAACGAGGTGGAATGGCTTTAAAATGAAAAAGGGTAGGGTTAGATTAGCTACAAGAAATTCTTTACTGTGAGGGTGGTGAGGCCCTGGCACAGGTTGCCCAGAGAGGTTGTGGAAGCCCCATCCCTGGAGGTGTTCAAGGCCAGGCTGGATGGGGCTTTGAGCAACCCGGCCTAGTAGAAAGTGTCCCTGCCTATGGCAGGGGGAATGGAATGAGACGATCTTTAAGGTCCCTTCCAACCCAAACCATTCAATGATCATACAGACCTGTGAACATAAGATGGTACCTTCTCTGTGAGAGCAGATAGAGCATAGATTTGGTCATGGTTAAAGGTCTCAGAATGGCCACTAAGAACATTTTAACTTTTCCTCAATATATTTCTATCTTCTAAAAAAATGAGAAGGGTGATATAATGTGCATACTAGAGCCTTATGTTCAGGCACTTACATCAAAATTTATTGCTTTAACAAAAATGGAAATTATCTTAAAAATAAGAAACAGATTTGATTATTTTCTTTGGGCAATTACTTAGAATTAGTAGGATTATTCCTCAGGTTTATTGTGACCCTTCCAGACTTACACACAGCACAAAAAAGTCTGATTTGCAACCTGTTTACAGCACACAGACAATACAGTGCACTAACCAGAAGCAAGCAAATCAGTGTAGCTGATTAACAAAAGGCATTAGAGGACGATCTGAAACTGTTGTTGGATACTTCTATTCTATGTTTTTGCTCTGCTTGTTCTGATTTGCCACATAATAATAGTAGCAATAAGTAACTTGGCATTTCCATAATGTTGTTCTTCCTTGGCTCGGAATGGTTCTTTCCAGGTTTACTTCAGATCAAACAGGTCAATACCCAGCAGACCGAGGGCAATCAGGCCAGAACTACTCATTCAAGACTTCATTTTCAAGTGTGTTCTCGATGTTATCAGTTGCACACAACCCTACCTTCACCTGCGTTTAATTCCTCTGACTAAATGGAGCAAGAGGAAGTCTCTGGATTGGATACGGAATAGCTCTGGGAGCATATACTTCTGACCTTTTGTTGGTGTTGTCTTTAATTTGCTATTTGCTACTAGCTAATCCTGTAGGTTAACAACTGAGCAAAGAGAAAGCCAGTTAAGAAGTGGAATGTGAAGGTAAACTAGGTTTTAAAGAATATAAACTATTGCTTGCCCATGCAAATAATACGTGTGCATCAACCACCTTATTCTTAGGCTGAAAAACCTTCTGCAGTACAAGTGCAAATCAAATCAGGTTATTCAAAATACGTCTGATTTAATTATTTTCACAAGTTCAAAGTGTTTGTAATGCAATTATGTGTTACTATAATCTCTGTCTCACAAGGTCTCTGTTGAACTCCGTGATAAGAATTTCCTTTGGCCCTGCTGGAAGAGGACTGAGACCCGCACTGAGGGCTTTGGAAAACTTAGTAATCTGGGGATTGCATGCAAGTTTTCTATAAGCATACAATTAAGTCTGTGACTACTGAAACAAATAAGGTTGGGCTTACTATGAGTTTGTGCCATGGTCAGATGAATCCTCAGGGGTTCTTGGCAGCACAGGCTCAGACTGAAACTTTTGGCAGAGAAGTTAATGTTGCAGCATTTTCCTTAACTATCACATCACTATAGGCTCTCTCTTATGTGGCCTCACATCCTCCCACTGCTGTTAATCCTGTAAGGACATAAAATGCCTCAGAGTTTTAACTGCTGACAAACACGGAAAAAAACCAATAGTGCCTCTAAAAGAGAAGGAAAGATCCCACAAGCCTTGTTTCTTTAGGAAACTGGAGGTTAAGACCGTATCTACCGAACTTGTTTACTTCTTGATTCCTTGTATTTTTGTCAGGAGGCTCAGGAGAAAATACAGATGATCCAGATAAGTTGCATTCTGTCAATTGAATTGCTATTCTCTGTGTAGCAATTCTTGGTTAGAGACTCACACTTGTGATTCATCAGCTGGAAAATTCCTACTTCATCTTACCTAGCAACATGAGTTTTTAGGACACAGCTAATGTGCTTGGATTTACCTTCAGACGTAGAAAAGGATCAGATGCCCTGCAGCCTGTAGGAACACAACGTTTGCAAGAGCTGTGCTGCCGACAGGGGAAGCCAGCAGGGGAGGAAAGAGTCTTGGAAGGAAATTTGGAGTTGAGACACATCTCTTGCTTTAGCAGGGTGAACCCATAGGAATTTCAATAGAGCAGTAAAACCTGTTGCCTGCAGTGAGATAACTTTGAAGAAACAGTTGTGAATGGAAACCCATGGGAATTTCTTGTCCTTTAAGCAGGTTCTTCTTGTCTACGGAATAACCTGGCCCCTTATTACTACTCTCTTTCTTATTATCTCCCATGCACACAGAGGACATAAATATTGTTGAAATGTCAGTCTTGATCATCATCAGCTGTTCACTCTCTCTGAGCTGCAGACTACATTTTCACGTGCAAACCCTTCTGATATCCCAGGATGTTTCACTGAACTTAAATGTGTCATCTAATAACATAACAGAACAGACAGAATTAAGGATTAAAGGCAGAGCTGTGGAAAAAATTGTATTTACTAAAAAAAAAGTCAAAAAATGAAAAAAAAAATCTGTATCTCTATTGATTTGACTCTCATTTAGGTCCCAAATAGAAACAAATTGATATTAAAAATATCATTATTTCTACTGAGCTGGAAAAGAAATAAGGTTTATGGTATTCTTAAAAAAAGCAGCATCTTTTTCTTTGTGCATTATTATCCTAAGCTGTGCATGGAATAGAAATCTTTCTAATGTTTTCCATTGGAAGTTCCTTTTTCTCTCCATGACACTTGGAAATTTTGAAATAAAATAATACAGCTACCATCTTTTTCCTGAATATTTTTGTATTGAAACATTTATCAGTGTTACCTGTGCCTCTAGCTAAATCTATTCTAGAAATAGGTATTTTCTGATAAAAAACAAAACACCAGTCACCATTCCACTCGCTTCAAATAATGTCACTTGGCACTTAAGATCGATCAGCATCTCATCTCAGAGTTAGACCAATTCAGTACCAAGAGCTTTACTGAATTTTATGTTATAGGGGTTTGGCATATCAAATCAAAGTTTTGAGTCCAGTGTAACCTTTGATCACTGGTGACCCCAAAATGCTGTCCAGCAGTCAAATGCAGACGTGAAACTTCAGAACTTCACTCAGTTCCAGTGAAGTGAATGAGCTCAGTTTTCAGATCTGTTTTTCATGAGAATCTGTTCTTTTGCTATTTAGTATCGTTCAGTACTTTCTAATAAAAAATTCAGATTACAATTCTTTCTAATAAAGAATACAAAATTAATTTAGCAAGAGGGTTAGTCGGAAGGCTATTATATAAGGTTTGTAAAGTAAAGTCAGAACTGGTGAGGAATAAAATTATTGTCTTGCAAGTCTATGCCCCTTTCTACTAAGATCTTTAAATATAATTCATTGAAATTAAAAAAAACCTGCTGGTTTTGGCTGGGGTAGAGTTAATTTTCTCCATAGTTTCTGTATGGGGCTGTGTTTTGGACTCATGCTGCAAAGAGTGTTGATAACACAGGGACATTCTTGTTACTGCCCAGCAGTGCTGACACAGAGTCAAGGCCTTTTCTGCTCCTCACCCCACCAGCAAGGAGGCCAAGGGTGCACAAGGAGCTGGGAGGGGACACAGCCAGGACAGCTGACCCCAGCTGAACCAAGGGACATCCCACACCATATGGCATTGTGCTCAGCACATAAAGCTGTGGTGAGAAGAAGGAAATGGGGAACGTTCTGAGTGATGGTGTTTGTCTTCCCAAGTCACTGTTATGTGTGATGGAGCCCTGCTTTCCTGGGGGTGGCTGAACACCTGCTTGTGCATGGGAAGTGGTGAATGAATTCCTTGTTTGGCTTTGCTGGCATGTGTGGCTTTTGCTTTACCTGTTAAATTGTCTTTATCTCAACCCATGATTTCTCTCAGTTTTACCCTTATGACTCCATCCCCCATCTCCCTGGCACCAGGGCAGAGTGAGCAAGCAGCTGTGTGGGGGCTGAGTTGCCGACTGGATTAAAGTACAACAGTTTTCAATATTCAAAATTAACACCCCTCATCATCATATAGAGACTTACATCCCCAGACATATTTTCAAAGACTTTTTTTCCAAGTAGTAATATGGAAATACTGAACCAAAACTCTGCTAGGAGAACTGGAAGGACACGATTTTGTTCTTCAGATTCAATCATACTCGAGTGACTTCAAGAAAATGATAAACCACTTTTCACAGTGGATTTAACTGATGACTCTTATTAAAAGACAGTTTCAGCATCTGACTACACTGAAGTTTAGAAACTGTTTTATTTCTAGCCTTAATGTGTTTAAAGATAACATCATTTTTTTCTGATGCCACTATTTCTATTAGAATAAATAGCTCTTCACAATGCTCATGCTGATCCCCAACACATAATTATAACCTCCCATCTCATCATAGTGTTCATTCTGTGAGGAAAAATAATCTTCACTAAGTGTCATCACGTTTGTCCTACAAGACTTAAGCTAAAAAGTCTGCTCCCTGCATGGACCATGACCAGGTTTGATGGTTGAATTGCTCTATTATTAGCATTTGACAATTTAGGAATAACTAAATCTTGAGTATGTATGGAAACCTAAGGGTATAATATGCTGTATTTTCACAGGGATAAAGTGTATCTTTGCTGTCCAGTGCAAAAATGTCTCCTTCATTTTTCTCTTTTCCCTCCTGCCATAGCATCATAATCAGCTGACTTTCACATTCAAAAGCCAAAAAAGTTAGTGACCAAAAGAACTAAAGATTGTCATATGTTAAGATGACAGTCACAGGAATAAATTTGGAGTATGATAGACTTCTTTTTACTATTCCACATAATTTAACATAATTTCTACGATTGCTATTTATGTTTTTATGCTGTAGAAGTAATGACTTCAATGTCTTTTATGTGGCGTGTACAGTAAATCATTTCCCAAGTACTCAAATGACACAGCAATCTTAGGTCTCTTGGTTGATTTCAACCACATCTAAATAGGAAAACAACTGGACTTGGAGAGATGAATTCTCTGTACTGATGAATAATTTTAGTAAGGATTACTGGAAGGAGAAGTATTCTCATTTTTGTGATCTCTAGAGGGAGATTATATATCAGCATGGTAAATCAGCAATTTTCCTTTTTAGACAAAGGAGATTTTGGAATGCTTTATTACTTAATGTCCATTTGATATATCCTTGACATAGATGTGACAGGTCACACATCTGGTGAATACCTCTAGGTTTCATTGCTATGTCTTTACCTCATTCTGATCTACCTTGATGAAAGGCAGAATGGGGCTCTACCCAAGCAAAACCTGAATAAGTAACCTGCAAGCTGGATCTTCAGACTGTTGCTTCTTAATTTAAATTTGAAATGAGGTATGAAAAATTCATACTTAATATTACATTTCATAAAATTTCTGTTCAAATAGAGCATATCACAAACTCTATGCAGTTTCAACGCAAATCCTGCACCAGTTTCAGTCATGCCAGTTTCCAAAAAATCACAGTAAACTTTTTGAGGTTTTCAAGATGGAAGGAATTTTTACCAAAATAAAAATGTTGAGTTTTTATCAGTGTGAGCTTTGTGCTATGGCCATTTGGTGGAATGTATCTCATAGTTCCTAGAAAAAGTCCTGCAAGTCCTACTCAAATGTAATCCCACCAGCCATCTCAGTACACTGCCCTGTTGGGTTGTTTGATTCAATGAAAATCATGTCAGGAAAGCGGCTTGATTTCCTGGTTGCTAAGTAGGATCCGTAGGAGATGGTCACAGATCCCATTCTAATAGCTTATAACTTTACCTCATTTGCACATTGAGGCTGTATCTTAAAAGTCTTATGCCTGAGACAGAGCTTTCCCATAGTATTAACATTTATCCAGCTGACTGAAACATCTGTAAGAACATCCACATCTCCCACAGAAGAGAGCTAGAAATGAAACTCAAAGGCTCTCTCCATCCCTGTGTATTCATGTGTGTCTTGGAAAACAAGGTCAAGGATTTGGCTCATTACTGGCTATAGCCCTATTAGTGATTTCTTTTGCTGAGAATGACAAGCATTCTGAGCACGCCTAAATCCATCCTGCCCTTGCCCTGAAGGTAGCTTATTCTTTTCTTAAACCTATCTTTGGATAGTTTGAACAAATAGTAGCTCAGACTAGTTATGACCTGTTTTTGCCCTGTTTTAATTGTCTTTACAATTATCTGGGCTTCTAAGATTTTTCTCACATGATTCACATATGTCTTTCTTCTGCCCAGCATGGCAGTTGTATGTGTGTGAAAGAAAATGCAAGGCAGACTGTAGCCATGCTCTTTCCCTTAACAGAAAATTATACCATTCCCAAGTTATAAAGACACTTGTCTTTACTACACAGTACACAGCAGTTGGTTTTCTTTCTGATTTCATATTTACATTAAGTCTTTTGCATCAACAGTGCAGCTGTTGCATGTATTTGGTGGAGAATTCAGTAGTGTGACAGTTTCAGATACGGAATACCTTCTTCACTCAGGGCAGTTGGTATCTTACTGATAACAACTGGTAGTTTCCGAAAAGGAACATTTTACTGAGTGAAAAGCAATGAAAAGGGAACTGTATCTCTAAAAGAAATCTAAGTCTAAAATTTAACTGTAATAATGACTATGATAATAATAGTGTATTAAATTCAAGAAATGAGCAATCAGCATGATCATGGACCCCTAAGAGGTTTTTATTAGTGATACCATGTTCAGAGGACCCATCTGAAAAGCTGAGACATCATTTTTAGTACTGTGCTAAGCATCAAGAGTTCTTAAGCCAATCTGCAGCCTAAATGGAATAATCAGAGGCTGATAAGTGAAGTGATTTCTCTGACTAAAGTCACATGAGAAGCCCGTGGCAGACACAAGAAAAAAGCCAGGTGTCCTGGATCCTCTGCCAGTGGTTCACACACTGTGCTGCACTTTCTGTACCTTCTAAGAGGGTTTCCAGACCCTTTCATGCTGTGCACACAGACACATCTATGCTGTAAACCCTTCATGTGCCACACCTGGAATGCAGCGTGGCTGCATAAAACAGCAAAAAGCAGCATGCCAGGTAGAGTGTTAGAAATGAAGAAAATGTTATTCGGCTGGCATTGGAAACTCCTCAACTTTTTCAAATAGTAAGCTAAAAAATACAAGGTAAAAATGCTGTGTTTCCAATGCATCATTCCTCTCCTGCAGAATATTAGTCACAAAGATTTGGAAGGGGGTATGAACTGTTCAATATGGATTATTGCTATTACATAGACACAGTAGAATGAATGTAGCAGGAGTATCTGCAAGCAACAAATAATGCAACATATTCTCTGTTATATCATTTCATCATCCACTTAAAAATTCAGGAAGAATCAGTGGAATAGTGTCAGGTTTACAGAATTTGTAAATATCTTCTCCTGACCTGTTTCTCAGTAATAAAATAGGGTGTCTTATCTGAACGCTCCTAGCTCAAGAATGGAGCTGCCATTAGCTTCAGGATCAAGCATTCATTAACCTTGTTCAAAGGCAACAGTCATCTCTACAGGACAGTTCTAAGAGAAGTAATAAGGATCTGATATGGCTATGTGTATGTCTAGGGCTTGCATGAAAACAGTCTGTGTGTCAGGAGATAATTATTTTGTACGAGTTCTGGATGTTGGCCCAGATAAACAAAGGCATTTAGTAGTCAAAGCTACAGTTGTTTAATGCTGAAATGTTTTGCAAAGCCTTTCCAAGAGCTGTCAACTCTTTCAGACTGACCTGTGGCAAGCTGAAAAAAAGATGTTGCATGTTTTATTTATGATGTTTCATTTTTATCTGTTCACATATTCGTTGTTTTGATAGACAGTACAATCTTTAAATTACTTTTATGGAAAGATGCCTTTCCATTAGCAAACTTCTTTTTGTGATGCAATCTGCAACAATGGTCAGATATTGAACCCATTCAGGACAGTACCCGAGGAGCGAAAAGTTCTCGCTAATAAAAAAACTCTGCAGTCTCTAACATTTGGGTTCAAGTATCTTTTAACTTCTTGTTATCCCAGGAAGAAGGTGGAGATTTTCTATAATGAAGTCTGTATAATACTTAACACAAAGGGGAAAGTACTGAAAATCCATTTTGCCACACAGAACTAGAGCAGACGGTCCAAGAGAGGCCTCTATGTCAAAGAATTATTCCTTACGGGGAACGAGATGCAAGGGGCTAAAGTTTCTGATGAAGAGGGAAAGGTACTGCAGACCTCAGAGCCTGGAGAGAAGTACAACGCCTCTGTATGATCACCCTGACACGACAGCAATCTGACATCAGGTCCACAGAGAGCCAATTCTTAAAAATATCTAGCATAACATGTCACTGAAAAAATAGTTCAGGCACGTCTAAGAGATTTGTTTTCTACACTATACCCACAAAGACATTCATGGTACTGCCAGTGTAGATCTGCTAACTCCAACCAAGCCTTTTAAAACTGAGAGCCCTTCACTCCACTGCTTAGGGGAGAAACAGAATTGCTGCATTCCTTCCCTTCTGGGAGACACATGGGGCAGGCCTGGGTGCAGTAGTCAGGGTCAGGTAAACAGAACTCAGCACACAGCAAGAAGGGCATACCCTGCCCCATGCATGGGGAAGTTAAAATGAAGCAGGCTGTCTCCCTTCAGCTAAAAGTCAGATGGACCTGCCTCCTCAGCAATGAGATTCCTGCTATTCCTAGCACAGAATCCATCCTTTGAGGAATTACTCAGTCCTTCATGTAGAGAAATGCAGTTGTTTGGCCAGAACCACAATGAGTTTGCAGCTAGCTCAGAGCTATTGTGTCTTAGCTCATGCAGCAGACTCAAAAAGAACTGGGGTTTATGCTTTTTGTCAATTCAGCATTTAGAGGGTTGGAGAAGAGACAGGACCTCAGGTTTCCTGTCATTCATGTCAGTACTCAGACCTTGCGGGAAGGAGTCCAAGAGGTACTGATGGAGACATCTTCACTTGGATGTCTCCAGGACAGTCAGAGAGCGATAAGTAACAGGCAGGGCAAAGTTAATGTGAAAATTTACAACTTTGTAATGTGATCTACTTTGTGGCTTTTCCTCTCCACTGTGTCAAGCTATATTTACTTCTTAATTATCATGGTGAAAGTCCAGCGTAACATTAACGAAGTCCTCCATATTAATTCATATGCATTGGTAAGAATTAAATTTGAATACAGCTCTCAAAAATTAGCATTTGCATATCTAACTAGAGCAAATGAATTGCACTGAGTCACCATGAAAATTGACTGGGTAAGCTAAAAGCATAGTTTGGCTGGAGTCAGCAAGCAGGATACTTTGTCTCCACTCCCACAGACACAAATCCACACCAAGATTTTTTGGTGTGCAAATGAGCCTGATTTACTTTGATTATAAAACAGACTCATAGCTTAATAAAAGAAACCAAATTGCCTTAACTTGCATGTGCATGTGGAACCTCCATAAATTATGGTCATATATAATGAATGGAATAAAGCCACAAAAGTTACATGAAAGCAGATGTTCCAATCAAACTTATGCTATGGTGCAAATCTGAAGTGACTTCACCAAAGTCAGTGAAGATTCCCTGAGTTTACATTGGCTCAGCTGAAAACAGATTCTCCTCATTAGCATTCAGCTGAAACTTTCACATGACAAGCAGCATCATGAGGCTGATTTTCAAAGGTGCATCTTTCTTTACATTACATGTAAGATTCCTACTCCTTGTGCAGCCTGAAAATAACATCTTGGAAAAATATCGCTTCTAAAGAAGCCTTGTCAGTATTTAACATTTTTTGTCATCATATACTTCTACACATGTGCTTGATGTATTTAACAGTCCCCTTCTCCTGGGTACAAAATACCCAGCATCCAAGCACTGGTAAAGATCAGATTTCACTTGGCTCTCTGTTTCCAGTGTTTGTTTCAGGGAAGGCATATAGTATCCCCACCAAATTATGAGTGCTGATTTTTTCTACCAAGATTTGGGAGTATGTCTTTCATATTTCCTAAGGAAATATGTCGGGAGCAAATGCGTAGCCCTGTTTTAAAATTCAGCATTCATAACAGCTGTTGTTCAAAGTCTCAGACTGATAAAAAGGACAGAAAATCTGTGAAATTCCAGCCACCATGTATTTAATATGCCTAGGGGCTGGAACTGCAGACCTGTGTTGCAAGTTTGCTTCTCAAAGTGGGCACCCCTTTACAGGCAGGCAGGTGGGTGTTCTGGCATGACTGCATGATGCAGGAGCTGGTGTGAGCCCACTCCTCCAGCAGGCAGAATTGGGAAATAACCCCAGAGATCATCATCTGAGCTGATGCCCCTTTCAGTGACTGTGACACTGCAACAGCTCCAGCTGCCACCAACACGTTCTTCAGTGGATGAATCACTGGGATGGTTTAGGGAAGGTGTTTATGTGCCTGGCACAGAAATGATTTCTGCTGTTGACTTGTGAATTAAGTGAACTCACCAGCACACACCACGTTCCTCTCTTACCCACAGTTTTTGATTCTGACATTTTGAGCCCTTTTGACAGAAGAACATAAATCTTAACTCCAGCTTCATGTTTGCCTCTGAGCAATAGCTGTGCGTGGGAGTAACTGCTGGCAGAAGTTTTGACCAGAGTTAGACCAGGTAAAGTCACTTCAGATTCACTTTTCTCTTTCTCACGCACAGGAATTCTCTTATAGAAGGATGTTGTAATGAGGGCGTGACACACAGGAATGTCAGGGAAAAAATGAACTGCATTTTTTTTCTGGCATATAGAGATCTAGGGTAAGCGTTTAATAAGTTACTGCACTTTTCTGATGTTAGAGGTGGAGAAAACTATTTTTGGGGACCTTGATAACCTCAGAAGAAGCCCCCCAGCTCTCATAGCTCATAGGAAATGTTAATTGCTGCCATGAAAGCTTGTCTTGGATCCTAGCAGCTGTCTTTTAGAGAGGCGAAATTCTCACCCCACACAGAGCTGGAAACTTTAACAGCAGGCAGAAGCATAGCATGAACTTGACAGACTCAGCCTCTTAAATAACCAAGATGCTTTGTGGGAAACACAGGAGATCCCAGAGCCAGAAACACCTGCCCACTGTTGCCAAAGAGAGCTGCCACATTCCCTCTGTGCTGTGACTGCAGTGGGCAGCAGAGCCAGGAGCAGCTGTCTGCCCTCGAGGGAAAGCACTGTAAACAGTGCTTGTTCACACTCCTTTTTACTCTGAAAAGCATCTATTTACTGATGTTTAAAAACACACAGTCGAAGTTATGAATGACTGCCACATCCTGCTCCTCTCGGAGTACTGCTTTTATCACAACAGGGGTTGCATTAAGGCTGCCATTGCACGGTGGGGAGTGCAGGGCTCCATTCTTTAGAATAGCTTCATTAGGAAAAACACAAACAAACACCACCCTGGAAGCAGCAGGTTTTCTGTTTACTGTCTCCCCAGAGTTTCCAGCTGAGAAGCAACTTGAACCTTACTCTCTCTTGTGGTTTTATTGCTGTTTTCAATGAGCTTAGCATCGTGAAGGCAGGTTTGAAGCTGTTCTCCTCTCCCCTGAAGTCATGACTGAGACCTTTTTCCAGTGCTGAGGATGGGATTGAAGTAATCAACCCAATTCCAAGGTGAACACGTGATGGGGACTATGATTTTAGTCTGCTCACCATTTGCCAGAGTGGAGACACAGAGCAGCAGCAAAGAGGAGTGGCCAGGAGCACTGACTTTCGTTGGAACTTTAAAATCATTCTTCCTGAGAAAAAGAGCATGAAATAAATTCAGATGTTGAAATACCAATATATCCCCTGTCTTGGGGTGACTCTATCACGTGTATCCCCTATCATGCTTTATGCCCAAAAAGTAATATTGTGCCTTTTCTGTGCCTTTAAACTGAGCTTGAGAAAAAAAAAACCCAGATGAACTTTCCAAAGCAGCTTCTCAAGGACACAGAGATTACACTCCTCAATTGTTGTCTGACTGCGGAAGGCACGAAGGGAGCACCCTGCTTGCTTTTTCTTCAGCCACCTGTTTTTTTTTCCCTCTTGGCGTGAGACGGAGAGCTGAATTTTGTTTCCTGGGACTTTGGTTTCTTTTTCCCTTCTTCTCTTCTGAACTGTTTCAACAACATTAGAACACATCAGGAGAATTTTCTCCCTGAGGCCCGGGGGTGGGCCCACACCCTCACCGACCAGCTCCGAGGAGGAGAGAGACCACACCTACAGAAGGACTCTGAAATCTTCCCAGGTTTCTCTCTATAGCAAGGGTTTTAATTCATTATTTAGCATCATTATCCTTTTCCTGTGTGTTTGTTAAAATAAATAGTTTTTATCTCTTTCACTTTCCTTCAAGGAAAAATTTCCTTTTTTCCCAAACCCTGTGGGGGGGAAGGGTGGTTGCAACCTCGTTTTCTCTCAGGGGCTATATTACTAGATTTTGGCCAAACCGGCACACCCCCCTTCTTCTTTCCCACAGGACCTTAGCTTAGGCTGTGTTGTAGATGTCACACTCAAGCTAATGACTGTGACCTCCCTGTGTGTCCACGCACTGACAGAGGACACACAGTGACATAAAACCGTCTCCAACCATGCCCAAATTTCTCCTGTGCAAAGGGAGCTAGGGACGGACTGTGTTTTGAGCTGAGACAGTTGAAGTAGGTTTGATAAAATTAATTTTGGATGTCAGGCCAAAATATGAGCCAAGTAAGAATAAGGTAATCTTGAAATGAAGGACAACTTGCAGCAGCTTCTGGGATTTCTTGGTACTGAGCCAGGGAGGAGTTTGGAATCTCAGAGCCAGCTCTACTTTCTTCTTGGCAGAGGGCAGCAGCTCACTGTGAACTGGTCAAAGGATTATATCCTACTGTTTCAGAGTGTGAAGCATTTGAGAGCTGCTGAATGGGGCCAAAATAAGACCATAGGTGCAATGAGGACTTATCCTCAGACATATGCCCCAATATTGCAGATTTGCTCCAGCAAAAATATCTCATCCACAAGTATAAGGACAGCCCATCATAGCAGCCTTTTACACCTTCTGGAAAGTCATCTCAAGAGATTCCTGGTGATAAAACATTTCATTTGCTCCAGTTAGGGTCCTTAGACGATCAGATCAGATTTCAAATAGATAAATAGCAGCCAGCTAGATAGAAAACAGTAAAATACTTCACTCAACACTTCCAATTTCAAGTTCAACTCAATGTCACAGAAATAGCCTTGCTTAGAAAATATCTGTGAATCAAGATACTTAGTGCTTCAAGTACATCCAACAAGATCTATCTAAATAGCAGCATTAACAAAATGATATTGTGTCCAGCCTCTATGTGCAATAAAGCAGAAAGCACTGAGATTTTCTGCTTGGCTGTGTTTAACTCTTCGATGAAATTTTTCATCTGTATTTCTAGACTTTAGGATTTTTCTCTGTAAGTGTGCAGCAAACTCTGCCTCACAAAGTAGAAGTTTCTGCAGCAGTTTTAGTGTGTTGCAAAATTGAGTTTTGAAACACAACAAAGAAAAGCAGTGAGTCCCTGTGGACAGGACTCAAGCTGTTTACAGGCAAGTAGAGAAAGCCCCTCATGATGGAAAAGATACAGCAACAACAAAATTTTCATTTAAACAAACACCAGATACTAACTAGCTCACTCTTTCAGATAACATCCATGACTTACTGAACTGTTGCAAAAACATAGTCATTGTGTTGCTAAAAGAAAGTGAATGTTTGGTTTAAACACAGCTGCAAAAATACCTGGGAAGAAACCTAGAGTCTTGAGTCTCATATTGTTGTTAAAATGAAGTGAAATGACAAGGAGGACCTATCAAATAAAATACTTTTACATTATTCTCAATCATAGTTTGCATTGTACAAGTAAATAATCATGAGACTTCCTGTTTTGTAGCTAAATCTTACCAAACTAATTATCCGTAAATTTACAATATATAAACCATTCAAATTAATTTCTGAATCAAGCTGCTAGTGAACTTTGCCTTTCTGCAAAACAAGGCCCTCACAACTGCATAGCCATTCTCAGATTTTAACTGGAGTCTGAGGCACCCTTGTACAGTAAGTGATTCCACAAAACTTCTGTTTTGTTTTGGTTTCGTGGGGTTTTTTTGGGAGGGGGTGTTTGGGGGTTTTTTTGGGTTTTTGAGGGGGTTTTTATTGATTGGTTGGTTGGTTGGTTTGGTTTGGGGTTTTTTTGGTTTTGTTTTGGGTTTTTTTGTATTGTTTTATGGTTTTTGGGTTTTTTTGTAATTCAAAGGCAAACAGAGTTCCTGCAGTAGAGTCTATGCCTGAAATGGAGGGTAAGATTCTCCATCTGTGCCTGTGCTGACCAGTGAGTTGAGAAAAAGTGAAAGCATAGAAACCTTATGACTCATACACTTTCTATCTGTATTGGTGGCTCGGGCTTGGCACTGAGTACTTGTGGATTCCTTTTACACAAAGGATGTATGTCACTAATTGTAGGTGTCCCAAGTGAAGGCATCTACATCTGTACAAGTCACCTAGGGCTGCTGTCACAGAGAACAGAGAATCAGCCAACGCAATTCCCACAGGCTGCATGTGATGCAGCTCAAGGAGATGACTGTGGTCACATGAACTTAACTGTATCAACACAGCCCCTGATGAAAGGCTATCAAGTACACTGGATAGGCTTGGACAAAAGGATGCCATCCCCAGGGACCTGCACAGGCTGGGGAGGTGGCTCCGTGCAAACCTCATGAAGTTCAGGAAGGCCAAGTGCAAGGTTCTGCACCTGGGTCAGGGAAATCCTCAGTACCATGCAGGCAGGGTCATGGATGAATTAAGAAGGACTTGGGGATATAAGAAGACAGAAATTAGATATGGTCTGGGAATGCGTACTTACATGCCAGAAAGCCAACCACATCCTGGGCTGCATAAAAAAGCAGCACGGCCAGCAGGTCAAGGGAGGTGATCCTGCCCCTCTACTCCTCTCTCATTAGGAAAGGCTGAGAGAGTTGGGATTCTTCAACCTGAAGAAGGGAAGTCTTTGGGGACAGCTCCTTGCAGCCTTTCAGTGTGTAAAGGGGCCTTACAGGAAAGGAGAGAGACTTTTTACTGGGGCCTGTACTAAAAGGACAAGGCGTACTGGATTTAAACTAAAAAAACATGAAAAGGACATAAATAATTTTTTACAGTGAGGATAATGAGGTAGTGAAACAGGTTTCCCAGAGAAGATGTGAATGTCTCATTCCTGCAAGTGTTCAAAGCCAAATTGGACAATGCATGGCAGTGCAGGCTAGGCTAAATGATTTTTGAAGGTCCCTTCCAACCCGAACTGTTCTGTGATTCTGTGATAAGTAGCTCAGATGTAGGAACTGCTCTCTTGTCCCCTAGTGCTAGGAGAGATGGATCCCTTCCACAACCTCTGCTGGGCTGGGAAGTGTCAAGGCTGAGGTACCTGACAGTGTACGGGTCTATAATGGTCAAGACAGTTGAAGACCAGGCTGTACAAAAAAAAACCCCTTGAACTCATGTTAGGGTATTCAACATGCTTGGAATTTGCTGTTACGAGAGGCAGGTTTGGTCTGGCAAAGGCTTAGAGGTGAAGGTAAGTCCTGAAAGATTTGTTAGCCCAGTCTTAAGTGACCAAGTACACCTACCCTCATTATCTTCAGTACCCTTTTTAGCAGATACCAAATGTACACAACCAGTCAAATGTACACAAAATTACCTTCTTCTTTTTCGACATTACCTAATTAGACATTTGCTATTCTATCTGTATTGTCTATGCCTGCATTAGCCTTAAAAGTCTGTTCTGATCTCTACATGTGAAGACAACTACATTTTTAACACAGTAGCACTACGCATGATGGCTCCTAATGCCAAGAAATAGTAAAGCTTTGAGGAATGCTTGTCAACACGTCTGTTCCACTCCTGTGAACATAATCACCATCCACCATTACATCAGAATTAAAGGACAAAATTGCATTTGGTGGGAAAGGAAGTGTGTGGGTAACTACTGAAGTAGCTTCTGGTTATGGTGGGCAGGACAAGAATAATGAGTTCGGCTTCTGGCAAGGAAGATTTACGTCAGACATTAGGAAATATTTCTAATGATAAGAACAGCAAAGAACAGGAATTGCCTGAGGATGCTGTGACAGCTCTGCACTGGAGGTCTTTAAAAACAAGTCAGATTCACATTTGTCAGGAGTGGCCTGGGTATCTGTACCTACCAGGTAACCTCCTTTAAGCTCCATGCTGCCACCATCCACACTAGTTCCCTATGGTCTTGTTTTGGGGCTGTGGAACTAAAAAGAGAAATAAACAAATGACACTCTTTGGGTATTACTCCTAGCAGGAAGCTTACCAGAAAACAGGGGGCTTTCTAGGAAGATCTCAGGATCCTGAAGCCCTCATCAGGTCCCTCTAGCTAGCAGAAAATTATAATCGTAATCCCTTGCTTCACTCAGATGAGACCCAAGAGGTGGTGACCGTGACCCTCAAGCCGTTCAGTCACCTGATGTTTGAGTTCTAGGAGATTATCAAGTAGCACACAATGGGAAAGAGTGGAAAAATCTCCCAGGCATATTTCAGACAACACACAGGCAGTGCAGTGAGCTCTCATGGCACACTGGTTACTAATATACCAAACCTGATCCTGGCTGGGAAAATGAAATACCCCAAAATTAAATGTCAGTGTTTTCACCCATGAACAGATGACAGTTATATAAGATAAAAGGCATCATAGGCAGTACTGCACTTAGACATGTAGAGGCAACTACGGGAAAATTTTATGTTATAAAAAATACACATATATAAAGTCTTATCAGCAGTCAATAACATTTCAAGTGCTTTGAGTTTTCTCCTGTCATTTCTCTGACAGGCAGGAAGGACTTCTGGGATTGATATAGCTCAACCTGTCTCTGTGAGACAGAGTTTATCTCTACATTCTCTATTTCATGTTGTAAAAGGATAAAGAACAGGGCTTACATGTCTTCTAATTTTTAGGTTTTGGTTATTTCCTATACACATATGGTTCTTCCACCTTCATGAGTAGATAATTTCTTGCATCAGGTTGCCGGAGGGTCTGCCAATTTATAAAATTTTATATTATTTTAACATATTTTAAAAAAGAAGAAAATTATATGCAGTTCCAGTGGCCAGGAAAACAATACACGCGCTGATTTCTGATTATCAGTGTCTTTGGTCAGTATGTGTCATACATAATTGGTGAACAGCCTTTGATCTGACATTCACTTGCACAGTAAATAGTATTTTTGAATAAATTCAAATAGCAAATAAAGACCTAAATACCTGCTTTTTTCCCAAACTAGCCAGGTAAAAGGGAAATGGTCTCAGTTGTCTACCTCATTTACCATAATGTCTATAGTCAAGTTTTAACTTGCTTTAAAATCTGGAGTAATCTAAGAATGCCACATATAGTGAAGAAATTGCCAACAACTGTAGACTCCCTCTCACAGATTTATAAGGGGATTATGGAAAGAACTCAGCAGTGGTCAAATATTTTTTTACTGGAGTAAGCAGAAGCAAAAACTCACCACAGAAAGGTCTGAAAGGTCTCATATAATAGATCTGTGGAGCAGAATTAAACTTAAATGACATTTTAATTATCACAGTTTCACAGAGAAATAGAGCTGCTTCCACTGAGGCCCCCAGTCCAGTTCAGTGTCATAGGGAATAACAGAACAGGACCTTTTCCCTCATACCATATGTAGTGCTTACCATAAGGATTACCCATGTTTCTCCTCTGCCCCACACTTAGCATTTAACATGCACTACACAAACACGGGTGGAACATTTTCTGAGTAAAAGGTTGTTCAAAGGCAAATGGGCATAAGCAATAAGGGAGAACCCAGAAGAATTGTCCATACTAGAGCTCCATCTAGCTATTAACTCATCTTCTTTATCAAACACAAGGAACAACCTTGCGGATAGCTCACCTTGAAAACGCACATGGTTATGATCCAGCTGGACCAAAAGGAAACATATTCTCCTATTAATGTGCAAATAAGCAGTGTCTAATAGTGGCTAATCAATGTTGCCTAGGAAAGAAAATGTGTCCTTAAAAAGATAATGGTAAGTAGCTGATGAGCAGAAGGGTTTTCTAGTGACTTGTTAGCCACTCCTTGTGCTGCCCACTGATGCTTCTGGACAGTTTTTTCATTAGGAGAAGCTCCACATCAAGCCATGCTGCTTTTTCAAATAGAAAACTATCCAGTTATGAACCTTATTTTTTCTGAGCAGCCAACTATGTAGGCTTAACTGAACTCCTGATGATGACTAAATCTTTTTATCCTTTGTAATATATTTTTACTGTGTACCCCTGCGTGAGACGGAAACACTTAAACTGATAATGACAAGTGGGTGGGAAGATATGTGTCAGGCAAAATGCTGTGACTAAACTCCCATTTGCAGTGAGGCAGCAAGCTCAGGCACTGGCAGGAAAAACATCTCATTGAATCAGCACTTCCCAAACCAGTGTGTGAAACAAACATGCAGCAGTATTGCCAAGTTTTGCTGCAGAGAACAAAGGATGCCTGGGAGTTGAATTGGATCCTAAAATCTTTCAGTATAGGATGCTGCCCTACTTCTGATTCTTTGGTTAGCTTATGTTGCGTTGGCTTGGGTATCTCTCCACAGCATTACTCTACATAGTGCAGACACGCAGACTCCTACTTGTTTTATTCATCAATTCTCCCCACATTTTTCTATTCCTGCACTCTTTTATCCATTTTTAGGATAAGTAAATAGACTCTGCTTAGTTTCTATTGAGCAGCAATAATAGTCTAAGCCATGGGAGTGGGAACATTTCTCCATTTGTCTTGCCATGCTTTCCAAGACATGCTGCTGAAGGGGAGAGTGCAGGGAACTCAGTGATCTTGGCTTTACCCAGGGAAAATTCCTTGCACACTGCGGAGGTTTGGGGAAAAAAAATCATTCTGTGACCCTGTTACTGAGAAGCATCAGGCTGGTGTAAAACTATACCTGCCAATCCTTTGCAAATGGAAGCCACTTTAATGCCATTTGAGAATGTGCTTTAGATGTTCCTCTAGGACACTGCACATGTCCTGACCGGCGAAGCAATGCAGTTATTACAATTGACCTAGACTTAACCTTTGATCCTTGGAGAAGAGCTCTTAAGTCATTTTTTATTAGTCATCTCTTCTGGGTCATGCCTCTGCATCTTCCTCTGTCACAATCCTTTTCTAACTCACCTCCAGGACAGATGCTGGCTGGCTCCTAGCTGTATATGCTGAGGCAGAAATACACTCTACCTACTTCTGTTAATACCCCAAGGGCCCCACTTATCTTTCTGAAGGAAGCCTGGGAAAGTCTAGCAAAAGCAGGCAGGGATGTGTTTTATACCTCTGAAGCCTCTGATGAGAATACAGATTGCAGTACAGAGTTGACTCAAGGTATGCCACAAGGCAGCCAACTCTGAGGTCAGTCCGAGTGAGTAAAGCCTGGCTTGTCTGCTGGGACACACGGATACTGCAGCAATTCCTGGCACAGGGATGTCCTTGCACCTTGCAGAATGGGGTCCTTCCAGCCTGGGCTTGGAGATGCAGGTGATAAACCAGACAGACAAGGATGGCAAAGCTACATCCATTACAATAAAGACCCAGCTGGCTTCCCCAAGTTGTTTTCCTTCAAAAATATGCTTGACATGGTACAAGGGTGAATAGCCTCCACCCAACTCTGTGGATGTACCCACCGAGGTCTCCAAATAGCTGTAGTGGGTTGAGCCTGGATGGACACTAGCTATCCACCAAAGCTGCTTTTATCACTCCCCTACTCAGCTGGACACGGGAAAGAAAATGTAACAATAGTCTCATGGATCAAGGTAAGGACAAGGAAAGATTACTCACCAATTACCATCAAGGGCAAAACAGCCTCAGCTTGGGGAAAATAATTTGATTGATTCCCAATCAAATCAGAGCAGGATAATGAGAAATAAAACCAAATCTTGAAACACTTTTCCCCCCACCCATTCCTTCTCCCTGGGCTCAACTGCACTTACCATTCTCTCTCCCTGCTCCTTCCCAGCGGTGCGGGGGGATGAGGAATGGAAGCTCATAAAAGGAGTCAGTTCACCACTCGTTGTCTTTCTTCTTTCTCAGGTGGAGGACTCCTCACATTTTTCCATCTCCAGTGTGAGGTGTCTCCTGTGGGAGACAGCTCTCCATGAACTTCTCGAGTATGAGCCCTTACCACAGGTTGCAGTTCTTGATGTTCTTGCCAGCAAACCTGCTCCAGCATGGGATCCTCTCTCCAAAGGGCTACAGATCCTGCCAAGAGCCTGCTCCACCATGGGCTTCCCACAGGCTCTCAACCTCGTTCAGGCATCTGCCTGCTTTAGTATAGTGTTCTCTATGGGCTGCAGGTGGATCTCTGCTTCCCTACAGACCTCCATGGGCCACAGGGGCACAGCTGCATCACCAGAGGTTGCATCATGGTCTGCAGGGGAATCTCTGCTCCAGCTCCTGGAACACCTTCTTCCTTGCTGACCCGGGTGTCTGCACGGCTGTTTCCCTCACATATTCTTACTCTGGTTGCTGTTGAGCAGCAATTTTCCCCACTTTCTTAAATTCTTTTTCCCAGAGGCATTACCACCGTCACTGTTGTCTCGGCCTCAGCCAGCGTGGGTCCATCCTGGAGCTGGCTGACAGACATTACTCTGTAAGACATGGAGGAAATTTCTGTCAGCTTTTCATGGAAGCCACCCACTAGCAAAACTTGGCCACAAAAACCCAGTGCAAAAGCAGAGGGCTCAGACATGGACACAGGATCTTGCAGAGTTGAGGAGAATGGGAACTCTGGGAATATCTCACGGGAGATCACAGCTCTTGAGTAGATAGGACTGTGCTAAAGTGCTGCAGAGAGCTGCAAGCTCCAGCAAACTTTATTAGTTTGCATCCTCCTGCATTCTGGGATTGAGCAGAGCTCCCTGCCATCGTTCTGATAGTAGACCCAGCTCAGGAGCCCCAACGTGCTTCCTGACAGCAGGTAATCCATCACTGCCTGGCATGCTGTAGGCAGGCATCGCCTCGTGTATTCACTTTTGGAGCTGAAATTCTCCCCAGGCTCTTTGACTGCTCCCAGCAGTATCCTAGTGAGACTGGCCCTTGCTGCTCTTCCTGCCTTGGGAATGTCCTCTGGGGATGACTGAGGATATTTGGCTAGCTGCAATTTTCACATCAAATGCATAAGCCTGGTCAATCCCTACTAGCAACTCTCCTCATTTTCAGGACTTGGAGATCTCAGAATCTCAAAAGCGTATTTGTAAAGGCAGCATTATCTTGACTATCACAGCACACAGTGGGGGAAAAATATGGAGAACACACCAGGCATACAGATGGCTCTAAACACAACTGTAGCATCATGGATTTGATAGAGCTAATACATAAAACGTATGGGATTAAAGCACACAGCACCTTGACCCAGCTGTTAATGGAACTGGGCTTCTCAACACTTCTGACATGGGTCATTAGTCCAAAACTAAAGAAATAATTCATCACTGACTGCACACTACTGGCCTTTTGTTTTAAATAAAAGCGATGAGAAGCACTGTCACATAAACTCTACTGTCCTGCCTTGATTTTAACACAGTGGATTCCAACCCAGATCTGCTCAAGACTTTTCAGAGATGGAACAGAGGTGTGTGCCCCACCAGAGGGGGGTGAGAGGTGGCTTCTCTGGTTGCAGGTGAAGGATGTGGTAGGGAAGAGGCTGAGGAAGGCTGCAGGGCTGTGCCAGGGGGATGCAGCTGAGGTGATGAGATGCATGGAAGTAGCAGTGTTGTTTTTCCTTCCCCTTCCACAAGTATCCCACCTCATTCCATGGCTCCTGCCTGTCCGGTGTCCTGATGTTCATGAACTAAGCACCAGCATCATAATCCTTTTAATACCCAGCAGTCAGATATCTGCTTTGTCAAGTGCATGACACTGGCCCTGATTCTCAACCACAAACTGCAGTGGGAAAAGCAACTTAACCAGCTGAGCTGGAGCACAGAGTCTGAGAAGCTGAGGTTTGATCTAGCGCCTGTTGAAATAATAACAAAGATTCACACTGGTCTTAGTGAATCAGTGAACCAATCCCCACATGGTAGCCTGCTTGTTTTGAGTCCATCTTGTAAAGGTAAATGACTGCATTAGCTGCTTTGGGGTTTTTTGCTTACAGTTTTGTTTGGGTTATTGGCTATGAGAAACAATCTCATCCACCTCACAAACATATGCATGACTCCCAGACCACCTTGCACGATTTGTTTATTTTTCTCAAAAACAACAAAGGGTGAAGAGCTGCCCTATTTTAATGTGCAAGATCATAGTCAAAAGAGTTTTTAATGTGCTAGGTCATAGTCAAAAGAGTCAAGTAATATTTCCCTGTAAGGGCTACTATTTACTATATGAACCAACTATCAAATTAATCTGACAAGTTAATCCATTAACCTAACCTTCATCTAATAAATACCAAAGAGAACAGATTCCTTTTGATCTTAGCTGTCACAGGGACTTTGGACTCTTTAAACTCAGTACTGCCTGTAGCTAATGGGACCATCAGAGTTAAACCCTTCACAGATGCTGTCTGCTTTCTCACGTCTTATAAATAATTCCCTGAGCCGTTACTCTTATCTGCTCCAGCCACTTCTTCATTTACTTGTTTATACTTATCCTGCGCTCTCACACTGAGTTCATCCTTGAAAAACTTCGGCAAGCTGTTTTCTTCTTCCACAGGATTTACCCCACCTAATCTGATGTTACATTCTTAAAGAAGCCATACCATAAAATAGGTCTGCTTGTCTCCTGTGGTCATCGTTTCTAGGCTGTCATTGGCACAAGAGCCAGACTCAAACCCCCACCATTATTCATGAAAACTCTCTTACCCATTTCACTGGGAATCACACTTGCGGCAGGTCATCTCCCCACTGAACGGCAGTATAAGAAAGGCAGTATCGGCACAGCAGAATCAAGCAGAAAGTAAAACACCTGCTGGCTGTCGGCAAACAGAATTATACAGTTTCATTTTTGTCTGAAAGAAAAAATTTCGTTAGACGTTCCCTAGCAAACCCAGATATGGTGCCCAACCCCATGACAGACCCATCTTAGTCTTTGGCTTGTCAGGTGCGAGCAAACAAAAGAGCTTCTCAAATCTCGGATTGGGAAGAATAGCGGTTGGTGAATTAACCCCCACGTAACGCAGGTTGGCCCACCTCGATCTACCAAATACGTTTGATTTTACCAAAAGAATTTCCACCTTCTCCATGCTCACTCCCTCTGTTGCTCTCTAAATTTTGGCACCTGTTTTTACACCATTCATATTGCAGGCTGAAAACACACAGTGACCACACTCACAAAGAAGAAAGCATCTCCCTTCTGCTTCCCATCAGCATCAAGAAACCCACATGCAAGTTGGATTTCACATAATTGTTCTCTTGAACTTACACTGCTTGCATTCCCCACAAAAGACAGTCTGAACACGGTTCTTGCTTCATGCAGCTTGTGGAGTTTCTCAAGCCTCAGTTTCTTTTTCTCTGGCCACAGAATCAGCTTTTTGATATTCTATGTGTTTAAAAATACTCAAGAAGCTGCATCTTCTAGTTCTTTTGGGAAGTCATATCTCACACCTTTAAGTTAAAATTTTCACATAATTCTTAATTTTTAAGAGAATTCACTATTAAAGGATTCACTATTAACATATTGACTTAAAGCTAAGATGTTGAAACAGACAAGCTTAGAAAGTCAATGCTGACATTACAACATTTGTAAAGGTGATTAAAATCTTGGAAGCACCAAAACCAGCTTGTGAATAAAGGTAATCAGTGCTTTTTTTTTTTTCTTTCCTTATTAGAAGAATGGGACTTCTGTTCTAAATGTCCTTCTCCATAAACATAATCTATCCCATTATATTTGCACTGCTATAGAATGGACCTCTTTTCCTTTTGTTTTCCTTTTGTTTTCCTTTTGTTTTTGACTCTTTTAAAAGAAAAAACATCACTGAAAGGAAAAGGGAAGCTACATCAGAGCATAAATGTCAGGGGTTTAAAGGAAGCCATCATCAGCCACCCCTAGTGACTAATAAATGCCAGTAAAATTCATTCCACATCTGGAATGTGGTCTGTAGAAAACCCGACAAGTATAAATCAGTACCCTCGATCAGAATATAAATCCTGACATGATGCAAATAATGCGTAGCTCATGTGTTTGTGTATTTTACTGTGGTATCAGGAGGAGGAAGGAAGGGCCAGGTGACAGGATACAGGGAAGTTAGAAAATAACTTTGTCCATTTCAAGAAACAATACACTGCTTCCACCGGAAGAATATTTTTTAGAAAGGAAATTTACTCTCTCCTGCTTCACCACTGCTAACTCCTCCTCCCCCAATTTAGAAGCCTCCAGCAAAAAAGAAATTAGGATATTTTGAACTCTGCAATCAGAAGGTCACAAAATACCAGCTTGGTTATGCTGGCTACATTCACTTTTCCTTTGTACAGCAGTTATTTGGATCAGATGTAAGTACATGTCCTGCTTCATCTCCTTGGAATATTTGCTCCTTCCCCCATGGCTGCAGTTCACCACAGGGTCACAGCTTCGCACTGATTTTCAAGAGACCAGGTCTCACAAAGGTGACTGTCAACCAAAGCAGTCAAGCTAACACTGTCTTCCTCTATTTTTCCCCCAGGAGATGGTAAGCTAAGTATGGCACACAGACTTGATCCAAAGCCCTCAAAGGCAAAAAAAAATGTAAAGGCAAATCCCCTGTAAGGGTTTCACAGCATGGGTGTATGGCAAGGGGGACCTTTTCTACTCTGACTCCAAACATGGAGCTGTGCAGCAGACAGCAAAAGCACAGCTTTGGTGACTGACTGGGAAACAGTCTCTCCCCCATGGATTTGTTGTTTGATATTTTCCTCACAGCTCCTGATTCTCTCTTCAATACTCTAGATTGCCACAGGAAAAAAAAGTGTATTAAATCTCATGGCTAACTGTTAAACTGTGGATCTGAGATGCTGGTGTGTGTGAGCAGGGTGTCCCCATTCACACTGCTCATCCCAGACATACAAAGGTTCCCACTTGTGTGGCACCCTCCTCAAAGGCAGAAGGGCTTCCACTCGTTGTGATAGCATAAATCACAAAAGTTTCACTGAAATTTTCACACCATTTCTGTGCATGTTATCTAGGGAGGAAAAAGAGATTTGAAGTAGCATGTGACAGACATTCTTCACACAAACACAACAAGACAAATTCAAGACCCAGGAGGATGGCTGTAAATGTGGAGTAATTCCATTTTAGATTTATACCATTCAAAACTGTAAAAAAATTGGGTGTCAAATAAGTAAAATAAAAATAATAAATAAAAATGCAGTTTTATTATTATTAAAAGCAGTTACACGGCATCGCAAACTGTAAGGTAAGACCACCTTCATGCACAAGTGCAGTGCGCTGAATCTTGGATCACTGCTAATTTGCAGTGGTTGTTTCAGGATCTGACCCAGGGAATTTTAGTGGGATAAAAACAGAGCATCTATGGAGAAAATGTAAGTCTGCTCAGATATTGTATGAAGATTAAAGGATTTCCCTATCCACTAGAGATCATTTCTATTATGCAGCAGAGAGAAAGCTCTTAGTTAATCCTTGAAAGGCTTGACTTTTCTATCCTACGACGGTACATTCTTTATCAATTTCTTTTTCCTTTTCTTTTTGTTACGGACTCTTTAGACACAGACATCTTCATTGGAAAACCAACACAGGCAAGAAATGCTTAATTGTGTGACTTTTCTGTGTTTGAATGAGCTTTCTACCCTCTAGAGTGGGATATGAAACTGTCCTTGAACCAAAGGCCAAGGAAAATTTACCTGCAGCTTGAGTACTGTGATTCAGTCCACATACTCTAGGTAGTCTAAAGTGACCCCCCAAAATGCAGAGAGTGTTAACACTGAGTCCCTGGTACAACCTGTCACACTGCCTGGATCTGCTCCTACAATGCAGCACTAATTAGTATTGCAGACAGGCCACTCTGCAGCTTGACTGGAAGCTCTTGTGGGAGGAGGTTCCCATATTTTACTGATAACACAAGAACTGTCTTGGTGTCACAGCAACACTAATGTATCTTGCTCATCTCTGCATTAAGTTACATTCCCCCTCTCCTCTTGCAAAATTTAACCAGGGTTTTGGAGGTTGTGGGGTTTTTTTTATTATTATCACCATTTTTTCAGTTAGGCATTCCTTTGTCCTGCTTTCCCTAGAAGGTTTTTTTTGAGGAACAAGTTATGACATTGCAGGTACCTCTTGGTATGCTATAAAGCAACAAAGAGATCACTACTTCTCAGTTCACCTTGAGAAAACACAGAGTTTAGGTCAGCCTCAGGTGTGTTCCTGATGGTGCCAGGTGTCAATACAAAGCTCTTTAATGACTCATTTCCTAATTAAAGGCTTCCCTCCCCTGAAACACAGATCACTGCATCCTAACCATTCAGTTTACAAAGTTGAATATTCTGGCAGCTACCTACTGAATCTTTCACATTTACAGACCAGAGACAGTCAAAGGTTGTTTTAAAACCTCTGAGATTTTAATATTCTTTTTTAAAAACACTGGCTTTCTAAATACAGAAATGCTATGAACCTATGAGTTGGGTGCCACTAAATTTGACATCACTAAATTAATTTCAATGAAAAATTCAGGGAGAAGAAAAAAACCTAAAAACAAGCTTCATCCCAGGAGTGTCGTCCTCCAGTGGCAAGGGATAATCTGGTGGGAAAGGTATGCTGGAGGGCAGGAGAAAGAACAGGCTTTTTTGATTTCTGGAGAGTAGTTGAAGTAAATTCTTATTCTCTGACTTTTATCCCTTCTATAAGTTGCCTTGTGAGCTACTCATCCATTAAAAGTGATCTACAGCAACCATATTTTTACTAAATCTCAAGTCCAAGCTCATAAGTTCATAGAGACACCACAGCACCATAAAATTTGAACATGTTTTTACCTGCAAGACTCCCGGAAAAGATGCTTTTGGGTTTGAATTCAGCTATAGATAGAGTCACAGTGTTTGAGTCACTGTTGTTTAATGAGCAGCCACTTCTCAGCAGAGGAATTTAGGCTGTCATGGGACAGGAAGAAAACTCTCACTTGAGCCAGTCATAGCAGTCTCACAGTCACATCACATGGCTTTCCAATAAGCTTTGAGGTAAGTCTCTCAGCTACTGCTATTAATGCAAGAATTGAAGGAGTTTCAAGCAGGAACCAAACCCCTATGGTCATCAAATTGCTATGGACATGAAGAGAAAGGTCTCTCTCCCACTCCAAACACAACAATAGATGGACATAGATGTGTGAGCGGAGGGAAACAATAGGAGATTCATATCACGAAGCAGCACCAGAGGAGAAGTTAGCCATCTAGTCTCAGCTAGCTGTGCAGGCATAATGGTTTGTTGGCTGTACTGTGAACTGGAACAGGGAAGTAATCCAGCTTCTTCAAGACCGGTCCTCTGTAAGCTGCAGCAGTTCCCAGAGCCACTGCACAACACAACTGCATGGGCTGCTGCGTTATCCCAGACGGAAAGATGGTGCTAATGTATGGGGCAGCAACACAAGACAGGAAAATAGAAATACTTCAAGCTGATCCTGTTGGTGAAAATTGTGTACTGAAACAAGAGTTGCAGAGTGTTTGCCTCTGATAAGGAGTCTCCTGGCTCACCACTTGACATGGGTAATGGTGCAGCACTACCATGTCCATCCAGGGCTACTTGTGGATTTTTTCCAGGGGGATTTTCAGCTCTTGAGCCAGCAATTTTTCTGTCTTTGAGATAGCTTATGCATCATTAATGAAACATGCACTTGAACCCAGAAACTCTTGCCAGAGGTGAATAAGTGGGGTTATGATAAGACTTATTTTCATACAGATAACAAGAATATCCAGAGCTATAAATATTGCTAACCAATACATCTCTGTTGTTCAACATCATTCTTCAAAGTTAAAGTCAAAATCTAAATATTACAGATATAAAACAGACCTACTGGAGTAGGAAAGGGGAGAAAAGGAGAAACACTACCCCTTGCCTCCCAATTAAGTGAATCTTAAACCTTTCTCTAGACAGCCAAACCCACACCTTGGTGGAGATTTGGAACTAGAGGCCAGATGAGCCTTTGCTCAGCTCCAGGAGCTCTAGTCCTCTTGCTTTCTGTTAACTATATGGATTTCTGCTGGAATGTGGATCACATAATTAGTGCCATACTAATGGACAAGGGATTCATCATGATCGTTCCTGAACCCGACAGGGTCTTCAAAAAGTTTCTGAAAGAAAACAGGAAGCTGCCAAAAAGAAGTGGACATCTCTGGTCCAACAGTTGGCTCTTTTGTCTGAAACCAAGAAAAGCACCATTCAGGACTCTAATTGATTAAAACTGAGTGCAATTGCTAGAGCACCAGTAATTGCTGGAAGAGGGCAACGGTCACCCTCACGTGTTGTCACTTCAGAGGAAGTTGAACACTAACAACCGATCAAGCAGCATTAGTTAAAAGTAACCTTTAATGACCCCTGATTTCTCCTTGAGGAAATATTTCCTACAGAATTTGTATTACGGTTTGCAGTGCTAGTCCATTTGTCTTTGAATACCTTATTTATTTTAAATTTTAAAATATGCAGAACTCTTCACTGCTCCATTCTGGCTGCACACTCTAAATGCCTTCTGTCATGATTTTCAGATGAACCCCGGGAATTTTGCAGCTCATCTAAATTCGTCCCATCCTTCCTGTTTGTTCACAATAAAACCACTTCTTTTGCTAACTTTTCTGCAGCTGCCATTTCTCCTGCTTGTCTTGTTTTGCTTGATTACTTACCCACAATTAACTCTCACTAATTTAGTTTTACTTTTTCATTCACTCACTTATGTGTAACATACATATCTTCCTTTTCCACAATGTTATGTTCAGCATTGCAAGAATGCTACTGATAGTCCCATAAACTTTGTGTTTTTCTTCCAGCCTGAAGGTTGGATTAGCATGTAAACCCTGGAATCATCACTCTTATTTACACAGAGGAAAAAAACCATATTGCAATTCAGACTTTTTAAGTAAAGATATAAAATTTGATACTACTTCAGAAAACCTCAAGCAAGGAAAATGCACTCAAAATATTCTGTTGAAAAAATTTACCATTTTAAAAAGGATTTTAAGTTCTGTGAAAACATATCTACCTTTCAGGTCATTTGGTTTTTTTGTTTTTAAAGGAATTACTTTTTCAGTTGTGCTAAAACCTCTGAAAGTTTGATACTAGCTTTGTTTCATTTTTCTTTGGTGACACATTTCTTACATTCCCTTATTCTGCTAAGTGATGTATACATATTAAAATACCTCTTTTGAAACCTCCAATCTTTATTACAAAGAAGAATCAAACCAAGAAGACATATACCAGCATCTCAGTATACCAACATCTTGAATACCAACATCTCTATATTGTCATATTTTTAGGTTTCAACCATTGCCTTGGCCTTTTTTTATTGCTTACAGTGTTGTCTAAAAACATACTGCAAGCATTTAAAACCCTTTTATATGTTGCCAAATCACCAGACACCTCTACAAGACTGTGTAAATATCAAAGTATTAATAACTTAATATTAATTAAAATATCAATTAATAAACCTTCTCTTTGCAATTGAAGTGGAATTATGAGAAGTAATCTGACTCTGTAAAGACAGAATAAAACCCCATTAATGAAGAGGCCCGTAATTTAGAAATATCTGTAAACCCAGAGAAACCTTGTGAGGAAGGTGCAGAGAAACAGAATGATCAAATTAGAGAGGTTTCAACCATGAGTAGGAGAGTACTTCGCCTCTGCCCTTCCCTATATCAAGATCAGCTCACAAAGCAGAGGTGATCCCAGAGCAAGAATAGGACAAAGAGGCTTCCCCTACAAGCAGGAAGAAGAAACATGAATTACTAAATAGGTGGGAGGCAGCTGACACCAGAAGAGATTGGATGACACATGTCTTAGAGTTTTGGGAGAGAAGAAGACTAATAACCTCCAAGTGAGTGATGTGATTCAATGAAGAAGGGTGGACAAAAGCATATATATTTGGGGGATTGTATCCTTGTCCTGGAGTAGGCAAACTCATCCAGATCATCATCTTGCCCTGAACATTCTCCATGGTGGACAACATGGCTGTATCCCAGCCCGACCAGGTAAGTTATTTCAACACAACTAAACTGAAATAAGAGACAAAGGTCCCTGGGAAGCATGAAGGATAAGGAGATTTTTGCTGGGTCTACATTCAAGCATCTCTGCACCCAGAAGTAGAGAGGGAATATAATTTTTGACGCTAAAAATAGACTTTCATTTTGGGCACTGCTGCCACCAATGCATATGTGGGGGAGTGCTTGTCTACAATAAAACTTTATCTTCTGCCTGCATCCAGGTGTGCTGCTTTTTTGCTGGAAAGATTTTTTAACACGCAAAAATAGTACTTTTTTCCTAAAAAAACCTTGTTTCCTTGTTCCAAGTTGACCACAAAACCTTGCAAGTTCTCTCCTTTCCCCTCTGATCTTAAAATAATATTGGACACTTGTCCCTGTCTTTCTTCAGTATCAAAGTGGTACGTTTCCTCCCTTCAGGACTCTACGTTTTAGCTCCTTTTTTCAGTTGAGGTAGATGATGTATTTGAGATTCATTTGTACCATTCAAAAGCTTTTAGATAACACATCTGTTTTGTAAGAGTAGCACACTCTATCCTAAGTGTTGGGGAAGGAAGGGAATATCAGGCTGCTGCAGACTCTCTCTATAAAGGGGAAGCAGTCATTCCTCTGGGGTCAAAGTCCAGAGGGTCTGCACTTTGTTCATTCTCTCCTGCCTGCAAACAGGGAATCAGGAAACATAAACACCTACAAGATAAAAGCAAGACCTAAACCTAGAGAAACAAGCAGTGTTGATCTAACTCTGGATTAGACCCTTGCAACACACACTGAAGTCTGCCATCAGCTACTGTGGGTCACACTACAGTGGAGGAAGGAACTTCTCATGTTGAGAATTACCTTTGCAGCAGAGACACTAAGAATCATGCATAAAATCAGACACAAGGAAGGGTATGGGATAACAAAATAATGTTATTTTACTGTGAGAAGAGCAGGAATCTTTATATGAGGGGGTGTAGTGGAGAACGTCAGGTATGTACATAAAATAAAAGGTTGTTGCAACAAACCCAGAATATTTTGCTAATCTTCACTGAGAAATCAGCATGAAAAATTCATCGTTGCAAAGTCAGTTTGCCCTATCCTGTCTGTTACCCAATCTTTTTGACTCAGACCATGATAAAGAGAAAGGTAATAGAGATACTGATTTCTGATGGAGTTCCCTGGAGAACTTGTTGCCCGAGGGGAAAGATCTGGCTCAGCAGAGGGTTTGCAGAGCTCCGCAGCCATGTGTCTGTGGGGTGCACACAGGGAATGCAGACACCTACAGTTCTCCCTCTGCAAGCTTGTCTTAGCCTTTATTCTCTTCCTTATCCATTGCTTTGTAGGCCTGGTCTGTTGGGCTTTGGCCCCATTTAGTCAAAGCTCTTGTAGTGATCTGGCTTATCATAAACCTGGTCACTCTAAATTTGTCTGCTCCATCTTCTACCAGCATCACATTGGTGTCACTAAGTCTAGATATTTACTAGCTCTGTAAGTCCTGATGCTCATCTCCATTTTTCTGAGTGTTTAAAGGAAAAGCTCATCCAGGCTGGAATAGGGAAGAAAAAATCTCACAAGTCAGGAACCAAAAAAGAAAGTAAAAAATGGACCAAATAATGAGTCTTGAGAATTCAAAGATGAAATTTGAGCAATGAACTCCCTCTATTTGCCCTTTAGGTTGGGCTTTATGTGATTATATGACACCATACCTCTCTTCTGCTATGTGACTCATTTGTCAGATCCTGATTTGCCTGGGGATAAGTAGGAGAGATGCTGCAGCACCGGGCTGCAGTCGGGCAACGTGTCGCTGTTCTTGGGGACCTCAAAGCCACGCTACTCTGCAGCACCCAGCACCAGCTCCCTACCGAGGCATACACCAGGTGTGCAGTCTACTTTGGGACTTCAATCACCTGCTAGAACTGGATAAATTTGAGAAATCAGAGGGCACAATGAGCATGAAGGACAGTAGGTAGATCCTTACATAAACCTTGTCTGACAGAGAGGAGAATGGTGTCTTCTGCTTTCAAAGAAAGCAGTTGGAATCAAGCTCAGAAATTTTCTGCAACTGTCATAACTCAGCCACACTGCATAGAAACCTGAGGACACAGAAATGATACAGTATGAAAGTGATAGAAGTGCTGCAGTTTGGCTTAAAATTGCACTGGGAATTGGAATTTCGCATTTCTGAGCTATATGTGTGCTTCAGCTCACAGACACCATGTATTAATAGTGACTTCCCACAGATAAGGTTGTTAGTAAAGGTTCAGCAAAGTGGTAACATGCATGAGCCCTCTCTCCAAGAGCTAGATCTTGTAAAAGTATATGCTTCCCACTGGCTTTATGGAGAATTTTTCTCTTGGATGCTTGGACAGCCTGCAGCTCCCAACCCTTTCGGCTGGTTGCTCTGACAGAGGTTTGTATTTTAGTATGCGATGCAGAATCACGCTATCTTAAGTCCTTATGCTGCCTGCTGTCTTAAAGAGCTGCTGTTTGTCTTCTCTGAGTGGATGTATTTCAGTGTCAAAAGAATAGATCCCAGTACAGCACAGACAGAACTCTCCAGTGCTCTGTGCTTTTCTCTAAGCAGCTGCATTCCTGCAAGGTGGGTGTGGAAGGCTGCCAGTTCCTAGTGGCTGTCTTTCACGCCCTTATTTTATGGGTTATTACAGTAGTTACAAGGCAGTGAAGCTATCAGACATATATATCAGCTCAGGGCTGTATGCATACTTCAGGAACCAGTTTAACAATAGCTTGTGTTTATGCTTTGGATTAAGAGTTCAAACACATGCGTTGAAAGAAAAGGAAACCCAGGACAGTCAAGAGCAGTTGCTGTTACAAGTGGCTGTGATTCTGTTCACCACAGCAGTGCTGGGTCTTTTTGCACAGGTGATCTGGCTCTGGGAGCTGGTGGCTCGAAGAATAGTATGAAATAGTTATATTGATGTTATCTCTCCAACAATATTTTAGAGACAAAAGATGAAAGGGCAGAAAGTCTTTAAGAAGCTGCTTTATCAGCATGGTATCAGACTATTGCAATCTACAACTGGGGTACCAGAATATGCTTGGTAAGCATATTTTTGCCTTTTTAGGGTGGTCAAAGATCATTTGCTCCTTGCAGTAACGTACTGAAAAGAATGTAGAAGCACAGAATACTAAATTATCAGTATAGTACAAAGTTATGTATTATTTACAAGCACAGTGTGAGCTGTCAGGTCAGTTAAATCAATTATTCACCATTTGTTCAATTTAGGTTTGTGTAAATCTTCATTTTCTCACTCAGCAAATTCCAAATTTACTACAAAGCCTTATGCCATGTCTGTAATGAGAACAGACTGAAAAGTAGAAAAAGGCAGACAGCTTACTAAATTTATAAGCAAATGCTTGAAAAAAAGAATGATCAATGTCTACACTTTGCTTTATTTTATCTAGAGTGTGATTTTTGTGTGTAAATCATATATGATATATATATAAATTTACATTTTGAGATAGAAGTATTAAATTCCATCCACTTCTAGTCTGTTACATACAGCAAGAGATTAAGACATTCCCGTAAGTACTGAGGGACTGATTATAAGGGGGATTCATGGGCTTTTAAGGCTGGAAAGGACCATTATGGACTGTGACATCTTGGATAACATAGACCATAAACTTCACACAGGAATTATTATAACAAGCCTGTGTCTTCTGATTGAACTAGACTGTATCAGAAGAACTTTTTGTACTTAATTTGGCCATAACATGCTGCTTCACATCAGTGGAAATATTTATATAGACCAAGGTAAAAAAGAAAAATTAGCTTATTTGTGTAACCAGAGAACCAGCAGTCAGGCTAGATCTAAAATCTGATCTGCTGCATGATGTACAACTGGAATGCATTGCTAGGAGAAGTTATTTGCTTTAGAGATTCGAGTGCAGTATTATTCAAGTAGTGTGGAAACAGTGAGGTTATCTACCTTACTTATAGAGCTCAACTTTGCCCAAGAAAAACCCTCAGCTGAGAAGATAAGTCAACCTCTCTCTTTTCCATGCTTGGCTTTACTTGAGAGGACCCTGGCTATGTCAATGTATTGAGAAAAGGGAAAATAATAATGCCTGAAAACAACTGATTTTTTGAATTATTGATTAAAGTTTACAATTCATTAGCTGAGCAAGGGGAGCTGGCCATATATACATTTAGTATGGCTTACTTGTGAACCAAAATGAGTTGGGTCAAACTAGAAAAGCTCATATCTAAGGCTAGTCTGCTTTCCTACAGTGGTCATTACTCATTAATTTCTGTAGTAGTCACTGTTGTATTCACTGAAATTATGTACAATGAGGTCTCTGGTGTACTAAATGAGATTCTTTTTCTCTCTGTACTCCTCTCTTGAACAAAAAATTCTTTTATGAGGAAATATTAAATCGTGCCTTTCTTTTTCCTATGTCCAAAATTTGAGCTGAACAGAATTCTTCAAAGGAGTGCTCATAAGAAGGTCCAGGCTCTGCATTTGTTTACTGTGGTGTAGGATGTAGTTCTACCCCCAGCTCCTTCAGACAAAAGGTTTCCAGTTCTGTGCACACTGCATTAGGCTTCCGTAGCTGAGTTGTCTTTATGGAGCATGGCCCTCCTCATGATCTGTCCTTGTCACTAAGTGCTTTGAAAGTGAGTTGTGGTATTTTGAGTAGAAAATGGAAGAGGACCTAGCACTGAGCAGAATTATAACACATGGAAGACATCCCCAGAATGCCAGGGAGAAACAGATGAAATCTGCAGGGTCAAAATTCTTGTATTGCATTAATAATGTCATTCTATTAACTACAAGTGTTTAGAGAGAATGAAACCAGTAAACTATGCAATCTTCTTGGTCATCTGGTTTTAAATTTGAATTAAAAAGGGACATAGAACTTGCCAAAAAGGAGGTGATATGAGTTTAGCCGAAAGTTGGATATATATATCTTCAAAGTGTTTCCATTTCTGACTGTCATCATTTCTATTGTTCCCCAAGGCCTCTCACCACCCAGAGTGGTAGCTTTTGGAGCAAGGGGGATTTCTGTATAATGAGGTGGGGATGGCTGGGGACCACCTGAACAGAAGCAACACAGTTCAGTCTGTCTATACTGCATAGCAGGTAGATACTGCAAAGGTGAGAGATGGGCTGTTTGCTTTTGAGAGACCAGAATACAGGAGAGGTTTTTAGTGCTCCACAGTGAAAGAATACTGGGAGGTGAGCTGTAAAGTTGTTTTTCTATTGCAGGTGTTTTTCTGAATTGTCAGAGTGTCCTTGTGTTTGACTGCACCAAAAAGCACCAAATGGGACGAGTCATTCACTGCTGCAGGACAGGCTGCTCTCTGTGTCACAGTTACCACCTCGCTGTGTGGCAGAGCAAAACCTGGATAAGCAGCATAAGCCACAGATGAGCACTTGGAAAATATAAATCATACAGTCTCAAATATTTCCTTGGACAGAAGGACTTGGAGAGGTCTTTTAGAAGAGGTGGTGTATATCAGAAATTGAGAGCCTCTAAATTTTCTAAAGGAGTTTGATATTGAGAGAGGTGTTCAACTTAAAGCACGGCAGATGTCCTGTATTATACTGTAATTGACTTCCCATTCCTGACTAGTCACTTACATTTTTGTGCCTTTTGTTTCCTCCTCAACAAGGACAAAGTGTCTCTGAAAAGTAAGGAGGTAATATGTGCAATTCTGAAATATAATTTAAAAATTGCATATTTCTTTTTTTTTAAATTTGGGGTATTTGGAAGGAAAAAAACCAAAACATTAGACATCCCAACAAAATATCAAAAGCCCGCCTCAGAAAATATGATCACGAAATCATTAATTATTTAGAAGTCCATCATCTTAGTTAGTTAGTGAAGAGACTTGCTCCAGAGAGTGTCCTGCAAGATGTTTTAGCCCATGGAAATTAGTATGTCAAAATACGTTGCAAGTCTGACATATTTTTCTTGTCTATCCATGCAAGGAAGTAATTGAAGAAAAAACTAAATTAAACATTCATGACAGAAACTGTTTGAAATCTGCCATAAGAACTAACACTAATGGGTCAACTTTCCAGTCGGGTACCTTGCAGACAAGCTTTGTCTCTGACTAGTCTGTCTGTTTCTTGGCTATTTAAAAAGTATTGTTATTGAGAAAACACTCCTTGTTATTTAGCTAGGAATTGATTCCTTCCCTGGCATTTCTAAAAATGAAGTTTTTTTTTTTTAAATGGCAAAATCTGCCCATGTTGAAGCATGTGCACAGTATTGTGTAGCCAAAGAGAAACTGGCCTATAGCCTCAAAGAGACTACCAGTCCCTCAAAACCCTCTTAAAAATAAGAGCATCGTAGAATCACAGAACGGTCTGGGTTGGAAGGGACCTTTAAAAGTCATCTAGTCCAATCACCCTACCAGGGGCAGGGACACCTTCCATGAGACCAGGTTGCTCAGAGCCTCATCCAAGCTGATCTTTGGGATGGGGCATCTACATTCCCTGTGGGCAACCTGTGCCTCAGAGTAAAAAATTTCTTTCTCACATCTAATCTAAATCAATCCTTTTTCAGTTTAAAACCGCTATATCCTGCTATCACAACAGGCCCTGCTAAAAAGTCCATCCCCCTCTTTCTTACAGGCTGCCTTTAAGTATTGAGAGGCCCCAGTAAGGTCTTCCTGAAGCCTTCTCTTCTCCAAGCTGAACAACCTCAACTCTCTCAACCTTTCCACACAGGACAGGAGTTCCAGTCTTCTCATCATTTTTGGCCCTCTGGATTCCCTCTGTTTCTTTCTTGTACTAAGGACTCAAGAGTCAGATTCAGTGCTCCAGGTGGGTCTCAACAGAGCAAAGTACAGGGGGAGAATCACCTCCCTTGATCTGCTGTTCGTACTTGTTTTGATGCAGCCCAGGGCATGTTGGCTTTCTGGGCCACGAGCACACACTGCTGGCACATGTCCAGCCTTTCTTCTATCACCATTCCCAAGCCCTGCTTCACACGGCTGCTCTCAATCCTTCATCCCCCAGCCTGTATTGACAACAGGGATTAGCCCAACCCATGGGCAGGACCTTGCACTTGGCCTTGAACCTTATGAGGTACAATGCTTCCTTTTTTCCAGTCACCAGGGACTTCACTTGACTTCATATATCTTCATATATCATATATGGCAACTACATCAGCCAGCTCCCTTAGGACCAAGTGTCTCGTCAGGTCCCCCAGACTTATGTATGTTTGGGTTTCTCAGGTGTCACAAACCTGATCCTGTCTTATAGTGGGAGGAAATTTGTTCCCCCAGTCCCAGCCTGACAGTCCCTACCTGCATCCAGGTACCTGGCAGAGTACCTGCCTTGTGAAATATACTGCTGTCTTTCAGCAGTTTCTCTGGGAAAATATTAGTAAAAATACATGCATTTGGCACTTGCTATTGAGCTACTTGGTGCAAGTCACAAGTATAGATTTTAAAACAGCTGCTGGTTCTCGTAGGGAGAAATGTTCCAAGCGCAATGCTTCTGAAAAACAACATAGTCCTGGATACTGTTTCAGCCTAGATTTCTATAGGGTCAAGCATTTGAAGCAATTCAAAAAAGAGGATCAACACCATGACCCAATGCAAACATTGTCACACTACACTGGTTCTTAAAAATCCTGCTTTGCTAACAGGCAGGTTGGACTTGTTGCAAGTCCCTAGGAAGGAGAGAAGGAGAAAGGATATTTGTGTCAGTGCTCCCATTTGAAAAGCAGCTTATGGTTTTCTGCAGATTTGGTGGATGTAACCTTGATGGAGATGAAAAAAGAGTCTTTGCTACTTGGGCTCTGACCATTAGGAAGTGTTGGAATCAGGAGAGGCTTTCCAAGCAAAGGCTTGACAAGCAGACATTGAAGACAATCAGTCATCTTCTCATATTTTGACAAAGAAAGGCAATCTCTGAGGAGTGATTTTACACAAAAATGAATAAATTAATTAAATAAAAATCAGAGCTATACAATAATCAAAAGAAAGAACAGTCCTGAAACCTGAATCATCAGGAGAAACAAACAAATTACTTTTAGTGTGGGTGGTCACTGCTTAACATCTACAGCACAGTTCAGGAATGGACCACTGTCCAATACATTGTGTTCTGTCTGAGCCATAGAAAGGTTTTTATTACCTGGTCAGTTGTCTAGTTCTTTGTTCTCTGTCATCTCTATTAAGGCAAACTCAAGTTGTGGAGGATGAGCCACCTTTCTCCTCTAAAGGATCTTCTCAAGGCCATCTGTAACTCATCCTGCGAAGGCTAAATACATAAGCCCTGATGTCAGAGTATATTCACAGAAGTGTTTAGCAACAGAAAATCAGCTGAAGATGCTATACAAGAGTAATAAGTTGATAATATTTTCCAAATGAAACTACTCAGGATAAAAATAACTTTCTTTTTTTCTGTAATGTCAAACTAAAGGATGAGTGTTGCATCAGCAGACTTTCACAACACATTAATCCCAGAGAAACAATGTATCACACATGAAGAGCTTCCTACCAGATTCATGCAGCTAATGAAATTCTACACAACTTCTTCCAGGAAAATGGCTTGCGTACTCTGAAGCTATATCCAGGATTTTTACAAACTGTTCTGCATGATTCATTCAGTGCTCGCTAGATTAGATGTTATGAATTCACATGAGTTCAGGCTAAATAAATAAAATGAAACACAACAGCTGGGGCTACTCATCACTCAAGCACATGACACCTATTGCCAAACCCAAGAGAGACTCAGTGGTGTTGTAATTACCAGGCTGGGTCAGTGGTGAAGTAGAAAGTGGGGATGTTATAACAACTCCTTGGATTATCTGTGATCAGAAAAAAATATCAGAGAGGTTTGTAGTATATGGCAAACAGCAGTGTTCCATGAACCATTACAGAGAGGAGCAGGATTTCATTCTGTAAAATTCCATTACATGGAAAAGGGTAAGTTTGAACAGTCTTGTCCCACACATTGTAGTGAATTGAATGGCTTGTGTAAGCGCCACACATGCACAAATCCAGCAGAGATAAGGGAGCACAGGTTTCTCTCCCAGGGTTTCTCCCCGAATGCCTGTTCATAGCTCTGTGCTTGCTCTGTCCTTTCGCCAGGACCAGGCACAGGAGCAGAAGCAGCGGAAATTAAAAAAAAGGAGGTGACTATAGAACAAGTCTGTGTTAAGGGAGAGCAAAGGCTCGAGATCAGTGTGTGCCAGGCACAAGCAGGACCGATTTCACACTACAGGAAAGAAGGAGGTGACAGCTCTGGGCACTTCACGGCTGTTTTATTCATGTTAGGTCAGGCTCCACAACAAAGGTCTCAAGCCTATATCCAGTGCAGGCTAGAAATACTAATGTACGCCAAGAGGAGTCAGGAGAACAATGCGACTGGCACAGCATCTGGCTTGTTTGAACTTTTCTACCCTGCAAGACCAGGAACAGCTGGAGAGAAGAGGATGGACTTTGGCTGCAAGACTCACTCTCAGAATTTCCATTCTACAGCAAGACACCTTCACCACTCAGCACCCCACCCCTGGCCCTGGCGTGTGCATACTCATTCTTTGTTGTGATAAGCAAAGCAGTACGTACTTTAATGTATTATACCTGGGGGAATTTGACTCAGTACGTTGAGCTGAGGTTCCAAGAGGATGTAGTTATTTTTGACGCCACTAATTTGTTTTTTGTTTCTCTTCCAAATAGGACAAAAAAAAAAAAAAGCTAGCACTGGATTTTTGCCTGCTTTCCATTCTAAATCACCATTTATCCCCTTGCTCAGCTGACGCCACTGGAAACATCAGAAAATCTTTATCTTGCAAACTATCATAAAGAATAGAGAATCATAGAAAACAAAAATAGCTGAAGAGGATACAGGAATCACTACTCAGCTCTTGCACTCATCCTTGTAACTGCATTCTGTAACGCTCAAGCGTCTGACCCCTGGAATGGCAAATAGCCCGGCCTCACAACCACCGAAGGATGCACATGCCTGGGTTCCACCTAGGATCCAACTCACGGATTGCAGTACACACCCTCTGCTCAGCTGTGATCCACCTGGGAGCATCTAAAACTCTGCATGTGACTCAATTTTCACCTAGGAAGTCACCTAAAATCTGCCTTTGTACATATGGCAACGCATTTTTCTTTCAAGAGATAAGCAACGAGAAGTCATAAACGAAACTTAAAGGCTTCACAAGTTAGTTGATCCTCACTTAAACAAGTAAAGAATCTCACTCAGAAACCTGAAAAGTGCCCAGAACGAAAGAGTGGCCACATATTCTTGTAAGACTCACTCCTGTGGGATGCTGAACTTGGGCACTGGTGAGTGTAACAGGGACTTACAGAAAGCGGATGACAATGTCACCATAAGCCATCTCTCTATAATGTGCTCCAATTGAAACAGTCCATCACAAGAGTTCAAGTCAGTAATTGATTGTTGATATCAGCAGCATACAGAAACACCCAGAGCCATTTCTCCTCTGCTCAGACTCTGTCTTTAAATGTTTCTTAACTTGCCTGCTATTGTAGTACAGGCTTGAGGCAACTCTCCACTCTGATTTCCAGTTATTCATCCCCTAAGAACACAATGCCAAAGATGGGAGACTTTATGAGGATCTTTTAAGGAAAACTTTAGAATTTGATGGCAAGGAAACATGGGGATGCAGACGCCAAGTGTTATCTATTATAGCTTTCATGGAGAGCTATTTTTAATGCAGCCAACTCAGCTGGCATGAGTGGGGCAGAGCCACAGAATAGAAAGGGTCCTCCTAATGCTGAGCCCGTCAATTTATAAAGCCATGCTGGGTCAGGGAAGAGGGAGAGGGATCCTCCACAAGTAGTAAATGTCTCGTGGCTAAAAAATCATTGCAAGCCTTTCACTTGAAACAGCTACAAGAAGGGTACTGAGAAGACTGAAACTTTGAATATCCCTTGTTCAGCAAGCTGTCTCACTGGGCTGGGAACGTGTTGGAGCTTGCAGTCCCGGAGTCTAACATGCTCCCTCTGTTTGTTTGTTCACTCTTCCATGATCTTATAGCTGCTTTACATAGCAAACACACAGGCACCTTACACTGCCAGGTGTGTGTAGAAGTAAGATTTTAGCTGCCACTCTAAACTGTAGCTGGGCTGATATTTTTTAAAAAGCTGCAATATTCTCCTTTCAGTTTTCACTATCCCTTGAGGATATTTCTGGCATTTTGGGGCAAAAGATACTGCAGAGCATCCAGATAAAGCAATCTGGAGTGCTTTTGTATTTTTACAAGAGAAGAGTGTTTGAACCACACCCTGGAAGATTTTCACTAGAGCCAAGCAGTGTCCTTAGGTATGTCATTAACAGGCAGCATTCAGCTCCCCCACCAGGCCTGCCAAGACTCGTGTGCCAAAAGTGAGATTCACATAGCCAAATATTCCTCCTCCAGATACTGCTCCCTCCTGGCACCTGCTCCTTCACTCACAGCATAGCCCCTCCCTTCACTGCCTTCCTCCTGCTTCAGGACCTGGGCAGTGTTTGTGGACTATCCAGTCTGCTCCATCTCAGCAATGTGGCCCCAGTCCTTGCGTGCATGTGCTGCAGGGATTTATTTCTTTTTTCTCACTCAGGTCAGTCATTCACTCTTCAGTGAGTCTTTCCCTGTGATTTGACAGCAGATAGCACTGCCTTCTGCCTCTAAGAGGAGGTCTGCATTCAGTTGCTGGAGATGATGGCTATGCAACAGCCTTTTCCATCTGTGCTGTTACTAATCCCATTTCATTCAGGTCAATATGTGGTCAATTTTGTCAACTCCAGCTCTCCTGGCAGGAGGCACAAGCCAAGTGACCAATGTTAAGACGTGCAAGGGCCTCAGAACTCTTTTAACTAAGCCTCACATCCTAAACCACTGTGCAAATTTAAAGCCAGAGGGGTGGCTCTGGCTATCAGATCTGACCTGAATGATGCAAGACACAGGAATTCATGTGGTCATTTCCTCATTCAGCACTGTCATGGGTCATCTATCTGTGCAAGAAGTGAAAAGGGAACCCAATAAATCAGATGATTTGACCATGGGGAGGTATCAACACAGCAGGGAATAGGGTGATCCATTGCTCCAGCTTTTGCCCTCTGAGACTGCAGTTAATTAAGTTTAATGCCTTGGATATAAGCAGCTGCTGTAAGACACATCCTCCCCAGCTCTCAGAGTACAAGGGAGAAATTTGGGATGGCTCCTGTGTGATCCTGCTTTTGGCAGCCACTTCTGATAGACTGGAGGGTGGGAGCAGATGAGGAAGCAAGGGCAGGCTGGACTACTGCCCAGGGGCAAAGGAGTTCATTCCTTCATGTTGTTATAAGCACAAGTGGTAATTACAGGATAATTTGGATTGACTTTCAAACTGCACTAAAGCCCCTTTATGCAGCTTTGGCAACATAAGTTGACCTTGCTGAGGGGACAGAAACAGCTCAAGAAGATGGTGTGGCAAGGGCATGGGTGAGGAAGAACAAGCTGGCCCTCTCAGTGCCCATCTAAAGGGTAGGGTCAGGAGAAAATATATCCAAGTTCTGCCGGCTGCTGCTCTCTCTCTGCAGCAAAACAGGTTTGCTATTTGGTCTCGGATGACAGGTTGAGTTGTAGTCACTGGTGAGCAGAATGTGTCAGTGACAGGTAGAAGGGGATGAAACGCAGCAAACATGTTCCAGTGCAGGTCCAGCCTAGCACAGTTCTCCTGTTGCAGAAAGAAAAACGACCCAGGACAGAGCTGATGTTGGGTAGCTTTGCCCCAGTTTGGCTGGGAAAGCCTAGAGGAAGGCTGGAGGTGGAGGAAGCTGCAACTGCAGCCCAGAGTGCTCTGGCTAATCTCTTCTCAAAGCTGCCCTAAGATCCGGACAGCCCCAGGCTGCCCAGGAGCAAGGGGAAGAGGAAAGGTTAAAGAAAGGCCTGTCTGTCCTCTCTCTCCTCTCTTGCCCCAAGCATAAGAAGCAGACTTACCCAGGCCCGCTGGGTTTCTACAAGCAGGGCATGTTTCTTTAGCAGCTGGGTCTCTCTGCTCCATAGAACCATGGAGTTTTTTAGGTTAGAAAAGACCTCATAGCACGGTTTGGAAGAAAACCCATTATTTTCTCGTGCCTGAGGGGCTGGTGTGTCTGGATCCCCTCACCCAGCGCCAGGTCAGGGGCTGCGAGTGATGGGGAAGCAGCCGCAGGAGACTCTCACCAGTGCTTTGGGGGTGCAGCGACCAAAGATCTGCTACACGCGCTGGCTCTGTTGTTTCACGGTATTTAACACTGAATACTCAAAAAAAAAAAAAAAATAGAGCAATTATCTTTTCATTCTGCTTTTAAGGAGGACTTCGGCGAAGGAAAACACTAACTTACTCCTTCCCCGCGCACTCCCCTCCTCCCGCTGCCCGGCTGTGCGGGCGGTGCCCGGCGGGCCGGCGGTCCCTGGCGGGGACATGCTGCCATCCAGTGGCCTCCCCGGGACCCGCCACAGCCTCCGCCCTGCTCGGGGCTGGAGGATGCTCCGGGGCAGGGAGAGGAGCCAATCCGCCGAGGGAGGCTGCGGGGGCTGTCCCCGCTGTCCGCCGCTGCCCCCCGCAGCATCCCGGGCAGGCGGCGTGGAGAGGCGGTGCCCTCCAGCTCACGGGCGCCTTGGTGCCCGGTAAACCCTCCCGCCCAGCTTCCCTCCAGCAAAGGGCTTCACAGAAGGGAAAGGAGAGCAGGACTTCCCGGCTTAGGTCCCTTTTCTGTTTCTTTTTCTTCCTCCCTCCCTGTTTGGAAAGGATAGGCAAAGACTTGAATTGCACAGATTTGTAAGAATTTTAACAGATCTTTAAGTGATGACACCGTGGTACCCAATTTATCTCTCCTTTTTGAAGCTGATGATCCTTCTAAATCAGTGAGAGTTTAGCAGCTGCGGAAATGACACTAAGGCAAGTTGATGCATTTAAATAAAATACTAGAGGAATTACAACCTAGAACATTAATGCACGACCACTTTCCCTATTTATGTCTCTCAAACAGAATCTTAGAATGGCTTGGGTTGGAAGGGAACGTTTTAGATCATCTAATCCACCCCCCCTGCCATGTGCAGAGGAGCACTGCTCATAGATCAGGCTGCTTGGAGCCTTGTCCAGCCTGACCTTGAATATTTCCAGGGATGGGGCATCTACCACCTCTAGTTACGTGTGCCAGTGTTTTACCATCTGCCGCGACGCTGTCTGTCCAGCTAGCAGGGTGACCAAGCGCCGGGCACCTGCCCGCACGGCAGGGGATGATGGAGGCAGCTCGCAAGGGCGCGGGAGGGGTGGCGAAGTTCCAGCACGGGTTCACCTAAGCCACCGATGTTGAGGGCACGCCGAGGAGGTAGGAATGAGGCGGAGGGACTTCTTTATGGGAAAGCAGGAGAAGATTTATTCAACTTGGAGATCACGAGAAGAAGTGCCGAAAAGCCCTTACCAGGGCTTGTTATGCCCTTACCGAATGGGCGGGGAAAACATGAAACAACCAATAATACAGGGACATGGGGTTTGAATCCCGGTAGGTAAAGGGTACAGACCAATAGAGGATAACGTGGGAGGGGAGAAATACTGTGGGCCAACGGGGGATCAGGGAAACCAGAACCGTCTGTGGGGAAAAGCAAACACAGGGGGGAAAGGGGGAGATGGCAGTGGCCAATATGATATCGGTGGCCGTGGAACCGGCCAAAACGCACCGCAACAACCATCCTCATGGTATAAAACTTCTTCCTTAAAACTAATCTAAATCATTTCCTCCTTCAGTTTAGAACCATTGCCCCTTGTCCTATCCCAACAGGCCCTGCTAAAAAGTTTGTCCCCATCTTTCTTAGAGAGTGGTAGTCACTACGCAGGACAAGCCTGCTAGAACCTGACACCATGGTGTGACATATATCCCAGCACTGCAGATGGTGATACCAGCTCAGGTATTCCTGCCTCATCCTGGCCTCCACTGCTTGATCCAGACCTTGCTGCTTTCATGGCAGTTTGACCCTTAGTTCTGTCAATCTGTTTAAATTTCAAATGGGTTTCTTCCTGTATCCAAGTCACAAGGTAACTGCATTACAAGAGACACCAGCTTGATTGAAGAGATGATAAGATGTATCAGGGCAGGAACCAAACTGAATCCTGAGACACTAGTCAGTGTAGTGTCTGCTACAGTGGTTCATGTGGGACTTGCAATGAGGTACAGGATGGTGTTCTACCAAAGGGCTCTTAAATACAAGGATATTTAAAGTGTCAGATGTCCAGCAGTAGCTCAGTACCTTAAGCTGTCTACAACTTATGATCCAGCTTTCTGTCCAAGCAAGCACGTCTTACACATGCAGATGAGGTGACACCTCACACCTTCCCAGCAAGGTAAGGCAACAGTCAAATGGATCTTCATGTGCACCTCAAGAGACCTGACAGTCCTGCATGACACAGTGGATGCCAGCTTTACCTGTAACTGTACATACACACATTAACACTCATTATTGATGGGCGAAGATCTTAAACAAAATACAGCGTGGACAACTGACATCAGGGATTTTCTATGACTACAGAATAAAGCAAAGGGTTGTGGTTTTTTCTCTCCATCTGTGAACTCTGAACAGTTTCAAGAGCAAGAATGAACCTGGAGAGAGTGACAAATTATAATTGCAAACTCCAACTGATATGCTGGCAAATTCCATCCTGCTTATCATGTCCAAATGTAGATCAGGGAGGAAAACTGTGCCTCAGCCAGACCAGCCAACACCAGCTAACAAACCCAACTCAGCATGAAGGGAAGGAAGTTTCCTTTATGGGGAGTATGAGGGAAGATGGGACAAAGACATTTGAGGTCATCAGTTGTGCTGTGGAGCCCACTGGTGTTTCATGAAGTGGAATTTGCTGGAGGTTAGCTCTGCTTGTTGCAAACTCCAAATGAGTATTTTGTAGCCCTACATGGGATTGCAGCAAATTATACCTTATTTTTCAAACCCTCCATCAGGAGGGCACCTTGACTGGTGCTTCTGAAGGACTCTGTTGTCCAAACACTGGGTTTCTCTGCCCTAAAGGACTTATCAAGCTGCAGTCTGAGACAGTTTTTTTGTTCTACATTTTCCTTTACTTGTCAGTGCCTGGTGATAAGGGGCCTTAAGGTCTAGAACTGAGGACTCCCAGGCATTTCAAAATGCAATAAAAATTCATATGGAGAGTTTTCAGCTAGTTTGAATTATGTTTTGTACTTATTTTGATGAGAACCCTCAAAATTACTGCCTTTCTCTTCAGTGTCTCTGGGGGGTTAAATGCAGTGTGGTACATTGTTCTTTTGAATCTCCAAATAAGTGGGGATTGAGGCCACAGAGGAACATGCTCACAATTAGGCTCATCCTCCTACAGCAATTCGCTTGTGTGCACAGTCTTCACACTTTCAGAGAGAAAGTGGGAAACACCTTGAAGAAAGCAGAGATCTATTGGGATCACTCCTCTTCACAGACAGTGTCAATGGGAATGAAGGAACCAAGGATTTAAATGTCTCCTCACCATCTAATCCCATCTGATCCTTGGAGATGACCATGTGGAAATGTATGGAAACCTCTAACCCTGCTGAATTCAAAAAGAAGAGTGAGGGCTCTGGGATTTCAGGAGCACATAGAGAGGTGACTGTTGTCTTTTTATTTCTGTTCATTTTCAAATGCATCTAAACTCTGCTGATCCCAGTTCTATGAGATTTCTGTCTGAGAAATAACACTGTCACATTTGGGAACAGGAGAACAGGACACTCTACACCTCTTCTGTCTGAGAAATAACATAGTCACATTTGGGAACAGGAGAACAGGACACTCTACACCTCTTCTGTCTGAGAAATAACATAGTCACATTTGGGAACAGGAGAACAGGACACTCTACACCTCTTCTGTCTGAGAAATAACATAGTCACATTTGGGAACAGGAGAACAGGACACCCTACACTACCTCAAAAGGGCAAAGGGAGGGGGCTGTTTCACCACCATTTTTCTCTCCTACAACCAGTTTAACTGGGGTTCTCAAGGGCCTGGTGATCAAAAGAGAAGTTAATTCTCTGGGTTTATGTCAAAAATTACCCCCCTCTGCAGTATCACTCCTTCTGCCTCTCCCCACCTCTTCTGTGCATCTGAGTCTGTTCTCAAGCCCTTTACACCCCACTTAATCCTCCCTCCTCTTCTCATTGTAAAATCAGTCCTCCACACCAGGCTTCAGCTGTTTTTTGGAGCTTGTCTGCTCACATCACTGAGCAAGGGATGAAGTAATGAAAATTACAAGCTGTGGAAATTTGATCTCTCTATTCTGTAATTACTGCTCTCTGAAATCTGAGAATATATATTTACTTTAATATTCTTGTAGAGGAGGGAAGTATCCCCAAGGCATAAAGGAAAGAGACACAGAACTAGGAAGAAGGAATAGCACGAAACCATTTGTACTTGATTAAATGTTATATACAGTAGTGAGTGGATCTTGCCTCTAAGGCTGACACAAAATCACAGCGTTGAACTCACCTTAGTATTTAGAAGCAGTTAACACTTCCTCTTTGCAATGTACATTTATATATTATCATTTGAAGGTGAGGAGTTGTCATCTTCTGCTTTCCCAACACAAATTACCAGTGTTTGCTGTTTCATGATGATATATTGTCATTTTGCTTAAGAGCCTAGATCCCAGAGTCTTGTAAACGCGGTAAGAATCATAGTTGTCAGTCATAAAATAAAGTGAAAGAAACTCAATTTATTGGTCTTGAAATTATCACATAAAGCTAGAAAATATGATTAGAGTAAACCCTAAAGGGTCAAAATCTGAAGTGAAGTAAAATATCTGCTGGAATTTGTTTTGAACTTGTATAGAACTTCTAAAAATGCCATGATTTTGGGAAAGCAAATTGACACATGCTATGTCAAAACTACTACTGCTGTTGCAATAGTATCTAATTTGGTAGTTGCTATATAAAGCAAAGTCAGTCTCTGCCATGAAAAGCTTAGACTCTATCTTCTATGATTTTACTGTTCAGATAAAACCATAGAATAAACGTGAATGTCAAGTTGAGCATCAAGCTGACCAGGACTAAAGGACTAAGGAAACTCTGGCCTTCCCTAGTGTAAATCTTCAATGTTTTGCTTTGCTGGGCCTTCAAAACCTGTGAAGTAAAATGTTCAACAAATGTCTTTCCAGAACTATGTGGTTTTTCTTTCTTATAACATTCTTACACATATGTGTTCATTGTGTCCATTGTCTTCCTGGCTCTATTGTCCCTTGGGTTTCTTTAATGAAGGAGAAAATAATTTAAAAATTGCATAATCAAAAAAACGTTGCTAACAACGGTCTTGTGTTTCAGAGCTGTCTGAATGACAAGACCTTCTTTTTGTTTCTGACCCAATCTAGTTCAAGAGTCATTGCCTTAATCTGCTTCACATATTTACAATAAATATAATCCTTGCTGAAATATCAGTTAAGTAACAATAAAAGTCTGGCAGCTGACTGGCCTTCAGAAAGACAGCCAAATCAACATCCCAAGATTTTCTCTAGTTCTTTTTTCCTCTCCAGGAAAAGTATGCCCTGAAGTAGTACATCTTGAGGGATTTCAGAACTGTATTTTTTGAACCCTCTTGTCCGTGGTAGCTTGGTATCACAAAGGCATGAGAACCAAAATAGGGAACATTTTAGAGCACAAAGTACAGGCTTCTGATTGCCAGCAAGTAATGGCTGATGCATTTCTGGGAGAAGCTCATTGTTGAAGCTATTCTGTAATGCTCTCACCCTTGTGCTCAGCACACTATGAGAAGTAGGGGCCTCAGTGGATGCTCTGTGTCCTGTGTCACCCCCTCAATATTTCTGTAAGTGCTAGAAAAACTTCATGAAGTAGTGTCTGTGCAGAAAATGTTCTTCATATGTTTTTATTTTTTCCCTTGGTTTATTAATTATATGAAAGGCGAATATGTTATCTCTTTCCCAGTTTCCTTTCTCTCAGTGTTCTCAGGACATTCACAGACCTAGTCAAGTAATTAACACATGCAGTTAATTTAATTTCATGTTTGTTTGCTGCCTGCAACAAATCTACCCTGTAAGCACCGGGCCATCCCTAGAGGATATTGCTTTTGTTACAGCTTTTGCTTTTATAACCTTCTGCTGCTAGTGAGAAGATTTTCTAAGTTATTAAAAAGTCTTACAGACCAAAAGTTAAGTCTAAGTGATCTTTGAATTCTGCCTAAGTTAGGCTTGGCCCCACAAATTGTTGCAGGGAATTTAGCCAAAGTACTAAACCCAAAATCTAAAAATAAGTCATTTTTTTCATTATCTAGTCAATAATGCTGTGAGAAATTTAGGATTTTCCCATATTCTGGCTTTCCTATTCTTGATAGTTTTCTGAAATTTGCATGAAGTTTTTTATAGCCTTGGGCTAAAACACATTTCTTGTGCCTGTACCCATCATCTTTCACCAAAGAATGAGGAGCAAATTATTTTAAATGCAATATCCTTCTGTCTGCTTGCAGGAACATCTCTTTAGTTTGAATTACAAAAATCTATCATTCAATTTTTAATGAAGGCTAAAAACCAGATATCTACTCTCTCTCTGTCACAAGTGCAGAGAAAACAGACATTTCCAGAGAGAGGTTCTTGTCACCAGCCATAGCTACCTACATCCCAAGGCCTGCAGGGAGTCTAGATGACCAAAAAACTGGATGTTGAGCTTGCAGATGGCTTAAATAAGGTGAGATGAGTCATATCACAAGATTCTTAGCGTATCTACAGTTCATACCCACTTCCACACAGCCAGACCGTCCAAATAATTGATCCTGTTAGGAGTAATTCAAGAAACTATTTGTACCTATATGCATCTAGGAGTTTTCTTCAGCTGTAGACTGATGGAAATAAAACCATTTGTGAGATCTTTCCTAGAGCTTTCACCTGCTTCTGAAGTGATGACAGCAGTAAGTCAGTGAGATCCAGAGCACCCCAAAGGCCCTAAGGATTTTTATTTCACTGACTAATCCATAGTTAGAATGTCTAAAATAACACAGTGAAGAATAAGTTTGTTATAAATGGCTTACTACATCCTCTTGCCACTCCAGCCACAACCCACATCCGAGATAAACCTGAGACATACGAGGGCCAAACAGCCACAGGTCACTTTTCCACCCCTTAGCTCATCTCATTTCTGACAGAAGGCAGTTGACAAGTCAAGTTAAAGCCAACACCACTGGAAGTTCCCTCTCTGCTTTAGGGAATTGGATAAGCTTCTTTCGCAGCTGCTCTGGTCCATCAGAGGAGAACAGAACAATCAGGGTCTGTATCTGATGTATGGATCCCTGTGTAGGGAAAGTCACTGTTAATAGAATCTTTTTTGCACATGAGACTCAATACTTACTCCTGACCTTATTTATATTAGTCCAACAACCAATAGTGCTTCTACCTACAGTTAAGCTGCAACTGGTTTTAACCACACATGTGATCTCAGAGTCATCGAAATCAGGTTTAAAAAACACCAGATAAATCACTTTCCTGACTAACTAGAACTACTCTTTACACTATATTCCAGTGCCCAGGCTGAATACCTCTCCTCCACAAAGATTCTGTGTAAATTAAAAGCTCAAGAGAAGCCATTCCAATCAATTGGATCAATGACACAGCAACTAAAACTACATTAAGTAGGGCCTTGATAAAATAAACTCCGACAACTAGGAAAGGAGTTGTTTGATTTTACTGGGACATTGATTTGTGAACTAAAGTTTCCCTAAGTTATCTACTGTAACAGATTGCAACAGCTACTTTAGAGACCTTGCAAACCTCTCCTGGGTCAGTAATCTAAAAAAGTATTTCTAAGCTGTAACATTGAAAGAATCTCCTTTAGTCACACAGCCACAGCAAAACATATATTTAGTTGTAGTTGTTACTTTGCTTGAACTTGAAATGTGTTCCACTTGAATAGGTTGCTGACCTTTCCTCATATTGAATATTGTAGAATCATTGAATGGTTTGGGTCGGAAGTGACCTTAGAGATCCAAACCCCCTGACATGGGAAGGAAACCTTCCACTAGATCAGGTTTCTCAGAGCCCCATCCAGCCTGGTCTTGAACACTTCCAGGGATGGAGCATCTACAACCTCTCTGGGCAATGCGTTCCAGTGCCTCACCACCCTCAAAATAAAGAATTTCTTCCTAATATTTAATCTAAACCTGCTCTTCTTCAGCTTAAGGTCATTCCCCTTGTCCTATCACTACATTGTGAAAAGTCCCTCTCCAGCCTTCTTGTAGGCCTACCTTCAGCTACAGGAAAGTTCTATAACGTCTCCCCAGAGCCTTCTCTTCTCCAGGATGAAGAGCCCTAACTCTCTCATCCTGTCTTCATAAGAGAAGTGCTTCTGTCCTGTGATCAACTTTGTGTCCTTCCTCTGCGAACAAGTCCACGTCTTTCTTGTGCTGGGGACCCCAGAGGTGGATGCAGGACTCCAGGGTGTCACAAGGGCAGAGTAGAGGGGAAGAATCACCCTCTCAATTGCTGGCCACACTTCTTTTTGATGCAGCCCCAAGTGCAATATTGAGTCCTATTGAGCTTTTCGCTAACCAACACCCCCAAGTCCTTTTCCCCAGGGCTGCTCTCAATCCATTCTCCACCCAGCTTGCATTTTTGCTTGGGTCTGCCATGACCCAGGTGCAGGACCTTGCACTTGGCCTTGTTGAACTTCATGAGGTTCACATACGCCCACGTCTCCAACCTGTCTAGATTCCTCTGGATGGCATCCCTTCCCTAAAGTAACTTGACGCAGTTTGGTGTGGTCAAAAAATTTTCCATGTTGACAACAATAAATTCAACGTTCTCCAAATAAAACCCAGTAATTTTTAAATTATCCTTCTTCATGACATTTAATATCTTAAAGCTGGTTGTCTAATCAAAGCTAATTGTCAGGGTTCCCACTATTTTAAAGAGAATGTGAGGAACATCTACAGTGTGATTTACTTCCCCTTCCTTAATCAAGATGGGCTGAATTGCTCTCTTGAAGTAGATTTCTGTAAGACTTTATATCTTCAGTTGCTTTTATCTCTTTATAGTCCTTCAATATACTAACTCACAGCCTCAGCATTAACTCCGGGCCATGAGTCATTGTCCTCAAGTTATTGCCCTCAAGTGTTAGGGTGTTGTAAACTACTGGCTGCAGTGTCTCTCCTGTGCAATCAATGCAGTCAACACAATATTTCTGACATACCTCAGAAAACCAGATTCCATAATGTTTGATGAGCCATGTAGTGTATTAATTAAATTATTATAGATCTGTTTTCTTAGCTAGCAACTCCATGCACATAATGAGGGATGCCACCTGCACAGTCAGGACAGATTTTGCCAACCAGTTTACACTCCATGGTGACCAGGACTTTGGCATTGACTGAAGAGCAGTTCCTCAGATGATAAACCACAGCTCCCCGATACGCACTCAGCTCTGCTTGGGCGTTAAAGTCAAATGAGTCAAAGTGGAGGAGCTGTGTTTAGTCACAGTTCACAGGAAAGTGAGAGAAAGGCTGGGCAGGGAAGTCTGGAGTTACATTTGGCTTTCTTTCCCTTCTCCAACAAACACCAGACTTGCTTGTGGTGGCACATTCTCATAGGCATGTAACACATTGACTTGTAAAAGAGATAACATGGTGTGTGTTCAGGAACACACCTGTATTTATTCATCAGTGGCCATCAGAGAAATGAAGAGGAGAGGAGACAGTTAAATGCAAGAGGAATGCTGACCCAGGGGCTCTGCTGACACGTGTTCCAGACAATGAGTGATAAGGCCTTTTGAAAGTCCACCTTATGCGAATAGATGGACTTTCAAAAAAATAAATAAGATTTCTTGTGTGTGTTACAACATGATCATTTTCACAGCAGTTATTTTTCATCCTAAGTTGTGTAGGGCGTTCAGAAACAAGGTATGGAAGACTGACAGGAAGGGAAACTTGTCTTAAAGATTGTTAGAAATAGCTCAAAGGTTTCCTACAGATCAGCTAAGACAGTTCACACTTTGTGACTCTACGATGATAAATCCTCACTTGTTTACATAAAATATGGAGGATGATAATATCCTCAGATGAATACCCATCCATAGCTTACTTCACTGGTTTTGACAAAAAAAGACAAAACTTTTCCAGGGGCTTGATTGTTCTATCAGTCCCCTGAAAAAATAAATGCTTTCTGATAAAGGACACTGTGGGAGCCAGTGAAAGGGACAGACCCTGAGAGAGCTCCCCAGGTTAAAGTAACTAAAAAAGCCTCCCCTAGGATGCCCTGTTCTGTTATGGAAATGTATCCCAGTTCTGCTTCCCCAGTTCACCTCTCCGCCCCCTTGTACCTTGTCTGCTCCTTTGGAAAGTTCTCCCTTCCCCACTCTCCCATTGGACCTTGTTCCCTGCCACTCACCCGGATTTTCCCATTGGCTCGTGTACCCTAATCCCGCCTATGTACTTTCCCTGCTGCTTTCCCTGCCCCCAGATATAGGCTGAGATTTTCCATCCCCCTTGGTCTTTGATGCTTGGTCCCTTCACGGACGGGGGTCGAATAAACCTGTGCCGTGGAATTCCACACAAAGACCCTTCCTGCCTCTTTGCCGTCAGCTTGTCGAGAAGCTATCCGGAGCGTGTGTGTGTGTCTGTGTGAATGCAGTGGCTGCCGAACGGCTTTCTGTTAAAGTCGGATCCGGAGGTCGCAGCACCCCACCAGAACACCCCCCGGATCACGACAGGACACTGCAACACAACTAGGATCTAAACATCCAGTAAAGGACAACATCCAGTTATTTCCCAGATAATCCAACAATGTCTGCAGGAAATGATACATAAGCTGCTAAGAAAGTTTAACAAAGTAAGCTGGAAAAGAACAGGTGAATTTCTAGACATAAAGAAGATGATACAGGATTCATGACTGAATTCTTCTCTCATCTCTGATAACAAAAATAAAACAATCTGGCAAATTCCAGTCAAAAACTACAAACTGCATGAAACTGAGTTGTCTTACACTTACTTTTGTATGCATAAGACCCAGAGTGCCCTGCAGGCTTCACTTTTAAAACTGAGAGTATCTTGGTGAGAGGCTTATCTTTGTGCCTCCAGTTGGAGGACAGTATTACAATTGTAGGGGAATACATTGCAACTGTCTCTGAAGAAAAATTGAAACAGAAAGGCCTCATCTGATGATGGGGGGAATTTAATCATGGTGCATCAAAATGGTTTGTGCAACCGTTCCTCTAGTATTCTGCTTCTCTGTCTCAAAGTCAGGTTAGAAACAGGAGCATCCAAAGAAAAAGACCAGCTGGAAAACCCATATCCGTGTAGCTAGTACTGTTAAAGATTATATTATTTTATTATTGCTATGGTATTACAGGAGTGCCTATATATTTCCTCTGAGATTTGTCTACAGCTGTGTTAGATGCTGTATAAGTAGGATAAGGTAGTCCCTGCTGAAGTCAACAGAAAGATCCTTTGGTAGAATTTAGGTCAGGCCACAGATGTTCTGAAGTTCCCAAAAGGTAGTTATTCGTAACTCCTTTCTGTCTCTCTCTTTAAATTCTCATGGGGGGAACTGACAAACAAAAATATCAATACAAGGTTTAACATGATGCAAAAGATCTGTTAGAAAAGATGGTAGAAGAAGGAGGATGAAGGCAGGTGTATCCTGAAATGAGTGATATTAAACCAGATGCTGCACTTCAGTTTTAATGTATTTAACAGCCTGTGGAGCATCCACTTAGCCAGCAAGGTCATTCCATCTTTGAACTCATGTCAGCTCAGACTTGGGAGTATTGCTTGGTTAAATGTCCCTGTTCTCTTGTACTAATAGTGTAAACATTCTCCACCCTTGAAACAGCCCCCAATGTTTGTCTTTATCATCTTCATATAAATGTCAAACGCTATTTGCTTACATTTGCATAGAGCCGCTCTGCTTGTCACTATGATTAAAGAACTGGTATCACAGCTGCACAGCACAACCTGAGGGGGAAGAAGGAAGAGTCAGTCTTCTCCTCTCAGGCAGAAAATATTGTGGAATTGTTGGCACATTGGGTAGGTGCACTTGTTCTGCGGAAAGAAGGGAAAATGTGTTCATCAGAACCAGTAATAGAAACAAGGCAAGTGAAATGATAAACTACTTGCTCCCTAAGGGGAGGAATCTGCACATCCTTTTCCTTTCTCTCCCATTGACTGATTTTGTAATTAGGCATTAATCACTTCATCCTCTTGCCCAGTGTTTCCCTTTCCACAATTTATTTAAATCTGTTTAGATCTTGATGTCTTCAAAGAAAAGTTTCCCTCCTACTCTATTTTTATACTGCACCTAGCACAAAGTAGCAGCAACCATTGTTTCAGTGTCTATTTGCTGAAATCTAGAAGGTTATTAAGAAAAGGAAATTAAGATGCTTATGGGAATAGGTCAGTAATTAGGAAGGATGTGAACACTTTGTATAAAGAACAGAATACAGATATTTCAGATCCCTTTGAATTGCCGGGTAAGGTCACTGAGTAGCAAAGGGAAGCTTATCCTCGAGCCTGTTGTGCTCCCCTTGTGTCTGGAAGGACTCAGAGGGACAGTACTTGCACAGCCCAAGGACAGCTGATCTGGCACCAGTCAATGTTGTGACAGTCTCCATCTTTTTGCTAATACCTTGTCTTGATGTAGTGCCACTTGTCAGTAAACTTCAAGTGCTTCCCCTCCTCTGCTTAATACCTGAATAATCTGAGGCTCAGACACTTGGAGTGCAGCTTGGGATGTCTCCGTTTGCCCCAGCCTTGAGGGCAAGAAAGGCTGTGCTGGTCATGGGTACTGAGTTGGAGGTGGCGAGCTAATGGCAAACTACAACGGAATGCACTGATGACACTCTGTGCTATAGCCGTTAGGCAATACAGCCACACATGTAGCTGATTCTGTCCCTAAATAAATCCCTCCTTAACCTGTAACATGACAGTTTGATATATCAGTGAATACTCTTGTCCTCTCTAGCAGAATCGCCAATCATCTCCTACTAAATAATTTTAGACTAGTGTTTTTTAACATGGATGTAAAACTCTAGCTAATGCAAATGCCTGAGCATGAATTCAGGTGCATAATTTCAAGCACACAGGTTTAAGAAAAGATCTATTTATGTATGGATTTATTTTAATTTTGATAGGGTTGGTGCTGTCACGTGATGCTGACACTCTCTCTGTAGCGTTCATTACAACAAGAAATTGTTCTTTTCTTATCTTGTAAACCTATTCCATGCCACTGAAAGTCTGTATACTGTTGGCTAATGATAGTGGTAAAATGTAGCACCCTTTTCATTTTATTCCATGTACTTTTTGTCTATATGTTATTTTAACATCCTCCCCTCTCCGAGGATCTGTATGTGCTCCTTCAAAGTCTACAAGAAGATGCTGGATAAAATCCTTTGTAAATCTATCCATCCATTCCCATGTGTGGATTTTCCATTCCTGTGATAATTTCTGAAACCAACCTCTGCCTCTCCCCACCTCCATTTTTGCCATGTCTGGCTACAGCTGGATGCAGACTTCCAGGTGAGGAAGTAATATTTTCTCTAGTATTTTCTGTTCTTTTCCATGTTCTTGCTTGCTGCTGGGTTGGTTTTCAGCTACCAGCCCAGGGAGGGAAGGCAGTACACCAGCAAGCCAAGGCTGCTTTCTTTAGCTTGACAGAATCTCTTCATGTGTTTGCAGCATCCTGAAAGTGCTTCTGTGTTCTGCTTTTGGCTGAGATAGAGTTCATTTTCTCCATAGTACCTGGCATGGGGTTGTATTTTGGATTTGTGCTGGAAACAGTGTTGATAACACAGGGATGTTTCTGTTACCGCCCAGCAGTGCTGACACCGACTCAAGGCCTTTTCTACTCCTCACCCACGCCACCAGCAAGGAGGCTGGGGGTGCACAAGGAGTTGGGAGGGGACACAGTTAGAATAGTTGACCCCAATTGACCCAAGGGATATTTCATACCATATGGCATCGTATAAAGCTGGGGAAGAAGAAGTAAGGAGAGTATTTTTGGAGTGATTTTCATAGTATTTTTTTTCCCGGAACACCGTTAAATGTGATGGAGCCCTACTTTCCCTATGGGTGGCTGAACACCTGCCTGCCCATGGGAAGGAGTTAATCAATTCCTTGTTTTGTGCACACTGCTTTTGCTTTACCCATAAAGCTGTCTTTATCTAAACCCATGAGTTTTCTCACTTTTTTGATTCTCTACCCCATTCCACTGAGGGGAAAGTGAGCGAGCAGCTGTGTGGGGCTGAGTTTCCAGCTGGGCTTAAACCACAACACTCTATCTTCAGGTTTATCCATAGGACTTTAAAGAAATGGGAATCAGCCATGATGCCCTTTCAAAGCAATTGAGCTACCAAAAACAGTAAAAACTTTGCTTTTAACTTCCTGGGGAAGCTCAAGTGACTTCAGGGAAGAGCTGTGTGTAAATTTTCTGATTTTCACTCGTATATATTTGTGTTAGCCCTGATTTGCATAATGTTATTCAGGTTTCTCCATTAGCTCTTTCTGTCCTGCACATCTTCTTCCTGGACGCCCAAGCTCTCTCATAGTTGCTTGAGATTTGTGCGTTGTTGTCTCACACCAGAGTGGTCCAGTTTTGCTGTCAAACACTGTGCCAGGAATGTGCTTCTGGGGAACACCTTTAGAGAAAATTAAAGTGCTCCATGGCAGGCTATCACTTCTTGCCAGAGTTTAAATCTGTGATTGAACACCAATCTGACAGCACTGTGGCTGCTGTGGGGCTATGGCTGCTGCCTACCAATCATCTCATGACAACAAATCAGCCTCCACAATAATTGATGGCAGCTTTATCCACCTAAAACTAACTCTCTGGTCTCAGCTGACCCATTATGTTCTTTTGACAGTCAGCAGAAAGCTTTCAGTGCTTTATTCAGTCTATTAATCTTCAGCATCAAAATTACATGTACATATAACTAAATATTCCAGGCTCTCTGTATTGTTGAGGCCAGCTGACACATAAGAGGCCTCATGCCAACTCTCACAAGTCCAGAACAGAGCAGCTGCAGAAAAACCATGCCTAGGACCAGTGTGGAGATTCAAGTCCCAGTACCTGGGTACGTGTCTTGGCTTTCATACATGAACCCATGTTCATGGTGCCAGGAAATCCAGAAGGACCTTGGATGTATTGCAACTGTGCAGCTTGGCCTCTGCTTCAAGATGGAGTACCACCAGAGAAGAAGTGCTCCTCACCCTAGTTTTTATGGCATAGATTTTCTTAGGACAACAGATCCCTATTGCCTTCACACTCAAGTTATTCTGGAGATGACATGTTATTCATGTTTCCTCTTAAAGCTGGCCCACTGTATGGAAGAGAACTCAAGAGTCTTGGGTGAGGTAAAGGAAGCAAAAATAAGTCTGGCTTCACAGCCTTGTGAGATCACTCACTTGGCTGAGGAGCCCTGAGTTCCAGTCTTTTCTTTTAGGGGTTATTCATGCATCTTTTTTTTTTTTTTTTTTTTTTTTCTCTTTTTTTTTTTTCCAGTGGAGTATTCACTGTGACGTGAATAGGCAGACAAATGGAGCAAGCTCTGCAGTCCAGAAGTCACTACTTCTGGACTATTCTGGACTACTCCTTCTCTATGTACTAATCACTTTGCCAAGCATTGCAAGGCCTAAGTCTCCTTTAGGGTCTACTCTGCACTTCATATTATATAAAAAGCCTTTTAATTACTGGATAAACAGAATCATCCAGTCACAAAAGAAGATGCTTGAACAGAAGGGCCCACCCCGTAGGCCACGTGATAGCAGAGTATTTGCAGTCCTGGGCAACTTCTCATGCCCGGATGTCACAGCATCCAGCCCTCGTGTGCCTCTTGCTGCCCTAAGTAAAGGCACAGTCATCCTCCCATGAAGAATTTGTCTCTGACAAATCAAGAGAAGATGATCCCCAGCACAATCTGCCCGACTGCTGGAACTGTCAGTCCAGCAAAAGTCTACCCCAATAAGGTCATTGTAGCCTATTAGAAAACAATTTTTGGCAGCTTCTCATGGTTTGTGAATACTAGTCATTTGCTAATTGTCTGTCTCCTTGATGGAATGCTGGATTCTGCCAAGAGGCATTGCTCTAGGCACTGCTTTCTACTTAATATGAGAACTCAAGGCCAAAACTGCTCCTGATAGATTCCCCATGGAAACTCATTGGCTTTAATGAGATTGTGCTGTCTGTGAACCAGGAAGGAGTTGGCACAAAGATCCTGATTGTATTAATTCATAAGCTAATAACTGCAAAGGACCATTAAGACATTCTAGACATTAGCAATTACTCAGGAAAGAAAATAAACTTCCTGAAAGTGATGATGCTGATCCAAATAGTCTTTAGAAAGATGTGCCAGTTCAAGAGAAATAGGTTGGCATAGAGTGCTTTCCAAAGCCCTACTTGTAAGAGGCTCTGAGCAAATTCACCCACAGCAGTGGGGTTGTGGCAAACTGGGCTTTAGTGTGGGCTTGTGGCACCCAAGTCATAAAGGAGGGCAGCTGCTTTGCCCTGAGCTAGCAGCAGGGCTCACTAGTTCCAGCTTAGCCACACTGCAGTCTCACAGATGTTAATGTGCTAAATTACCTTTGCCTCACACGTTATTCCTGAGCCTTAGCATCTCCACTCCATTTCAGTTTGCCATGCAATGATCCTTCTCCAAGATGCATTTCCCTCTCCCTGTTTTTCCTTTGCAAGCACAGGCGGGAGTTGTGAGTGTGTGTGTACATACGGCTTCACTTTTCTAGTCGTGGAACAGCTGAAGTCTTATAACTTCCCTTTTCACATCTTAATTTAGGTGAGACGCGCTTTGCTAGAGACAGTGACCTTTACTTCTCTGAAAATGCTATTCACAATTATGCCGCTGTCTAAATAATGTCTGTGGTTATATCGAGGTGAACTGGGCACCTCGTAAATAATTCCACTAAACTCCATTACTGGTGAAACAAAGAATAGAAAGAAACTTATTTACGGGAGAGATTTTCAATTTGAGACACTGCCTCATTTATTTTCCGTCCTTTGCCTGTCCCACAGTAGGAGGAGAAACACAGCCCTGAGAGAGAAAAAAAAAGAAAGCGACGTTTCTGAAAATATGAGACCTTCATCTTCACTCTTCTATTCAGGAATATACATTTGGAAATTGGAATATTTTGGTCAATTAAGTTCACCAAGCTTGTAGAAACAGATTTATCTAGGACAAGTTCATTTTGTCTATTTTATCAGATATATGACACCAAACTCATAAGAATTTGCCTATTAGGGACAAAATGCATCTAGTGATACCCTGCAAACCTCTGAAATGCTATCAATGAAGACAAATGAAACTCAAGGACAAAAAATTTATTTCTAAGCAAATGAAATGCTTCTTATGCACATTTTTCACTGGACTTGAAAGAAAAAGTCATTAAAAACACCAGAATATATGCTTTATTGTTGCTTTGAAACGTGAGTCATTAAAAACAGACACACTAGCTAAGAAAATGAGTAGTCTTTGAAGGTATCAAAAAGACTTATGCTATAGATACTTATCTGCAGTTATAGAACTTAATTTAATTCTTGCTTGCCACCATTTTTTAGTAGTGTAATTTCAGCAGTTCCTTTATAAAATACAGAGTAGATTTTGCTCAGCTCCATTTCAAATGCTTCAGGGAATGAAATAATTTCCAAAACTGTAAAGATCATTCTGAATCTTTCTGTGAGTGATAGGAGTAGTTAGCAAGAACTGGTTTTAATTTTATCATATTGTTAAGGTAAGCACACCTGTCATTCAGAGCAAAATAACAAAGTGCCAATCAATTTGTTTAATTACTAATCACTAAAGGTTGAGTGCAACCTAAAGACTTCATGGACAAATGAACAGTTGCAACAGCTGCTTTGTTCATGACTTTTTCTTCAGTTATGTCTCCCCTTTGGAGATCAGCTCTGATTTTTCAGGATCAGCATCTCTGTCATGTAAGAACATAATTGATATCTACTTGTGATTATTGATTGTCTGGGAAAAAACCTCCAAAACTCTATGCAGTCAACTACAGCTGATAATACAATTCTGCTGTGCTGGGGAAAATAGATGACTTTGCATGGATTAGGTCTGCAGCCAGAACACAACCACAAGCAGGACTCAGGACCTTCTGGAGAAAGCAAGATGATTACAAGCTGGAGTGTTTGACCTGTGAAAAGAGGCGTGCTCAGTCTGGGAAAAAGGAGGCATTGGAAGGATCTGATAGCAGCTTTCCAGTGCTTTCAGGAAAGTCATTGATAAGCACAGCTGTCTTTAGGAATTCTGCCAGCCCCTAAAGGGCACTTGACAATACATCAAGGTGTAGCGTTATATTTTTCTCCACTCCTGTGCTTACCAAATTGCCTGCCTTTCCACGTGGGTCCCCCCCTTCCCCGCCCCTAGCCCTAACCACTCCCTCGGGTTTCTCCCATTGCTTCTGTTACCCCAACTCTGCCCATGTACCTCCCTGTGCCCTGTGACCATTGGTCCATGTGCTCTCCCTGCCCCCTTCGCCCGGGATAAAAGACCCTGCATTCCATGTGACTATCTCTGACTCACATTCTACCGTGTCTTGGGGCACCAGTCTCTGCCTGGAGGACCATTCCATGTGCTGGCTCTCTACCTTTGGGAGCGAGCACATGTGCTGGATCTAGGCTTCTGGGACCCACCATGGAATAAAAGATCTTCTGCAGTCCTCATGCAGAGAGCATTCTCGCCTCCTTTACCGTCACCGTGTTGCGGGGCTTCAGCTTTCTGGAGGATGCAAGGGGCAGCCTGGAAGAGGCACAGGAAGCGGAACAGCCGCTCTCTCCGAGAAGGCTGTGGCATGCCATGCCACCACAGGGACCTACACACCGCAACATCAGGGAGTCCAGGGTTCTTCCTACAAGAGTCCCCATATCATTTGTGGGGATTTCTGTGTAGGCTGAATTCAGGCACGATGAAATTTTCAGTGATTTAAAAAATCCTATTTGAGCATTTCATATAAGCTCCATAAGTATAAAACTCTTTGCTCTTCATTTAGAGGACAGAAAATTCAGGAGAGTGTGAGAGTCTCAGAAACCATCTGAGTGTGGTGAATAAATGTCTTAGGGAACTGTGGAAGCACCAACTTTATCATCCGCTCTCCACATTCAACTAAGTTCAGATCAACTGGATACCCAGGAATCTCCATCATCTTTCTGGAAATCTGCATTCACCTCTAGATTCAGAATCTTCAGCCAGCAACCTTCAGTACTGCCTCTAGACCCTGTCAAATGAAATAAAAATCTAAGAGATACTTCATCATTCTGGAATTCTTTCAAGTGGTATTTCTCTGGGGTTGAAATGCCAGACTATTGATTTTCCTTGAGTACTGTGTTCAGTTTTCAGTCACTCGCTTCAAAAAGGACATTGGGATGCTGGAGCATGTCCAAAGAAGGGCAACAAAGCTGGTGAAGGGTCTGGAGCACAAGTCTGATGAGGAGTTACTGAGGAAGCTGGAGGTGTTTCGCCTGGAGAAAAGGAGGCTCAGGACAGACCTTACCACTCCCTACAACTCCCTGAAAGGAGGTTGTAGCCAAGTGGGGGTTGGGTCCTTCTGCCATGTCTCAAGCAAAAGGATGAGAGGAAATTACCTTAAGGTGTAACAGGGGAGGTTCAGATTATATACTGAAAAAAAAAAAAAAATCACTGAAAGACTGGTTAGGCATTGGAATAAGTTGCCCAGGGTGTTTGAGTCACCATCTCTGGAAGTGTTCAAGGCTTGTCTGGATGTGGCACTTGGGATTGGTTTAGAAGCAATTATGGTGGTGGTGATTTGGCAGTTGGACAAGACAATCTTGAAGGTTTCTTCCATCCTTGATGATTCTGTGATTCTGTGGCTTCTGAATGGTTGCTCCTAGATCTGGGAGACCTAAGTGATTTTTATACGTCATTGAAACTGATGGGACTTCATTATGGTGCTGACTATGGCCTTTGAAAAGGCACTGCATCTCCAGAGGTCCACTTCTGCTGCTGTCCATTGATAATGAAGGAAACTGTTATTGATGGAGTGTGCAGGACACACAGCTGAATTTTTCTAGTTCTGTCTGATACAGAAGAATCTTTTTTATATATACAAGTTAATTTACAATGTGGGCACAGTAGTGGCTAGTTAGGGTTGAGCTTAGAGAACAGAACGATGCTATCTCTGAATTTGTAAAATGACCACTATTTGCTTCTAATATATACAGACTGATTATACCAATTTCTAGAAGATTTATAGTTTTCTGTACTTCATAAAGAAAAGAACAAAATCCGAAGTAGTCAGGAGGAAGAATCACATCTGGACATATAGGCAAGCATTAAGTTGCCTTTCTAGGGAAGCCCCAGCACTTCTTAAATAGCGGTTAAAAAGTCTCTCTCAAACAATTTCCTTATAAATGCACATACTCCAAAGGTCAAGCCAGAGCCATTGTGAAATAGGCTTTAAAAGAAGCATAAAACTCCTGTCTGACACAGAGTCGGTGGCAATTGAAAAAGCAAAGACTGGGAAGGTTAAAGGCTAATTACTAGAAGAAATCTGGCCTGCTGGCCTGAGGTCTTTTGAGTTGGAGCACAGTCAAATTGGAGTTGCGGGATTAATTGGGTGAAAGACACTGTCACCTTGACATTCATGAAAGTACTTGAGAAGAGCACTGTTTGCTGATATACTGCGGACAGTTCATTTGAACCACAGAGGTAAGATATCTCTTTTCTACAAAGACTTCACCTTTGCTTTTTAACTGGTGTCAAATACAAAAATTAAAATCTCTGGTGTGAGAAGCCATGGCACATATTTCCTAAAGTTTGTAAATGTCTTCCTGCTCTCACTGTAATATATGAAAAGTAAATGCATATCCCAAGGACAAAATTTTCAAACCCTTGGCTTAACAAAATGAAGAGTGTAAAACTTGCAAGCTGTAAGTCCCTTTGGAGCTCTTTGTGCTGTGGGAACATAATGAGCAGCTCTTTGTGCTTCTTATAAATAACTCAGACATCCACTGATCAGCAGCATGACCTCAAGCCAGGCAATTCAGCTCTTTACTTCTCTTTACCCAATAATTGTGATACGATGAATAGATATCTTATCATCAGGGATGACAGTTTGGCTACAGGGGAACCAGATACAGTCCTATGCATAATAAATACTGTTTGCTGCAAAATTTCACTGCAGTCATATTACATCAATGCATGGAATTATCCTTTTCTTCTGCTTACATCATTTACTTATATTAATTCTTCTGCCCCATGGCATAGGATATCTATTCATAAAAGTTTAGACTTCAGAGTACTTTTATCCCTTCAGGCTACTTTTGAAGCACTGTGTAGGACATGCTTGGACAGTTTTGTGAACAGGAAGTATAAATTAACACTGCTGATCCCTCCTTATTAATGCTTCAGAATGCCTCAGATCTTCTTGTAAAGGCCAGTTAATACAGCGCAGGTCGCTCTCGTTGATAATTTTTTTATTTTTTTCACCTCAGCATCACACTCTAGCAGAAAATAAATGAGATTTCAAGTGAAATTCCCCAGCTTTCAAATCTGAATCTTGTCCAGCACACTAGTCTCACTCCTGTGCAGAAGCATGATAAGCATTAAGAGCCTGGTAAATCCTCATCAGATACAGCAGAGATCCACTCTGGTTCAGCACTCTTCATACAGCTGCCAAAGCCTACACAGGGTTTCTATGTGATATGATAATCCAGTGATTCCAGAGGAGTCACCTTTCAAGGTGACAACAACTTGGCACATCTGGAAATTTAGTTTGGTCAAGTATTATGGAAGGACTGGTAGACACTGTCTCCCCAAAACTGGACACAGCAGTTCCCTGAATCCAAAATGGAAGAAAAGCTCTGGTCTGCTTTTCAAGTGCTTTAGAAAAGACATAATAATCCTCCAAATCCTAAATTGAGTTACGATTCTAGTGAAAAGGACTGGTCATTTTTATGATATATAATTACCTCACAGTGTTCACCTGTTAAGCCTGCAGTATGAAATACTCACTCTATCAAAGGTAATCAATATTTCACTGCCAGTGGATGCAAGACCAGGATTTCAGACACAGGATATCAATGTCAAGTTATGTGGCTTGATAAGTGAGACATAGCCAAAGACTCTATACTTTCTCATGAATTCAGATGGGAATATGCACTGAATGCTGCATTTTAGTAACAGCAAGTGCCTCATGGAGCATTTCAAACAAGGTGACCTTCACCTTAACAAAAGAAAGAAGAAGCAAGCTCATGACCAAGTGAGAATCTTTCTGTCAATTAAAAATCTTCAGGAAGTGAAACATGTCCGGTTTATTCTGTTCTAAGAGTGTTTTCACTGTTTCCCAGATAGAGGAAATCAAAAGTTTAAAATAGGAATGAATTCTCAGATTATTGATTTAAATTGAATTTTGAGGTTACAGTTCAAGTTCAAAGAAACCGTTTGTTGGGCCAGAACTTCACAACCATGAAAAGTCCTACTCAGTCCCAGCCTGCAGATCTAACTTACTATAGCAGCTCTATTGAAAGCAGACTCTCACAAGGTGAAGAGAAAAAGTAAGAGTGATAGATGCACCAAAAGTCATGGATGTACAAAAGCCAGCACCAAAAATCAGAGGTGGACAAAAGCCACTTAAGATGAAAGATCACATTTATCATATCAACAAATGCTTCCAAATTGTGCCCAGATATATTTAGTTAGAAAGTAGAAGCCAGTTTCTGGTTTCAAAGGTGTAAATATGTTTATCAGCCTCCTCAATATGAAAAATGGGAATAAACTTAAGAAAGAGTTTGATAAAGGTATAAATGGAATCAGGGACAGCTTCAGGTACATACAAAGTATGCAGTTGCTAGTGTAGGTACTAGGGTGACTAGAGCAACAAAAAAAATTGATCAGACTCCGTAGACATCTCTATTTCAGAGCAGATTTGTGAGTCAAACTCAGGCAAACCTTCCATTTTTGCTAAGAAAGAGCCCCATGACCCCTCCTGTCCCTACTACCAGGGTGGGAGCAGCTGTGCCAGTGCTGCCTCTGCACGAGCGAAGCAGGGCTGGGCCACGGGCTGGGGGTCTTCCCACAGCCAGAGGCCTTGGCCTTGGACACGGCGTGGGATGGACACGGTGTCAGGTGTCAGTGAGCAGTGCTGGGAGGTCATGTTTAGGGACAGAGGCCACGTGCCATCTGTGTCTTCAGTGCTCGGGAACGGGGGTGTTACAGAGCAGCCACCAAAGTAAAAGGTGCCTGCACTAATGAGAAATGGGAACTGCCTGTGGTGGTCTGCAGTTTTCTGTTTGGTTTTCAATCCACATTCCTAACTTCAGTCCTCGTCAAGTCAGTTCTGCCCTAGCCTCTTACATTATGAAAACTGATTTACATATCCAAACAAATGGCCCTCGAAGGAATATTCAGGCTGACAAAACATAATTCATGCTCATCCTTTTTAGAGCTATCTTTGCATTAAAGAAAGATTAACAAACAAAACCAAGGAGATAAAGAAAGAAATGTCATGGAACCACTGGGAATTTTGAGAAACTATTCAACCATCCATGTACATTCATGAAGAAGGGGTTGGGGGTAAAGAGATTTCCCAGTTGACACGTTTCTCCACTTGTGAACATGCTGAAAGATCACTCATACGTTTTCAATGAAGTCACTGACAGTCAAGAATGCTGGAGGCAACAGCTGTTGGAGATTGATTTACCCCAAGGCTATTTAATCTCTCAGCCTCTCATAAAGATGCTTGCTAGGGGGGAAGGTAAAGAAGCACAACTAAAAACTGTATTGCTTTCAGCAGCTGTTGTTATTCCTGAAAGCCAAGAATGGGTCAAAAAAATGTGATGAAAGTCTTGGATTGTTATCAGCTATAGGGGTGGCCAGAGCTTACTGCTTCCTTTGGGGGTAGGATTTCCTTTGTGGAATGAAATACAGTAAAATTGCTAACTCCAAGAGGGCTTAGTTGCCTGGGAGTTACCATGAAGTGTATATATGCCTTGGAATTTCCAGAATTATAAGTATATTATGTCAGTGTGGAATGATACAGGTTGTGAAAGGCGGCCCTTGTGTTCAGTAACAGGAGCTGGGACAATTGAGCAGCAAGAAAAGATAACATAAAACATTCATTAAAATGGTGGAAAAAAATTACTGAAAAGCAGAGTGCAGCTGCTGTACATGCCAGTTACTATTTCTGAATGGTCTCCTCCTGTGAAACTGAGTTCTTATTAAATCAAATTGTCCAACCGTGCATTAGACAAGTAAGACATTTGCCTACCTAGCTTAAAACACAGCACATGCATCTCCCAGCAGAGCTTCCTTTTGTAACCACGTGTTTTCTGAGGTTTGTTAGCAAAACTTTTGAAACAGGGACTGCATCTGCAGTGGAGAAGGAAATAAATTAACATCTTTGGCTCACCAGGGACTTCATTGCTGTGAACACGTAGGATGCCTTGTGGCTTCTCAGATCCCACCACTGGGCATAAAACTTCTGTCTGTTCCCTCCAGCAGTGCAAGCTGTTGAAGACAGTGCTCCATCCTGGGTATTAGCTGTCTATAGCCTGACAACCTTCCAAAACTTTCCAGCATATCACTCAGGATGTATCTACATCAGGGCTTTAGTTTGGATCAAGAATACATTTTTGAAGCAAATCTCACGTTATCCCCACTTATGGTGTTTTGGTTCCCATCACGAATCTGTCTTGGCGACTATGAGCCAGATTCCTGTCAGACAAAATTGGAGTGGGAAGTTTGCTTTAGGAGCATACCTCATTGCACTGCACCACAAAGAGTTCTGCAAGACCAGATTAGAGCTAGCTAGAGTAGAATAACCCTGAAAAGTGAATAACATGGACATTGGACCTTTAGTACCAGCTGTTTCCTTATGCAGATTCACTCCTACCAGTCCACAAAGGTAGCTGATACTCACATAGCCATATAAATATACCAGATAATTAAAATCCTCTTCATAAAGGAGAAAAAACACAAGAAAAAAAAACCCCAAAACAACATCAGGTAGTGGAACAATGGATCTATGGATGTAAAAGACACAGTTACCCTGAAAATTATTATAATCTGAGAAGGCTGAGTATTTTTCATGTCATTGCTGTCTCAACTATAGAAGAGTTCTCAGGAATAACACAAATGGCAGCAAAGATAAAAGAATTCAAAAATGGAAACCTTTGGTTCTAATGGGCCTAAGATTGCTTTAACTGTTCTCCAGGAGCTGAAAAAAAATGGTAAAGCCATAGAAAAAGTCATAATGCTGATAACCAGGTAGTGTGCTCCTTTGTCAGCAGTTAATTGTGCAGTGTATTTAGTCACACCACTGCAGCACAGACTATGGATGTCTATATAGGACTATATAGGAACTTCTTAGCACAGGGCCTTGGGATTATTACTGTGAACTTGATTCATAAATTAATTTTATCAAACCTGTTTAAAATGTTTAGCTCTGAGAAAACTATAAAGGGCCATTTTTGGTGAGTGGTTTTGGTCTATCAGTAAGAAATAATCAAACTACTGCAAATGTCTCTCCTACATGTATTTAAAAGAAGAGAAAAGTAACCTTTTGTTGCTATTGAGAAGTTGTCTCTCTGGACAAAGTGGAAATTGGAAAAAGAAGAAATCCAGAAATCAGAGAAAAACTAATTATGGATTCTGTACATCAGAATCTAATAACAGTTTTTTTGCTGATTACACCAAAGGTTGGATCAAGCAGTTTTGTTAGTAGTTTTCAGAACATTTGGTGACTTCACAGTGGTATGACTAGATAGATATCCAACTCCTTTTTTCTATCCACTTGCCACCAAGCTGACAGTAATTTTACACTAGTGATGTAATATACAATTCCTGCAGCATGCCAACCTTCCCAAGCAAGAAGTGTCATGCAAAGATTATTCAGTTTCCTACTTGCAGTTAAAAAAAAACCCAAAACAACAAAAAATACAACAAAAGCAACCCCCTCCCCCCCCAAAAAACCCAAAGCCTAAAGCTTCTGAGGCAGAGACTAGGTGGTAACTAGATGGAAAAATGGATTAATGAAAACATTTGACACTTGCATGAATTTACCCTCTGGCAATCTAAGAGCATATAGCTGTACTTATCAAAACATCCACCAAAGTGCAGCCATTCCTGGTCCATGGATAACCCTTGTCCTTAGAGGACCACTGGCACAGACATCTGTGCTCTTTATTTCAGTAACTGTAGGCACAAATTGAACTTGCAGGGGCCTGACCAAGGCTCCTGCTGACCTCACTGGCTGTAGATCACAGCCTTTTCATGGGGCTGTTCCTCAATAACTTAAAGATAATGGATTTGTTCAGTTCCAGCTCCAGTGTTTATGATCCATCCAAAATCCATCCTCACAAGTCTCCAGGATAATTTTCTTTTTCCTGTGTATTTGAACATGTCTTTCCACATCTTCTGTTGTAGACATCTGAAGACACCCTGATGCATCTGCTTCCTCTGTCATCTTGCAACAGCAACAAAGTAGGCTCTTTTTCAGCCACCAGACAAATAAATTTCTGTGATACTTGAAAACAAGGTTTTTTGAGGGTTTTTTGGTATGATTTGGGGTTTTGTTTTGGTTTTTGTTTTGTTTTGATCGGTTTTGTTGTTGTTGTTGTTGGTTTTTTTTATTTTAACCCAAATTTATAATTTCTATTTTTTCAGGGAAGCATTTATATTCCTCCTGAAAATACACTCTATAAATGCTCTGCAACACTGAGCATTCACAGACAAACCTTGCTTCAGGAAAGCTTTTGTGCTGACAGCTCATGAAGCAGCAGCAGCAGCACTGAAGGTATGAAGATGCTGCCTTCTGAGCTTGTTCCAAGCACAGTCTGAGGTCATATTCACATCCCATACATGCTCTTTTGAAAGAAGTCTGCTCAAGTAGAGCAACCAGGGGAGGAAAGCAGAAGCTCTCAGTCCCTCAGCCTGGAGCCAAATGTGCCAATGTACCCTGGGCAGAGCCATGGCCATTCTGGCTGACCTTCATTCCCACCTCAGCCTTTGCAGGCAAAATCACCTGTTCCTACAGGGCAGAGAAGGGGACAGGGATGGCTCCTATCAGGGCTCAGTGGAAAGGGAGCTGTAGCCAACAGAGCCCCTGACCTCTTGCTGTTGTAATGACACACTTGGCTCATGTCAGAAAGACAGATGCAGGCTTAGCAAAGGACCCATTTGCATTATGGAACATTTTAGCGTGTTTTTTCCTTGGTTAGTTATAGTAATAGCTGATACCATTACAAATGAGTGAGTTAAAGATAGTATAAATCAGATATCAAACATAGTTCTCAGCTCTATTTGATTCTGTCTTTAGACCAATTTCATAATGCTTGCTTCTACAATACAACTGCCTCGATCAGTACTGGGAGGTGCAGAAAAATATAACTCAATTTCATGAGACAGTCAGGATCAAGACAGTCAGGCAGGTGTCCGATCATTTTAAAGCCTTCTCATATACAATCACCCTCCTACTGTAGATGGAAATCTTGGGGGCAAGAGACAGTTGCTTCTGTCTTGTTCTTAGGTGTGAAAATCGGTAGAGGAATGTGAAAGACTCAGAACATGCCATCCCAGAGCAGTAAGTCTCAGCTTGCAGAGGACACTCTAGTTAGGCAATGACAAATTCCTCTCATTAGAGACTAGTACCTCAGTATCAGGAGCCTTGCCTGGAATGTGTCTTTGAGGTCCAAGGTCATTCTAATGATGGAAAAAAGAGATCTTGATGGTCTAAAGTGAAATCCTGTGAAGCAGCTTTCTCAGACCCCACAGGCCTGGTGTGAAGGAAAGAGCAGCAGCCCACGAAGCTGTGAGCTGTGTCTTACAGTGCATGGTGAGGTCAGCTCCTGGGGCAAGCATAGAGAGACAGATAAGAAATCACCCACACCATTTCAAAATCTGTATCCAGGCAAAACAGTGTTGCTTTCCACAAAAGAGGCCAAAAACAAAGGAGAACATTTTGTGGCCCTTTCCAGTGGTAAGGATACATTGAATGATGGCAGAAAGCAAGGAAGCAAATTCAGTTCCTGGGCTCTGTGGTACTGCAGATCCTTGAAGTCTCTAAAGGACAGTGGGTCAGCATGACAAATGAGAACAAATACAGAAAGAGTACAGGAAACATTTTGATCCCCCCAGCCTCATCACCTATGAATGACAGGAAAATGGGAATTCAAAAAAAATCACTAAAAATGGCTTTCATTTATCTGTCCATTCCTCTGCATCCAGAGACAATGGGGAGCTCAGAGCCACAAGGTACAACTCTGGCAAAAAGCAAGGGAAAAGACAGGAGGGAGAGTTACTATTTGTCTTGAAGTAGAACATCATCCCTACAGAAAAACATTAAAATAACTAAGGATTCACACGAAACATTGTTGAAGAGACTCTTGAAAACTTTACTAGTTTTATCCTCAGGCCAAAGAATACAAGTCAGCTGAATTTAGGAAAATTATCTTTACTTATTTGCATGTAAGTGCGTAATTAATTGCCTATTACACAACTCATACACTTGCTTCTAACACAAGACAGTTTTGTTTTCATTGTTAATGATTGAACATCAGACTAGATAACCTAAACATTTCGGGGAAAACCTAAGTTCTGAAATGTTCCCCTCATCTTCTGAGATGTCTTAGTCAGAAGAGGAAAATGCCAAATCTCCCAGCTTCCATATTAGCTCACTTTTTACTGGATAAAGCATTTTGCTGGTGGAAAAAAGAAAAAAAAGAGAAAAAAAGGAAAAGAGCCACAATAAATGTATATATAACCAGGAAGTGGAAATATAAACAGGTGTGTGTTCATTTATATAGTGTTACCTTCTTAAAATCAGCATTAGTCCCACGCTGACTGCAATGCCCTTTAAAAATCATTGATCAGACTGTGTGAAGGTAGGTGTGGAGGCTTTCCTCCAAGACATTTCCTCGTAAAAATTTCTTGAAGGAGAGATGAGTTACAAAAGCCTGTGTTTGTGTACCTGTGTCTGCACATGTGATTTCAGGCTGGAGGCAGGAAGGAATGCTCTGCCACATGGGAATCTCTGTGTCCCAGATTATTGCAAATGGGGTGAAAAATGATAAAAATTAGCATGATGCCTGGTCCTATTTCTCAATTCCTCATGGAGCCTGGAGGCACAAACTATTCAGCAGCTGGGCTGGGAAAGAAAATTCCCCCTCCATGAAACATTACAGCACAGTTGAGCGCATTTACGGCTGCACAAAACTTTTCATGGCATCAGCTATTTTCTTTTGGGAAAGACAAAACACTTGAAAGCACAGCCCTGTTCTGCTACTGCAATTTTCTAAAGAAATTTTCTCTTTTGCCTGAAAGAATAGCTAGCCATGAATATGCATGTGTATGTGGGCTCTGGGCAAGCCAGGAGAGGAGAGTGCCTTTCCCAGGGACGCTGCCTGCAGGATGTCTCAGAGAGGCTGCCCACTTCCAGCGCCCACCAGTTCAGCCTCCCAGTGGATCTCGGCACAAACTGATGGCTTGCCTGTTGGAGGTGATCTGAACAAATGTACCCAAGCACAGTGCAGGAGTGCATTGTCCTAAAGATCAATTTGAACACTGTTTTAAATTTCTTCCTACTCCCTACCACAAAAATCATGAGGAGACAACTGGATAAAAAGAAACAAAATGCAGGAAGATTTAACATCTGGACAGCAGGAGTGAGGGCTGTCTTGATTGATTGCTGTGATTTCTTTATCACTTCTGAAATTATGTTGTCTGTGTGGGATGTGGTAGAATAGAAATGTATTATGTAATATATATATATTCAAGTATGTGGTAATATAGAAATAGATTTATTTGTTTTTCACCTTTCCTTATCCTGAGGTCAAAGTGATTCTAGAGCTGCTGGATAACAAGAAGGCAGTCCTCTGCCAGGCCTGTGTTGAGGCTATCAGCAGGGGGACCATAAATGCTACAGTCCCTTGCATTTTCCACAGAGAATCAAAGAATATCCAAGCACATTTATACAGAAAGTGTGAATCAGGGAAAAGCAGGCATCGTGGGGGTCGGAAGGGGAACAAGCACCTTTCCAAGATGATGTCAACTCTAGGGGCTTTCCAGTGTGCACAAGATCTTAGAAGTGTGTCAGAAAATGGAGTTTGTCATGCTCTTCTTCATCCTAATGTGACTTGGGTTGGGAATCACTAGTTTATAGGGTTTGTTTTACTACCATAACATCACCCTAGCTCAAATCCATTGATTATGAAGCTACAAAATCCCATCTTGAAGCAGGAGTTGTATGTAAGATTAGAATGGGGAATTGGTGAGGAGATTTTCAACTTTTTTTTTTTTTTTTATTAAACACAGTGTCTGAGTTTGGTTACACATCTCAGATGCCAATAAAAGTTGCAGGTACCTAGCACTTGTATAAAATAGCTTCCCGATATGCCTCACCATATTGTTTCAAATTTTAGAAGCTGGTTTTGAGCCTACATTTGAAAAACAGCTCCTTGAACTGGCCTCCACTTTCTAAGATCCACATCTCAGACCTTTTTCTATCTTGTCACCAGAGTCACTTGTGTAGACACAAGCTCCAAAGGGCTTCTTCTGAGATTCCTAGTGCTAAAGTGAGCCAACCCATGGATATCAGTTGGCCAAAGAAAATTTTATCTGCATCTGCATGTGAACAAGAAAACAGATACCTCTTCCCATTGTAAAGCCCATGGGATTTACAAGATGTGGAATGGACCATTACATGACTGAACAATTCTGATATTTTTATATTCAGCATATTTTTCTCTCGGAGTGGAATCCACACAATCAGAAAAAGTGCAGCCATCATGCTCCCAGCAATAAGTAAACCTGAGATACCTGGAAAAGAGTTCATCTTATTTGCTTCAGAAGGAATGCTTCAAGATACTAATTGATAGGTATCATCCTCCTGTCTGAAATCAACTGTCATGTCCATTACCAATGTCTGCGTGGATAAAGTACAGGAAAAGGCAGAAGGTAAAAAATGCAGCAAAATGGAGAACTTGGCCTGCCTGACAAGTTGGACAAGTGACCACTTGTAGATCTTTGTCTACCTTTGAGAGGAAAAAAAAAAGCTCTGTCTAGAAATGAACTCTTTTTGTGAGCACAAGGACCATGCAGCTAGGTTATCTTTCCATCTTGCAATAAGATTAAGATTAAACCAGCATCATTGTGGGGTTTTTGGGGTTTTTTTTGGGGGGGAGGGGGGGGGTTTGCTAGGTATAGCATAGTAATTTAGGAGACTAAGAGTTTGAAGTCACAGTGCTGGACTCATCACATGATGTGTGACTTTCAATATGCCAACATTTCAATTCCCACTTTTTAGCCTTGACAGGTAAATGGTATAATACGTGGAAACGTTTAGATGTTTACTCCGGGCCTTGGAAGATGTTTAGGCATTTGAATTAACCTGAGTTTCAGCAATGTAGTTCTGCTGAAGACAAGTTTTCAGTATTTTCTGATATTGATGGTTTGATATTTCTTCCAAATAAGCAGCTTCAGAGATGCTAAAAGCAGGATTCATGAGACTGGAGGTGAGTGTTTCCAGTGTAAGCATCTACATTTATGTTCACTGCCTAAGCAGCTTTTAGTCAGTGGTGAGTTACTTGATACAATTTAGGGAGTACTTTCAAAGTAAAATACACTCTCACATCTGGTCCAGTGAATAACATCCTAAATACAATTGACTTTATTGACTGGATCTCTGCCGAATTTCAGAGGAGCTTAGACACCTCATCCACACACATATGCATTGCAGGCACCTAAAATTAGCAGATATAAATCCCACCTTAGTGTCTCACTTTCACTAATACACAGTAGAAAGGATACTTTCTAGATAAATCTCTTTTTTTATATTCAAAGGTAAAGCTTGTCATTTGCATTCTTGTTATTAAAATCTAAAATGTAAATTTTCATCATTCCTTGCACTCAGACAGACTTAACTCATTCCCAAAATGATTGTATCCCATACTTATGTTTTGCCTCCTCTATACATTGTTGGTTGCAGCTTTAAGACGAAATCTGGTCCTTCCCTGAAGAGATATTTTTCAGCACTACAAATTCAGCTGGGATTAACCAAAGTTTTTTGGACTTTCTGAGAGATGCTCATGCAAGTGCTGGTTCTCTTTCTTCTTCTCTGTTTTCAAAGAAGTTGGCACTGCTTTATCTCACATACTCACAAGAAGCAAAGCAAGGGAAAAAGCTTCCAAACACTGTGATATGTTCCCCCCTTCAAAGAATACTAATGTCAACATCACACTTTGATCCTCCCAGGCAGCCAGAAGTGTTTCAGAAATATCTCGTTATTCAAATATTTAAGAACTGACAGTGAAGATCCACAGCAGGTGACATAATTTAGAGGTTGTAGAACTCTGTTCCATAATAAAACATACTGCTGTCCTTATACTTAGCTGCACCAGATTTTGCTCTCAGAGCAAAGTCAAAGGACCTCTCACCCTGGTATAGATCTGGGATAACCCTGCCAAACTGAACAGAATTAAAAGGCTGTGAAATAGAGTAAATCACAGCCACAGCAACTCATTTAATTTTAGCAGAGCTACTCCAGGTTCCCAGCAGTCTAACTAATTGCTTGGCCTTGTTCCACTTTCCCTTAAGACTGAAGCATACATTTTTTTCCTATTAAATATTAACAGGAGCCTATGTATCACTTATCAGAAGATGCTTGGCGAACTGAACATCTTTCAGCAGCCCCTCTGTAGCCCACTCACAACTTCGGCTTTAGGCTTTGTCCTAATCCCAATTGTAGGTCAAGGCTTTGACTGAATCTTAGCCCAAGATCCTCAGCTTTGGTCCAGAAGGAAGAGTTTTCATCAGAGACTACTCTGTGAAGTCTACTCCTTCCTTTGGCAGCCCTCTCCAGCCACAATCCGACTGAAGCTGATTTTTATTCAGGACAAAACTAAAAGGTGCAAAGTGATCAAAACAAGACACAGAAAAATGCACCCAAGAGTAAGGTGACCAAAGCAAAATGTCTGTTTTATACCAGCAAATGTGAGTGGTAGCTGAGAAGAATAACTGTGGATAACAGCAATAAGGCAGTGTCCTAACTGCTGTTCTCCAGTCCATGGTTTTCAGCCTATTTATCTTTTGATAGGTGACATTCCCTGTCATGTCCCTCAAACTTCACAAGTTTATTGCTGTTTGTACAGTGTAGCTTCCATTTCCAAAGGCTATATGCCTGACAGGGGAAGAAATGTATGTAAATAAGATTTTCCCTGTATTCCCCTGGTCAGAAGGAGGCTGTGTATCTCCCACATCCAGAAATGTGACAGTTTGGAAAGCTTGCCAGCAACACTGGTTGGCTTTGGGGCCAAAATGGTAGCAATCGAGTGGAGGACACTGAGACACAAGTATGACACAAAAGTCTTTTGAGTTGTGGCTAGAGAGTGCAGGGCTGAGTCTCTGCATGGGCTGGGTACAAATCCCAGACTCGTGGGAGAGAGGCAGATTGTAAAGTCATTTGGTGCCCTCTAATGGCTAGGATGCTTTTAACTAAAATGTTCCGATGAACGCACTTTAACCCCAAAACGGTCACTGTCATTGCTGACAAGCTCAGTTCAGCTGGCATGGTCCTATTTTCAAGCATTAGTTTAGTTGATTGTCTTGACTGATAGGATCTCTCTCTCACTCTAGATAATTTATGTTATTTATCCTCTGGGCTTTGTAGAAGCTGACATTTTGTGAATTCAAGTAAGTGAGATCCTACTAAGCTTTATGAGGACTGTGAAGACACAGCCACCTTCTCAGCTCTGCCACACCAGGAATGATGTCTGTTTGCCCTGTCTGAGAAGCCAGGAAACTCTACTGGTGCCATGGTGGGGACATGCATGCTTCATCTGCAGTGACCAAAATAAGTACTGGGCAGCACATAACATGTGCATGCCTTTTGTGCAGATGAATTTGATGAACTACAGAGTATATTTCTTAAAGATTCAGAATTTAGTGGAGTACAATGAGCAGTTCAGCGGTCCCTGTAATCGTTCAACCATTCACCTTCTGGAGTCAGATCATGGATGCTAACCTGAAAGAGGAACATGACTAACCACTGATCAGGCCAAATTGCCTGGGAAAAATGGAAAACTAGGGAAAACCAGAACTGTTTATAAATTGAGGCTTTTCCTTTTTCTACTGCTGTCGCACTCCAAGCTGGTGGTGCTGTCTCCAACAATTCTCTAAGCCCTATCAGGGTATCCTGAGAGTTTTTATAAGATACATGCCCACGGAGCAATGCAGGAAGCTGCAAGTTTCTGTGCAGCTCGTGTGCACTGGCAGAATGGAAACTCATTTGTTTTGTCATTTGTTCACATGTTGGTTAAAATCAATAAGCCTTGGTAGAGCTGTGGAAGAATCATAAGATACAAAGTAGCTGAGTGATAACATAACGATGTAATTTAGCAAACATAAATCTAAAGTAATGAACATAAACAAAACCAAACACAACTCTATCTAGATAGAGTGATAGCCTCTAAATCAGATTTTACCATTGAGAAAAGTGATCTTGTAGTAATTGTTCATGCAGCCACTCTGGTAAAGGCAAATTGAATCACTGGAAAAAAGAGCAGATTAAACAAAACATCATCATGATATTATGTTCAAATTCTTTGGTGTGTCTAGAGCTGTCTGTGCCTCTGGTAGTCTCAGCTCAGCAACTGACAGTAGACGTAGAAAGCATGCAGGGAAGTGTGGCAGAGATGATCAGCAATATAGAGTAGTTTCCATACAAGAAACAATTGAAGAGTCAAAGACACACAGAATCATGAAAGATGTGAAGAGAACAGTTGAGAGAGACCATCTGCTGGTTTTCATAGCACAAGAAATTGAGGGACCAACTGCTTTTTAGCCACAGGTTTAAAAGCAAAAAGTGATCTTTTTCTCATATGCCCCACCCCCATTAAATACTGTAATTAATTGCCACAGGATTTTGGGGGAGGTATAAAGATGATCTGGTCCTATGCTTTAGGAGTGGATTCATCAAGATCTGCAGGAGCATGATAGATCTTGAGTTCAGGGATTTCCTATCATCCATGGTGAAAGCTGGCAGGAGGAAGAGGGAAATTGTTCATAGAGGCAAGGGAAAGGAAAGGTAGTCAGAAGTTTGACTTAGAGACCTACAGCTCTGCAGGTCTTCTAGATTTTGTCTGCCTTTGTACTGCTGAATGTGAGAAAGAGCATATGAGAGAGTGACCTGTGACTGAAGCAATAATGAAGGTCTGTCTCCCTTGTGGTTTAATCAGATATTTGACTCTTTTCCTGAAAATCATGAGACAGAGGAAAAGCAGATGCATGCGTGATGTTTATTTTGACATTCACCAATAATATAAAAGCTAGGCATTGCTCAAAATGTTCTATGTTGAAACCCTTCCCTAGAATATTCAAGTACTGATAAAAAACAGTTTAAAGCTCGAAGATGTCCTTTCTTCTCATCTGGCACCCAAAGACTGCTTTTTCTTCCCAGCTGCCCTTGAATTTTGTCCACTGATTTCTCTTCGGTGTCCATCTGTCTCCTAGAAAGATAATCAATTTGGATATGAGGGTATTAAGGTTTGGTAGACCCACTGTTCTCTTCAGCTCATTCCAGCAGCAAATCTCAATATGAAAAACACTTAGCTAATTATCATTTGAATTCATCTTGTTTTTTCACTCAACCATTAATTCCTACTATGCTTTTTTTCTACAAAATAAAATTCCAAACCTGGTGTTTTTCTCTCCAGAGAGCTGATCACACACTAACCATGTCTCCTGCTGTGGTATTTGCAGTACATGGATGGAAAGCTCTATGCAGTGCAAGGTTGCTCTCATCCTCTTGCCTCTGCACCAGTTAATGTTTCCCCTGACTGAGACCTTTAAAAAGATGTTCTGTCAGGACTCTCAACCTCCTTTTGGATAAACTAAGGAAAGAAAACTCTTCAAGTTCTTGAGTCTGTCAAGAAAAGCATCATTCTTCAGACTTCAAATAACGTTTATGGTTGCTTCCTACCTCACAACACTCTTTAAACCTTGATAAATTAAATGACTGCAGGATCCCTGTAGCAGCAGAAAAGGCACCAGAGGCAAAATGCTTCTACTTCCATTCCAACATTTTTGTACTATACGATTATACCAAGACTTCATGCCTTATTTCTTGCCCAGAGCCCTTCCTTCTTCCTCATTTTTTTCCAGAGAGCCTGCTGTGGAGGATACAGATCCAGTTTGGCAACTCTTACCCAAATAGCCTGGTCCTAAATGCCACAACTACTCTGAAAGCCAATTACTGTACAGTAGTTCATCAGATTCATAACTTCCCCAAAAAATCAATATAAAGGCTGGAAAGTATCCCAGAAGAGAGATTAATTTTCGATAGACTGAGTCTTGGTATGCTTCCATTGGATTTACATTTAACCTCTGACCCAGCTGAAGGCTGTGGAGGGACCATGCACAAAAGCAGCATTCTAGTTCCTGGCCCATATAATTTATATCCCAAATGAATATCTGGTATGGGCAGGCACCATAAATTACAACTCAGAGAGTTGGAGAGAAGTTCTTGGTGTCACAAAGGAGTATCCTCCTAAGAGGGTCACTCAGGTGAAAACATAACTAAGGTGGTGGTGCCCTTCAAAGAGCTTTCTGCCCATGGGTGAGCGCTTTGATTACATTGTGCTACTGCTGCAAAGACAAAGAGATTTTAAGCTTTAAAGCTGAGAAAAGATTCATTATGGTTCTTTTCACATCCTTAGGCATGTGAAAACCAAGTGCTTCAGCTCCTTTCAGGATTAAACTGATAAACATGAGAAGAAAACACATTCTGGAGTAATGAGCTATTAAAATACCAGATAAATAATTTAAGCAGAGGCATTTTCTTGGTGTGCTTGAATATATTCCTAGAGAATGGTTACCTATTTCCTCCTTGCTGTTATACATCTGCACAAATGGTCAGTATTTCAGAAGGTAAAAAAATATCCCTGCATAGCTTCCCTGAATGTCAAAGTGCTTTTCCTTCAGGGTCTCTGCTCGGAGTCTGGTATACAATGCACAGTCTGAATACAGCAATAGCTGCCTTAGTCTGCTTGCAGCCACATCTGGATCCACCATATACAAGTTCCTTACCAAAACCACAGAATCACAGAGTTACTTAGGTTGGAAAAGACCTCGAGATCATCGAGTCCAACCTTTGACTGATCACCACTTTGTCAACTAGACCACAGCACTAAGTGCCATGTCTAGTCATTTGTTGAACACCTCCAGGGATGGTGCCCTGGTTCTGGCCAGGATAGGGTTCATTTTTGCCATATCCAGAAGGGGCATGGCCAGGCCCCAGAGGCTGTTCTACACCACCCCACATCATACACGGGGTCCCTTTTGGTGGGGTGGTGGTGAAGCCTGGCGTCAGGGTAACACTAAGTTCCACATGGTGAGCACTCGTGTGAATCGTGCATCTATCTTGTATACTCTGTTATGAATATTGTGCTGTTACTGTTTGTTTTCTTATTTCATTTGCTGTGTCCAGTAAATTGTTTTAATCTCAACCAGTGATCTTTACCTTTTGTGCCTCCAGTTCTCCTCTCCATGCTGCCTCAGAAAGAGTGGGAGGTGGGAAGGGGGAAGAGTGTTTCAGTGGGAACATTAAATTGGGGAATACCATTCCTAAACCATGACAGATGGTGATTCCACCACTTCCATGAATCCATTCCACTGCTTAACAACCCTTTCTGGGAAGAAATTTCTGCTGATGTCCAGCCTGAACCTGCCGGGGTGCTGCTTGAGGCCATGTCCTCTTGTCATGTCACTTGTTACCCGGGAGAAGAAACCAAGACCCACCTGGCTACAGCCTCCTTTCAGCGAGTCGTAGAGCGCAATGAGCTCTCCCCTGAGCCTCCTTTTCCCCAGGCTAAACACCCCCAGCTCCCTCAGCCACTCCTCACAGGACTCGTGCTCCAGTCCCTTCCCCAGCTCCATTGCCCTTCTCTGGACACACTCCAGCACCTCAGTGTCTTTCCTGTAGCAAGGGGCCTTGAACCCAGGATTTGAGGTGCAGCCTCACCACTGCTGAGTATTGGGGCACAATCACTTCCCTAAAAATGTATAGTATTTTACTAAGAGCCACACTCAGGGGTTCATTATAACTCACAATAAAGAAGAATTTGGGTTTGTGAGAAGGTGAAGAATCAGACAAGGAACATGACAATTAACGCCCAACCAGAGCAGTTCCCCAAAGACCAGAGTAATCTCATGGGTCAATGTTGCAGAAAGTTACTATCAAGACAGTTTCCCTTCTGGAAAGTCCTATTGATCTGATCTGGGATGAAAACGATATTACGGCAAAAGCAGAATATGGACCGAGATTCTTCCCGTTATTCAAACAAAAATCAGGGTGTGCAGCCTTCTGTACAGTGACCTCCATGCTGTTTCAGAAAAGGACCTTTAAGGTGTTGCTTTGCACACAGTCCTAATGAAAGGAGAAAGATCCTGAACTCTCTCAGATACCTCACTGGAACCTCCCTACCCCCCCAAAAAAACCAAACCCAAAAACAAACATAAACAAAAAAAACCCACCACAAACAAAAAACCCAAACCCAAACCAAACAAAAAAACAAACAAACAAACAAACCAAAAAAAAAAAAAGGCAAAAAAATATATATACTCTACAGGAAAGCTAGAACAAAGCACTGTTATCCTTTGCTATACTCTGCAGTACTTTCCTCTAAAGCACATACTAAAGCAAGCTTTCCAAAGAGCATAATTTCTGCCTTGAAAAAGATGGTTCCTGCTATTCCCAGCTACAGGGACAATCACTTTATGTCTATTACACGCTCACATCACAGCAGTGTTGGTGGCCAAGAGCTGTCAGGTATTTGTCACTACAATAACCACATCTCCCTACTTTTGAAACATCAGCTCCCGTTTTCCCAACTATTCAAAGGCAGTTTGTTTTCCCGGCAATGACCACACGGTGGTGATGTATTACCATCAGTTCAACCTTCAGGCCTGGCTCCCAGGAACTCAATACTTTGTTAGAGGAGCTGGCAATTTAGAGCAGCACTCTTTTACAAGGATGTTTGTAGAGTAAGCCCTCTAAGCCTGCTTTACCTCACACTTTATACTCACCGTTTAACTGTTTCGTTTATGGGGTTGTGTGGCTTTCCAGCCAAAAATATCCTGGAGTTTTTCTAAGAGCAGATGCATCTCTCAGCAGGTACATCCAAATGCAGCAGTATTTGGAGTTACTCATAGCAAGTTTAATTTATTTGTCCATCTGACTGAGCTACTAACCTGTTTCTTTTTTCTTGTTTTTGTTTGTTTGGTTAGTTGGTTTGGGTTTTTGTTTGGATTTTGCAGGTTTGCTTGTTTGGTTGGTTGCGTTGGGTTTTTGGTTTTTTTTGCTTGTATCCTCTGGTACTTTATCAACTTCCCAGAAAAAAAAAAAAAAAGGAAATTAAAGCGCTTCCATGAACTCCTTTAGAGTCAGGTAATTATGAAAGCTCATTGTTCCAAATTTCTTCCTAAATGTCTTCCTCAACAAAGTTTTCCAGCCACCTTTCACCAAGGGCAGGTGCTAAACAGAATTCGTACTGCATGGTCATTGTCCTTTCCGTCCTATTCACAATATAGGCTTTAAATTAGCTACTGTATGTCCTTGGCTGAATGTAGACAGTGACAGTCTGATCTAATATGCAGTGAAGTCAATGAGAACCTTTTGGTTTTCCTTCACTTGGCCCTGAATCAAGTTCAAAGTTGTCTGATTCAGGAACCAGATCTTCTGTGCTTGTTCAAGGATGATTATTCTCCAATACGGATGTAGGTTACAAAAAAAATCCATTACAACTTTGCGCACAAAAGGAGCTATAAGTAACAAAGACAGCATGTCTCAAACCAACAGAGAGATTACCTCCAGTTTAATTGGTTCGAAACAAGGGCAGATCATCAACTGGGACAGGAGAACTGGTTTGGACTTAATAAAAAATGCATAATTTCCCACTCACAAATTTTTCTGCAAACTCACACTGAACTTTTAGAGTCAAAATTATTTTAATGATCTTTTTGCTTGCATTGTTATGGGACTTTCTACTTCTAAATTTTGCCAGGGATCAGGGAAATACATACCACCACAGAAAGAGGGCTCTTTTTGCAAAGGGAGTGACTCAATACAGGAAATATAAGAAATGTCATAAAATATTGTATTCATGTATTTGTATTCATTGTATTCTAGACCAAATACACACAGGCTCTGACAGTTCATACAGGACATTCTAATAACATTTTACCCTCTTGACTGGAAAAATCCTTCTGTGCTTTGGAAGTGTCGTGTGTTTGGTATCCCACCCCTCCGTTGGTGTGGACAAGTCTCAGCATGCCTTCTTAAAATCTTTTGAAATGGATGTTAATCCACATCCACCTATTTCACGTATTTATTAGATACTTGAAGTCCCCATGCAGCTCCTGCCCAGGAAGAACTGAAATTCCCTGCCCTTTTTTGCTGCTGGATGTTTGTGGATCCACCCAAGTCCTCACAATACAACAGAGATAAATATCTCCTTCCTGTTACTGCCCTGACTTTAGACAGCTCCAATACTGTTTTCATAAAACACTTACTGAATTAGGCCTCTCTGAAAGGCTGGCATGCAGGACTTTCTGCCCTGCAGATGAAACTTAATGTATTAGAGCTCTTACTGGTATCTGGGTTCTTCTCTTTTTGCTTTGGATGAGACCTTGAATCAAAATCTTAGAATCACAATCATAGAAATGTTTGGGTTGGAAGGGACATTTAAACTTCATCTAATTTCACCTCCCCTGCAATGAGCAGGGACATCTTCAACTCAATCACATTCCTCAGAGTCCTGTCCAGCCTGGACTTGAGTGTTTCCAGGGATGGGGCACCCAGCACCTCCTTGGGCAATGTTCCACTGTTTCACAACCCACATCATATAAAATGCCTTCCTTATATCTAGTCTAAACCTACCCTCTTTCAAGCCATTGCACTTTGTTCTATCACAACAAGCCCTACTAACAAGTCTGTCCCCATCTTTCTTACAAGATGCCTTTAAGTACTAAAAGGCTGCTATGTGGAGTCTTCTCTTCTCCAACTTAGAATTGAACAGCCCCAGCTCCCTCAGCCTTTCCTCAAAGCCCTCTGATCATCTTCACGGCCCATCTCCAAACTCCCTCCATGTCTTTCTTGCACCTAGAGCTGGATGCAGCACTCCAGGTGGGGGCTCACCAGAGTGGAGCAGAGAGCCAGGATCATCTCCCTCGACCTGCTGCCCATGGGCTTTTGATGCAGCCCAGGTCCGGTTTGGCTTTCTGGGCTGCAAAAACACATTGCTGGCTCATGTCCAGCTTTTCTTCTACCAGTATTTCCATGCCCTTCTTCACAGGGCTGCTCTGAATCCTTCCATCCTCCAGCCTGTATTGTACCAGGGGCTGGTCAGACCCACATGCAGGACCTTGCACTTGGCCTTGTCAAACATCATGAGGTTCACGTGGTCCCACTTCTTGAGCTTGTCCAAGTCCCTCTAATTGGCGTTCCATCCCTCAGGCATGTCAACCGCACCCTCAGCTTGGTGTCACCTGCAAGCTTGCTGAGGGTGCACTCGATCCCACTGTCTGTGTCACTGACAAAGATATTGAATAACACTGACCCCAGTACAGATCCTTGAGGGACGCACTGGTCACTGAGCTCTACTTGGACATTGAGACACTGACCACTACCTCTGGATGTGACTCTCCAACCAATTCCCCATCCACCAAACATTCCACCCACCAAATCCCTCTCTCTCTAATTTAGAGAGAAGGATGTTGTGAGGCAGTGTGTCAGAAGTCCAGATAGATGCTTTTCTACTGCCCACAGCAGATCCTGAACCTGGTCAATACGGCATTTGGAGAGTTCTTCACTAGTTAAATTGCTTCTCGCATAAATTATATAAACATCCAGAAAATTATTGGAAATATTTCTAGAGCCCATGGTCAATGTTCTTAGTTGAGAAAGCAAAGAAGAAAGCTTAGACCTGTCTTTTCTCAAAATCCACAGCAAATGAAACAAGTGAGTTATTGTTATGGTTTGGAAAGGAGATACCTCTGTAGAAACAGGACTAGGTGTCTGATTCAGATCTATCAAGGATCCTAGAAAGTGAATGCTGCAAAACAGCTCAATTGACCCTCAAATTAGACAGAAAATGTAATTCATAAAGCAGAATATGGCAGAAATTAGATCAGTCACAAGGGTGGCTAAATTTTCTCTCCCTGATTTTTTGAAAACTGCTGGATTTTTTTGTTTTGTACGTAGAAGGATTAGGTGTTCTATCCTCTTCATGAAGATATTGTGTCCTCTCAGTGTTCTACACTTGACCCTTCTTGGTCATAATGTGACCACTGCAATGTTCAGAACATAAAGTTCTTCCAGTGCTTGTACTACACAGTCTAATGAAATAAATAGTGGTATAACTTGCCACAAATCCAGTGACAGTCCCATAGCCACAAATCCAGTGACAGTCCCATAGTGCCTTAATGACAATGGTTATTTCAGGGACACAGAGATATTCTCTCGTCTCTGCCACAATGTCAGAAGAGCAATGTCTTACCTGGATTTACATGATAAGATAAGCTGAGGTGGGACACCCACTCCTCTGCTTAGTATCCTTCATAAACACGAGTCGAGACTGTGTTAACCAAAGCAGAGAGCTCAGAGTACCTTACCTGCATAGCACCAACCAGCACGTCCTGTCCTTCTACACCTTCCCCTGGCACCACGGACAAACACCCTGTTCTCCAGTGGCTCATCCAGGAAGCACTCACTGCATCTGCTTCTTCTCCTTGCTTGTCCAACTTAGGAAGACTGAAGCACCCGCTTCATACCTTTAATTTTTTCTTGCTCCTCAATTGATCTGCTGGTGTCTGCCCAAAGGAATATTTTGCTCCTTTCAGTTGTCACTGCCTATTGCATTTATTGGGGACTGGATGCCAAAGGTTCCGTGATCTCTTACAGTGTGGATGGAAGAAAATTGGAACCAGGTAAAACCTGTGCTTTGATCCTGAATGAGCCAAAGACAATTGTCCCAAATCCCTTGACCCTTTGTGCCAGAGGCAACCCAGCTGGGAAATTGAATGAAAAGAACAATTTCACTGCAGATCAAACATAGCATCTGAGCTGAGCTCTCCTGGGCCAGTGAGTTACAGTGGCTAAAAAATCTCTTCTGAGCACAGGATCTGATTATAACCTGGGTAAGATGGTAGAATTAACAAAATTAGTTCCTTATAAAAACGCTTAGCTAAACCTAGGCTCAGAAACACTACTCTGAATGGGCAAAACTCATCTTTTGTTTGCAATACTGGGGCCTGTTTGCTGGGCACCTCCAGAGATATTAGTTAAAAATATAAATTGCTGCTTATCAGTCAGACGTTTCCCTGAACTAACACCATGGCAGCTCCCTTTTTCTCTCTGGGAAGTATCTCAGACCTGGGAGTACAGATGTGCAAGTGTGGAGGAATATTCACAGGGCTTTTCACTTGGCCAACAAGAGCTTTCCTCTCACCTCTAGACCTCTCATGAGCAGGAAAAAAATACATCGGCTAAAAGTGACTAGCTGGCCCCCAGTTTGCTTTATGTTGTCATGTAGCCCTGAGCATTTTCTTCAAAACTTCAGCATCTCTGTTAAGCAAGACTGGTAAGCCACTAGTTCTGCTTAGGAGAAACTTTGAAGTGCAGCCGTAGCAACCTGCCCTGATCTCAACTCATTTGAGATCCTCTTGGGCTAAACAGTTAACACACCCCCCTCCCCCAGCACATTCCTCAGCACTGATAGCCAGGACTGGAAGGGATGCAGAGCAAGTTCACAGATGATACAAAACTGGGAGGAGCTGTTGACTCCCTCAAAGGCAGGGAGCAGCGCTGTGGAAAAGAACCTGGGGATCCTGGTCTGTGGAAAGTTGAACACGAGTCAGCAGTGCCCTGGCAGGCAGGAGGGCCAACCCTGTCCTGAGGGGCATCAGGGACAGCATGGCCAGCCGGGCAAGGGAGGGGATTGTCCCACTCTGCTCTGCACTGAGGTGGCCTCACCTCGAGTCCTGGGGGCAGTTTTGGGTGACACAATATAGAACAGAAATTAAGCCGAGAGCATCCAAAGCAGGGCAACAAAGATGGTGAAAGGCCCTGAGGGGAAGCCGTGTGAGGAGCAGCTGAGGTCACTTGTTCTGTTCAGCCTGGAGAAGAGGAGAATGAGGGAGACCTCATCATGATCTACAACTTCCTCATGAGGGGAAGAGGAGGGGCAGACATTGATCTCTTCTCTGTGATGATCAGTGACAGAACCTGAGGGAATGGCTTGAAGTTGTGTCAGGGGAGGTTTAGCTTTAATATTAAAAAAAAGTTCTTCACCCAGTGGGTTATTGGGCACTGGAACAGGCTCCCCAGGGAAGTGGTCACAGCACCAGCCTGACAGAGCTCGAGAAGCATTTGGACAAAGCTCTCAGGCACATGGTGTGAGTCTTGGGGATGGTCCTGTGCAAGAACAGGAGTTGGACTCGATGAGTCTTGTGGGTCCCTTCCAACTCAGCATATTCTGTGATCCTGTGATTCTGTGAAATTGCTTTCCACTAAGAGACACAGAGCGCAGTTTCGCTGACTAAATAGAGGTGTTTCCAGTGTCTTCAGTTAGAATTAGAGTCAAAGAGACTCAGGGACAACTAGATCAAAGGGAATCTTTAGTGAATCTTCATGTAAATCAAAGCCCGCTTGTTGTGTGGAACTCACCTGGCCTAACATTCAGTGTCTGACACAAGTGTCTATCTCAGGTAATATCTGGTCTGTGGATGGTCAGTAGAGATTTAGTCAGTACAGTCAACAGACACTTTGATGTGATTCATCTAACCAAACAGGGAATGTAGTTCACAGAGGTGAACGGCATCATAAACACCTCTGAATCTGTGAAGGGACCTCAGGTGGCTTGCTCAGCTGTGCGTACCCCATTAAGGCACTGCCGGGATATGTGAGTTGCAGAAACTCACAAGACCACAAATTGTGCTGAGATCTGGATTGTCATATTCATTCCTTTATACAGCTGTCAGTCGGGAATGGTTGTAGCATATTTCAAACGACACAGGTGTCACAACACTCCCTTTCGAATCTTAAGTGCTTCCTTCCCCTTAAAGGAGGGTCATCACAACAGACGTGGACAAATTTAGCAGTGTTGAATAAACCTGTCCTGTGTGACTGCTGTAGCATCACTCAGAAGGGACCCTTTGCAATATCCAAAGTGTAATATTTTTAATGAAAATTAGAAATGAAGAGCTACCACAAACAGATTCTGTGGACCTTCTCTCCTATTCCCGTGGTGCTAACTTCTTTTTGACAGTCTATCACATGTTAACTAGTACCTGGAGGGAAGAGATTGACTTCAGAGCCCTAACACAGCCCCAGAGGACCACCTTGTGTTTCTCTGCAGAGTCCCTGATTGCTCCCTGGGTGCTATTGAGTATGGGGGCTGTGCTGAGCAGCTGGTGATTTCCCTTTAACATCCTGCTGGAAGAACTGCAAATCCAGACATTAGACAGTCTAATAGAAGTAATAAATGATACCAGGTACATTTATTTGAACTATACTTTAAGGCACAATGTTACAACTGCAAAGTGCCAGCCTGGTTTTCTGCAGTACGTAATATGTCTGGCATTTTTTACAGTAACCAGAAAGGTATAAACATGTCAGAGAAACTACCCAGGATGCAGAAATATTCCTTGCAGAGTCACATAAGGAAAGGCAGGCACCATTCTTTAAGACCAAGCATGCACAATTAACAAGAAAAATATTGCCAATAAAAAGGGGAAAGATGGCCAGTGAGTATAATTAGATGGGATAGTTCAGAGTGTGGGTTTGGCAAGAAAATGACAGTTAGAAGTAACAAAAGCACTTTCAAGACAACTGATGCTTGTAGCTGCAGTTTCAAAGAATCTTGTGTGCAAATGGAGCTTCACAGAGGACTCGTGGCTGAAGCTCAAGGTGAGTATCTGTCAGAGAAGAGTTGAGAGAGATCCCACAATGATCATAGGTTTGGTTTTCTATGGGAAAAGATCTCTTTGTTGTCATTTATCTTCAGTGAAGGGTCAGACTCAAAGGTATTTAGGTATCAAGGTTTCAAAACTGGAATGTAAAATCTAGCTTGTCAAAGTTCCCCTCAATTCATTGACCAAATATTTCTGAGGACCTGGCCCTAACTATGTGAAAAAGGACAAAGGCAAACAGTATAGAGAGACTGGGAATACAACATCTATCATGGGGTCCGCGTTTTGTGCATTACTCTTTACTCATGCACTGATCAGCTGGCACAGCCACCCACGTCCCTTGACCCCTGTTCCACCTGAACCAACCCCCTGGTCATGACATGCCCATCCTCATTAACCTCCTCTGAGGCAGGAGATCATCAGCTGCCCCACTGGGATCTAAGATAAAAGTTCATATGGCCATATGGATATGCTGTGGCAAAACAAGCACTGGACTGTGCTCTTTGCCTTTGTTCAGATTCCTTTGTCACCAAACTGGTCATCAGCTCATCGCATTTAGGAATACAGATCATCTCTAGTCTCTATATTGCCACAATAACAAACAGCTCAAACTCAGTGGGTTCAGCTCCAGAAAGCATCCATATGGGAACACTCAGTGAAATCCAAGGACTGTGTTGGAAACAGCTGGCAAATATACAGAACTGGAGGCAAGACTGCAAGCAATACAGCAGTAAGCACCACAAATTCAGTATGGAGAATGTCTTTTAAAATGTAAACGTCCTCAGTGCTTTGCAGCAAGAAGCAGTAAATGTTTTATAACATTTTAATTGAAAGCACATAAACTGAAATGATTTGAAAGAAAGAATCCATGAGTGTATATTCAGTGTTGAAGAGACATAGAAGCAGATTTGTGTCAAATTCCATTTTGAAATATACATTGAATGGGTTGATCTTGAAAATCCTTGAATTGCACAAAACCGGCCTGGAAGAGATCTCAAAGACTCATGTAGCCTAGTCCTCATGTCCCAGAGCACAACTGAAGAAGCTCAAAAATTGTCTTTACCATTGTGTACGTCCTCCAGTGAGAATGTCCTGGGGTCTTCGCAGGCAGAAAAGAAAAGCTGTTCTTCCATGGAGAAGCTCAAAAACTCCAAGGTCAATTTACAGTATACCAAGAGGCAACTTAAATATGTGAGGTACCTTCCCCAAACATCTTCCATCCCCATGCCTGCTTTTGCTGTGTTAAGGGTGGGTTCAGAGTAGCCTTACTGAGTATTCATTATCTGATGATTTTTCTTTGTTTGTCAGCACAGTTGGCCACAAGGCTTGCAGATGATTCCAGCTGAGGAAACCAAAACAAGAAAAGGTCTTTTTAGCTAGAGAGAAATGTGTCTTATCTGTAAAGCTCAAAAAGTGCAGTAACATTCAAAGACAGTTTTCATCCCTGGAGGAAGCCTGCGTGGTACCCCGGAGAGGGGCAGGACAGATTAGGTCAGTCACAGGGCAGCACATCCACTCTCACAACCAGACAGAGGCTTTGCTGGAAAAAAGTCAGTGTATCATAAACCATCTTAAAAAAAAAAAAGGCATGCAGTTGTAAAAAGGTCTGATCTTAAGAAAACTTGCATAGGGTAATCTGTGTTTTTTAATTCGACAGATTAGTAATGATTATATTATGCCAGAAAACAGAGCTGCACTACAATTAACTACTCTCTTATTATACAAAGTGCCCTCCTGTTTTATTTAAGTAATAAGGGATAACGACTCTATCTAGCAAACGTGCTGTGCTCTGTTCTGACTGTCAGGTCTAATTGACTGCCTGCTTCTTGCCCTGCCCCCAGGGCACTGCAGCTGAGCTCTCTCCTGTACGGGGCTGGATTGCAAGTTTTACTCCAGCTTGCTTAGTAACTGAAAATAGATGAGTTTAATGTGAAAGCTCTGCTAGCAGTTTCTGAAAATATGCACGTTTTGCTCTTCAAGCAAACTTGAGGGGTGAGAAGACACAAGCTTTACTATCTTTGCTGTGAACACCTTTGCTATGGACATCTTTACAGAGTATTTTCCCAAGCATTTTGATTGCAGGACTCCAGGAATACCAGAACAAGAGAAAATAGGAGTCACTGTACTGAGTCAGATCACCACTTTCCAGCAGTTTCCAGCCTGTGTAAGGGGTCAAGAGGGTTCTTAGGGAAACATTTTAATCGTGAAGGCAAACATGCTACCTCCCCAAACATTTTATTACGTGCCAACAGTTAGCAGGACAAAACCATGAAAGACAGTCACATCTTTATGTTCAGTAGACCTTAATGGATTTTTCTTCCTTAAACTCATTCCGTTCCTCTCTGATTTCACATGATCTGGTAGTCAGTTCTTGAACCCACAACAACCTGTGGTGTGGTGCTCCACAGCTCAGCCACGCAACACCCAAAGAGCCTCCTCTTTCTGTGCAGTTTGAACTCGTCATTTTCTAGCTGCACTCAGTGCCCACTAATCCTATTCTTGGAAGAGACAGGGAATGATAATTACCTATGTACCCACTTCTGGCCACTCATGGTTTTATAGACCTCTATCATATATCCCCTCAATAGTCCCTGAGGTCTCCTAATCAGCTAAGTTGTTCCTTGCAGAGAAGTTGTTCCATGCCTTTATTATCCTTGTTGCATCTTCCTGAACCTTTCACAGTCTTGTTATAACTCCCCTAAGACACAGGGAACAGGAACATGCACCAAGACGTGGTATTTATATAGACACACACTGTGCTGGTTTTGGCTGGACTAGAGTTAATTTTCTCTGTAGTACATGGCATGAGGCTGTGTTTTGGATTTGTGCTGGAAACAGTGTTGATAACAAAGGGATGTTTTAGTTGTTAGTGGGCAGTGCTGACACAGAGTCAAGGCCTTTTCTGCTCCTCACCCCACCAGCAAGGAGGCTGGGGGTGCACAAGGAGTTGGGAAGGGACACAGCCAGGACAGCTGACCCCAACTGACCCAAGGGACATTCCACATCATATGGCATCATGCTCAGCATATAAAGCTGGGGAAAGAAGAAGAAGGGGGAGGAAATTCAGGGTGATGGCATTTGTCTTCCCAGGTCGCTGTTAGACGTGATGGAGCCCTGCTTTCCTGGGGGTGGCTGAACACCTGCCTGCCCATGGGACATTGTGAATGAATTCCTTGTTTGGCTTTGCTGGCACATGCAGCTTTTGCTTTGCCTGTTAAGTTGTATGTATCTCAACTGATGATTTTTCTCACTTTTGCTTTTCTGATTCTCTTCCCCATTCCACCAGGGAGGAGTGAATGAGCAGCTGCGTGAGGCTGAGCTGCTGGTTGGGGTTAAACTATGACACATACTCATGTACTCTGTTCATTAGCCCTTTCCTAAAAATGCCTAGACTAGATTTGTTTTTCCAAGTGTGTGATGACTGACAAAAAGTTTATGAAGATAATATCTTTGTAAACAAGATACCCAGAGATCATGTTGTTCCTGAGTGGTAAAATCATAGGAGCTCATCATTCATTCAGAAAGCTTGAGACCATTTTTTATGCATTTGTATTATTTATTCACACTGAATTTATCTGCCATATTATTGCAAGGGCAATACCTTTTGCAGTTCCTCAGAGCTGGACTTTGTTTCTATTATCTTAACTTTGTCCTTCTTTCCTAGATCATTGATAAATTTGTTGGGCAGAATGGGCCACAGCAATCTCCTCATAGAACTCCACTCCATGATGACAAATGATCATTTATTTCTGTCTTCTAGTTCCTATCTTTTATCTATTTCTTTGTCGGAGAGCTTATGCTGAAATTCTCATGCCTATATGAGCATTTAGAGATTATGCCAGCCAGAAGAGTTGATTTACATCACTGGTTTCTACCTGATATGAAGTGAAGAGAGATTCCGGCATTAGCTCTCAGAAGTTACAATCTGAATATGACAGTCTGGCAGATAGCATGTGAGCACTACCCCAAGATAAAGATCTTCCCCTTTTGAACACCATCTTCCTCTCCATCTCCTTCCCATCTTTCAAAAAATCACAGTATCACGGACTAACTTAGGCTGGAAGGGGCCTCAGGGGGCCATATGCCCTACTCAAAACAGGCTATCTTTGATGTTTGGTCAGGTTATCAGGGCTTTGTCTACCCAAGTTTTCCATATCTCTAAGAATGCAGAAACCACATATATTGAACCACGTTATACATGGGGAGAGAACTGGCATACAATTAACTGCAGCATATATTTTTGGGGTTTCTCTAACATATGGCACAGTTATGTTTCCCTTTGGCTTTGGGTGGTGATGTATTTCTCCTAGCTCACCTTTACTGCTGAACTCATGCTTTGTGCAATGCGTATTAGGACAATGTTGGTGGGACTTGGTTACCTAAATATAGATATGTGCAATCTGAGATGCCCTAGTGTATTCCTTTTAGCTTCTAACCCAGGCTGCTGAAAAACACAGGTGTCTGCTTTATCCTGTATTATATTGGTGAGCCCCCAGATGTGTCTTAGGCACAAAGGGCCTGTCAAATAGCACAGATGTTTGTGTTTAGTCAACTAAGTCATCTTAGCACAGCATTTCCCCCTCTCCCCTTTCTATTTGTTAAATTCAGTCTAGGCAAAATCCATTTAGGTCTGGCTTTTCATCTGAAGGGAAGAATGTTCAATCACAGGTCTCCTCTCATAGCATCACTACTATCAATAGATGCAGGCTAAAGTTAAATATTTTCTTCCTCCTGTGGTGGAAGAGCACAGCTTTTCCACTGCACTGTACCTGTGCATGCCACTCTCTTTTGCATCATAAAACAATGATTGAAGTGATGGGGAGGAAGCAAAGCATAGTTCCTAGGGCAGTGGGGCAGGCTCAGGGAGAGCTGAGATCCTCCTTGTCCTTTTCCTACACAGAAGCATCCCCAACATGCATCTCAAGTCCAAGTCTTAGATACAAATAGTGTTATAATAAGAAAAACTACAGGGAGCTCCTCCCCTTGCTTATGGGTTACCTTACTAGAAGTTACAGATGAAACGGGAAATGGGAAACCCATGGACCACAAAGCAAACTGTTAATATAAAATGAGCTGGTGGATCCAAAGCAATTCTTTTTGTATTCTTCAGTAAAAAAGTTTCTTTGACATGTTCTGCCCATGCTGCAAGCACAAGCAAGTGTTGCCTTTTACTTTATTTGCAACAATCTCTTTGAAACTCTGTTTTACTTTACAAAAACCAAATCCTGCTTCAAATGATATGTTAAATGAAGCCTGAGTACTGTGAAAAGGGTTGTATTGGCCTCTGAGCAACAGGGAAACAATTTTGCATCAAATGGATTTAATTACACGGAAGTTTGCATTTACCAATGTAAGCTGATCTATGAAACAGTGAAAGAGGGGAGTGTGAATCTCTGTTTTGTTCCATTAGGGTAATATTAATAGAAACTAACTTAGAAATTTCAGCCCTTTAACTAACTTAACTAGCTGAACAGGGAATTCCTTCCCATTTCTCTCTGCCACTACCTGATAGGAGGTTGTAGCAAGGTGGGGGTTAGTCTCTCCTCCCAAGTAACAAGTGACAGGATGAGAGGAAATGTCCTCAAATTCTGCCAGCAGAGATTTAGGTTAGATATTAGGAAAAATTTCTTCACTGAAAAGGTTGTCAAGCATTGGAACATGCTGCCCAGGGGAGTGGTGGAGTCATCATCCCTAGAAGTATTCAAAAACCATGTAAGTGTGGTGCTTAGGGATATGGTTTAGTAGTGGATCTGACAGTGTTAGCTTAATGTTTTGACTCCATGATCTTAAAGGTCTTTTCCAAACCTAATGATTCTACGATTCTCACAGATCACACAATCCCTTTCAAAAAGTAGCTGAACTACTTCTTAAAACTGTTTTTCTGTTTTCTTCCCATATGAAGAGAACACTTCTATTTTCCACCAATAATTTATTCACAACTAGCCTTGTCCATTGTTTCACGGTAGTGTTGTCCTGAAGGCCAAGCAGCTCCCATCTTCTTCCTGGTGGTTGCCTTCATGTTGTGTGGGCATTCAGAAACCGATCCCGTCAGCCTTCCCTGGTGCCTGCAGAGCACTCAGAGCTCTCTGTCTCCACAGTCCTTTTCTGTCCCTTTCCAGGCTATGTTCATCTTTTCTGACTAAGGCTGACTGGCTTTACTGTCACAGTGTCCAAATCCCTTGGAATGTGCAGTGTTCTTAAAAGATAAGCAAATGCTTAAATCAGCGGAAAAACAGGCAAAGGACAACCAGACATGACGGTTGCCACGCTGGAAAATGTTACCACCTTGGCAGCAAAGAGCAGATCTCTGGTAGCATGTGTGTTCCTTGTCCGTTCCAATGCCAAGCTGGTTCACCACTGCGGCCGCAGAAACTAAGCTTTATCCCAAGTTTATTTCCCATTATAATTCACTGGGTTCATGGACAGGGTTGTTCTCTGCAACTTAGCTGGCACAGCAATGATTTTCAGTTCAGGGCCAGACTGGGATTTCCCTTTGCTCATTCAGTGAAGAAATACTCTTAGATTTCCAAGAGACTGCTTTGCAGAAGAAGCAGCCCACCTACATGAGGATGGATAGTCAAGATCTATCCGCAATATCTAATCCTGTTCTTAAGCTCAGCAGGAGCCTACACTTTGGAGAAAAAGCAACAAGTATAAACCTATGAAATTACTGACAAAGCAGAGGCATTAATGTGGAGAAGCCTGACACTGAGATTTGTTAGGCTCTGGAACTGTTTCCCAAGGTTAATGATAAAAACACCATCCATCATTTAGGTCTTCTAAAACTAGTCAAAGCACTAGAAAAAAATGCACTTTCAGAAAACAATGTTCTATTATCAGGAAGATGGGCTGGATGACCTGATAAATCTTTTCTACCTCTGATCTTTTGTTCTACTAAAAGCATGAAAAGGTGCTTTTTTTTTTCCAAGGGTAGATCCGCCAAATGTGGCTGGTTGGGAGGTAGAATAGGTCGAATTTTATTCTGGACAATTCTGAAGTGGCACTTTTATATTTGATCCCTTTTAGAGAAGATTTTTTTTTTCAGTATCCCTTAATATTCCCTGCTGTAAATATTTGAAATTGTCTTCAAAATTCCAACATGTTCTGTTAGTCCCTCACCAGAAGACCAGTAGTTTTGCTGACAAATGACAAGATTTAGTTTTATACAATACCTGCTCATCTATCATTATCAGTACAATGGACAAAGACACCCATCAATGATAATATCTGGGAATCAGTGTAGAGATAACTTCATGGTATTCTAGTCAGTTCCTGGTTTTGAACTCCTCTACAAAAGACCATCAGTGCAACAGATTTAATCTCCATTTGTACCTACATCAAAGACAAAGCAAGACCTTGCTGTGATAGTCATCACCCAGCTCTGAAAACTGTCCCAAATGCTATGAGTAGACCTGACTAAGCATAAGACTGGTTTCTAGCAAAGGCTTTTAGGTGAATAACTATTAAAGGCAGCAGGCAGAAAAATGGTTTCAGAAGAGGACAAATAAAGTGCTAGGTCCCTCTCTTGTCATGAACCTTTGCCTTAAGTTTAATTCTGAGAATGGTTTGGAATAATCCACTCCCAGGTGCCTTTACAGTAACATGATGGGACTTAACAGTTTCATCTGTAATACCTAAGAGAAAATTTTCTCCTTGCTGCAGAATTGTAGGGGTGATTCAAAAATCCTGAAGAAAGGATAATGTTTTCCATTTAGTATTTTAGACTTTTTTGAGTAATTTTGATAGGTGTCCATTATATTGTTCTGTTATTTTGAAAGTGAAACCTAGGAATCTAAGTGGTTATTTTCAAAGTGATAGCAGTCTTTAACATAAAAGGCATAAAGAACCAGAGAGGGCTGAAGTACAGCTGTGTACACAGTGACTTCATTTGGGATAAAAGATTTCCCCATGTGTACAGCTGCGTTTACTGATTTGCTTCTATAAAAAACGTAAAACAAGCTAACAGCGAGACATCATCTTTGCCTAGATTGGCAGACCTAAATCCTGATTTACACAGCTGGCATCCTTTCACACAGCAAACTACCCACACTAGCACTCCTCAGCCTACTTGTCAGATGCTTCTTCCCTAAGCATTCTTGTTTTTCTCTTTCTTCCACTTTGCAAGAATTTACCTAATACTAAGTGCCACAAATCCAAGTGTTCCTCCTTAACTACCCCATGGGAAGAGGAATTTCTTTAAAGTAATTTTATTGTCTGTCAATAACTTGCCATAACATGGTCCTCACAGTGTAGGGTTTTCGCTGTCTCTGTACTCCTTTCTGGTCGGACTTTCCAATAAAGAGATGGGACTATCACGGTTAAACACGATTTATTACTTAAAATAACAAACAAGGTATCAGTCTCAGAGTCCGTGGAGCTTAGTAACAAATCGCCATAATGGCAGATAGTCACGAGTTTCAGGGTTACACGGCAATTTATAACTTTCTGGTCCAATAAGCCATTAACACGAAACTTTGTTTTGACTTGATAACCTATCACCTTTGGTCACTTTTACTGCAGTGCGTCAATTTTCTACCAATTACCTGCTAAGTCATGTACACCCATATACTTCTATTATAACATCTAAATTCTTAGCTTAAACTACAAAATCACACCATTATACTTTAAAACCCTCCACCAAATCACTCAATACACTTTCTTATTTATAGCTACAAAAACATAGGTTTGTAATTCTTTTGCTTAGAATCCCTGTCCTGTCATCACATCAACCCGAATTCTCTCCAAGGGTTAAGGTCAAATCTGTCATTGTCTGTGGAAGTTTTAACCCCTCGGTTCCCTACATCACAGGTTTTCTTACTAGCTCTGAAACTCTCCTACGGCCTGCCATAACCCTGGCTCTGCAGAGAAAAGTCTCTTCCCAGATCCATCGCAGATTCCAGATCCTCTTTTCCAAAAAGCTAAGCATGGTGACTGCATGGAAACACATGTGCCAGATAAGGGCCACCTGAACACACATCATACATAGTCTTGCACAGTGGAGCTCAGGCTTAGTGGCTCTGTGCCCATAACCAGACAGGTATCATCAGCAAGTATCTCTTCCAGCTTCCACAGCAGACAGTGAAGGGCTGTAAATGCCATCGCTATTATCCCTGCTGGAAGTATCTCTGTGTTGTGTTGCTTGGTCCACAAATTAACTAGGCTGACAAAAAGACAGCAGTTCCATGATAAGGAGGAGGATTCAGTGGCTGTGGTGGTTTAATGAGTTGCTACAACAACTTTGGGAAAAAATGTTTTTTCTTCCACTAGCAAGTCCAATAAGCCAGTATGTTGGTTTTGCACAGCCTGGTTTTCGGTAGTGGGTGGAGCTGGCTTCTATGAGAAGCTGCTAGAAGCTTCCACCATGTCCGGCAGAGCCAATCCCTGATGGCTCTGAAGATGGACATGCCACTGGCCAAGGCTAGGCCAATCAGAAATGGTGGTAATGCCTCTGTGATAACATATTCAAGGAGAAATCAAAACAAAGGTAGTGGGGCAGTTTTAATTCCAGCTAGAGAAGAGGAGGAGGTGAGAACATGTGAGGGAAAACAACAAGGTGACACCAAGGTCAGTGCAGAAGGAGGGGGAGGAGGTGCTCCAGGCGCCGGAGCTGAGATTCCTCTGCAGGTCGTGGTGAAGAGACCATGGTGAAGCAGCTGTGCCCCTGCAGCCCATGGGCCCACGGGGAATGCAGAGATCCACCTGCAGCCCGTGGGGGAGGTGCCCACGCCGGAGCGGGTGGATGCCTGGAGGAGGCTGTGATCCAGTGGAAGACCCGGTGGCGAGAGGGGCCCTTGCTTCCAGGCTGGAGCAGCCTGTCCTTGGAGGCCTGCACCCCGTGGGAAGAGACCCACGCCGCAGCAGTTTTGGGAGGGCTGTGTGCCCGCGGGAGGGACTCACGCTGCAGCAGNCCCTGTCTCCCTGGGCTGTTGGTGGGAAGGAGGGAGGGGTTGGGGAAAAGAGGTATTTTAAGGGCTTAATTTACTTCTCATTATACTCCTCTGATAAACTCACTTTGTATCTCTAAGGTGAGCCTGTGTTACCCTTGGAGTGTTTTCTTCCAGTCCTTATCTCAAGTCATGAAGCCTTCATTAAATTTTTCTCTCCTCTGCCCAGCTGTAACAGGGGAGGATGTGTGAGCAGCTTTCTTGAGTGCCTGGTGTTTGGCCAGTGTCAAACCATGACAACAAGTTCTGGCACAGCCCCCAGGCAGGCACAAGGAAGGGACAGAGGCAGCATTTTCTGGCATTCCCCAACGTGACCCATGACCTAGGATCCTTCTGTTGTTCCTAAGGTCTTTATTTCTTCAGCCTGAGCCCTCTGCTGAAGAAATCCACTCATGTTCTGCTTGTGCCCATTGCACAGTTAACAGAAAGTGAATCATGGGGCAGAGTTTCCCTGCGTCTGACTGGTTACAGGATGGCTTATTTCTCTGAGGATCAGGAATGAATGAAAGCCTGGAGTACTCAAGCTGAGACACTCCAATACACAGTGAATCATTAACAGCAGCTACTACACCTTGGAAAGGCAGTATGCAACCCCGTGACAGGCTCAATGTCACAGCAGTGACAGGACCAGGAGAAATAGCTTTTAACATCTCTGAAGGCAGAACTATAAAGCACTGAGATGCCTTTACTGTGACAGGGACACACTAACAGAGCACTCATAAGGGTAAATCACGCCTCCCTCATTTCTTGGGGTGTTTTGAGAAGGCTGAGAAGGGAACGTGTGAAGAAGGGGTTGGGAGCTCATCATGATCAGTCACCAATGTTCCAAAGGGCTGTTTTGAAACTGGTCCTGGGTCCTGTTGGTAGTTGCAGCTCCACAGTGAAGAACAAGCACCAGGGCTCAAGGCTTAGGGCAATGACGAGGGCTTGAGTCCAGATTTCACCAAATAACACATTTCTCCAATGTAATGGAGATTAAGAGGAAAATGTGACACAGCCTCTCATGTCATGTTCATAAGTTGGGTTCCCTCTTCTGAAGGAATTTTGGCCAGTACAACATGGTGGCTGCATTCCTGCCAAGGACGAGACTGGAGCTGCTAATACTGCAGCAGAAGCATCTGTGCCTCATACAGATGGCTCTGGCCAGCCTGTAGACCAGTGAGATTTGCAAATTAGCCCCATGGCAAGTTTTTCAACAATGGGGGCTGTTCCAGCTGCTTTCATCTAGCAGAGCCCTGACAAGAGTAACAAAGCCAAAAACCTCTTCACTCCCACACAAATCTTTGTCTGCCCCTTTTAGCAAAATCAGTGAAAGCAGTAGTATCAGAACTCCTTTTTTAAAACAAAAGATTTGTCCCCCAAACATTGGAAATGCACATTTATCTATACCTATTGTAGCTCCATTTTACTTCTCAGTGTCAAACCCTACCATTTCTCTTCCATTTCTATACACTGTGCTGCACAGCTGACACATTGCTAACCCCATGCCAAAGCACAAGCTGTAATAATACTATCAGACCAGCATTTCAGAGAGTTTTTCCTCACTAACCTGTGTCTGACCTTTAATTGATAAACAGCAAAGTGGATCTGATAGTGGGGTGATGCAGAGGCCTCATATCTCTCTATAACTTCAACTGATTGCCCCTAAAATTGAGATAAAGTGATACAAGACCACAGTGCCTGATATGAGAAAACACATTTACTTAGCACACAAGCGGAATGCCAAGGCAGAGCATGGAAGGATTAGAAAAGTAGAAGAAAGAGGAAGGAATGTGGAACAAAAATGTCTATGTTGAGAATCTTGGTTGATCTGTCAGAATTAGTCATTCAGTTGTATACAGATTAAAACCACCTTGTTTGATTAGTCTCAAAGCTTACTAGGGAATTTAGCCACACAACTCATTAATTTCAATGAGCATGTTTGTGGCTAACATTTCAGAGTTTTGTTGACTCTGAAAAAGTGGAAGTCTTGATATGACATATTTCTTCCCAAGACTGAGAGCAGAAACAATGAAGTGTTCCTACATGTGCGAGTTTATCCAAAGAGCTGCTTAATGCAGTGATTTATTTTCAGCTGCTACTGCTGTTATTAAGAAGAAGATGAATATAGAAATATTGCTATAAATAGAAGGCCAGGCTCATGACCATGTGCTGTGAGTCATCACTGTTAATTATTCAGATGTATTTTCAAAGGTACCTGGGGATTTGCAAAAATGAATGGTTGCAGACTAAGAGTTTAGCTATTTAGCACTTTTACTGACATATATGTATATATCTAGATATATATCTATTTGGTTTTCTCCTGTTTACAGTTTCTCTGTGTAAATAAAGAGAAGGAACTGTATCACGTTAGAAGTGGCTAGTCACATGATGCAGTGAATAATGAACTGTGTGTGCAAACCAGCTGACAAATCCCCCATGCTAAGCTTTATTGTATGCAAACTATTTGTCAGGTGCTTGTGACTAACAGATGGATTTTTCTAGTAATCATGACCAGCTAGTGGACAACAGACTAATCCAAAAAGTGATGGTATTTATAATGTGTGGTGTTCTTAGAATCAATTGCTTTCATAGCTTTATTAGCTACCATGACCAACCAGGGGAGTGTTTTGGTTCTGTGCCCATTTTAGTTGTGGAGTCTTGAGTAGTTTTCTATAAGAGCAGTAGCAACAGCATACAGAAAGAGTGAGACCGTACAGGAGTAAGGTTCCATTTTGAGGCTGGTTATATTGAATCAAGGATAGCCTCAAGAATCATTACTTTATTTGAAAACTAAACAATACAGGGAATATTCCCAGCCTGGAATGGAGTTGTCTGCACTGATAAGTGTTACATAGTTCACAGCCTGATTCAGATCTGGGACCACTAATATAACATCCTCCCAAACCACTCCCAGGTGCAGCTCAGCAACTAGCACCAGCCAGGGATCCTTCTTGACAGGTTTTGTATGTGGAGCTATGCAATTTCAGAGACTTAGGGACCAAGACATCAGCAGCATGGATGTGAAGTCTCCTTCAGGAGTTGTTCTCACTGCCCAAAAATATAAAAACATCAATCTACTAAGGTTGATGTAACCCCTGTGCTCAGGAAAGCTTTTCACTGTGCACCAACTCCTCTGCTTCCCAGACAGGTGGGACACCACCTTTTTGCTATCCTCAGTCCTGGTCCCTAGGATTGTTGTGGTTTCATCAGCATCTTTATCTGTCCTTGCCTTCTTGCTCCCTGTGAGGAGGAAGCTGGCTTGGTCTCTGCTAAGCCAACATTCAGCCCCATGGTTCAGCATATGCAGAAGTTGCAAGGGGGATGCTCTGCACAAGTCCACCTTACTGTCAGTAAAAGGTTTACAGGCTCTCCCTTCCAAAACGTTTTGTTTTCCTATTTGTATCTCCTTGTTTCTTAAGATTCATAGAATCACAGGATGTTACAGGGTTAGAAGGGACCTTAAAAATCATCTAGTCCCAACCACCCTGCCGTGGTCAGGGACACCTCCACTTAGACCAGGTTGCTCAAGGCCTTATCCAACCTGGCCTTGAACACTGCCAGGGTTGGGGCATTTGCAACCTCCCCAGGCAACCTGTTCCAGTGTCTCATCACCCACACCGTACAGAATTTATTCCTAATATCTAACCTAAATTTCCCCTCTTTCAATTTTTATCTATTACTCCTTGTCCTATCAATCACTACAGTACCCCTTATTGTTTTATAAATCACTCTGGGACCTTCCAGCACCTTATCTTGGTCCCAAAGTGCCTCCACAAAATGCAGTGAATGACCAACTCATCTTCAATCAGCTTATTTGCTCCAGGAGGCACAATCCACCTCTGTTTTGCTCATTATTTCCTCTGGCTACCATTCCTGTAGCAAATGCCAGGATTCTTCCTTCAGAGAACAGCCAAGCTGAGCTTTATCTCAGATGTGCCAATATCAGAAATGAATGATAAAAATAACAATAAGCAAAAGCAAAGCCATATCACCTGCTATCAACTATTTTTGTGGTGTCTGATAAATTGTGTGGACCATGCACACAATGAATGGTGCTGCTTGGCAGCACAAATTTTCTCTGAGATCACAGGACAGCCAGTGCTTTTGAACATATGATTCAATAAGGGATTTGTTGAAATCCAAGACCACTATCACTAAAATCCTGAGCTTCCTCAGTGTTTAGAAAAAACACCCTTGCTTTCACATTTGTAGGGAAACTGTTTACCATGTACCACCAGAGGACCAGAATTACTTTTGCTGCACAAGATCAGTGGAGCTCAGGGTGAAGGATGGTGCGTAAATACCAAATATCTGACCCACATCCTCCTTTCTCAGCTCCATGTGTTCTCCAGAGCAAGCAGAGAGGAGGTTTCCATGCATACAGAGAAGAAAGAAAATCAGCTCTCCTCACAGCTGGAATATTTGGCCATGCCCTGAGAGCTCAGTTAAAAAAGGTCGGTCTGATGTACTAGAGATGTAAGAGAGCCTTTCCCTCACACCAGTTGCCCACGTCTTTAGCAGGACTGATAGGAATTCCTCACTGCACCCAGTGTTGGGGATACCACTGTGCTGGCCAGTATTTGCTCGCCCTGATAAAACCTCAGAGAGCCTGGAAGCAGCCCTACCTCCTCCTCCTGGTGCACACTGCAAAACGACTTTGCCATAGCTGCTGAGGATGTTGACAACAACAGAGCCTCTACAAAGAGCCATCGCTCCCCAGCCAACACAGATGTAATGTGTTGCTTCTTTACAGCTCACGTTGGCCAATTAAGTCTATCAACCAATTTATGCCTTGCAATGGCTGAGGTAAGAGGAAAAGAAATGTGTCTTGTTTAATCCTTATCTATGTGGCACATGTCAGTAGGTTTAGTGCAATAATGTATATAAAATTGTCGAGTGCTAGGTGAACCACTGGAGCAGGCTGAGGAGAGCTCTGCTGTGATTCCATTTCCAGAGTTTGTGCAGAGCCTCCACATTCAGTCATCACCAAAAGGAGCTGCTTGGCTTTGCCAAGGCAGCTTCTGAAAGGCTCAGTACAAAGAAGCACCAATAAAACCCAAATGTAGGAATTTGTGCCCCTCTTTGTCTTTCTTTATGACCAGAGCAACGGACTTAAGAACTGGTACTTATTACCCTGCATCTTTGAAAGCCATGTCACTGAGCAGGGGTTACTTCTGTGGCTAAATTCTTGTCTTGCCACCCTGGAACAAATTCGGAAGGTCTCCATGTAAACTAAAGGGTCATGCTTAGATTCTTATTAAGGAGAAGAGAATTCTTCTCCTCAGGTTTTTATAACACAGAATAGGTTTTTTTCCTTTTTCTTTTCTTTCCTTTCCTCATCTTCTTTTTTCTTTCCTTTTTTTTTTAATTTTGTAACTATGCATTTGGAATCTTCTAGTAATTTTTTTATCAGAACAATTTAAAAGAACCAAATCAGTCTGTAAGTTGCTACAGATCGTTGCTATGAATTATCCCAAAGCCTTTGTGCCAGCCTATTGATTGCTTTAAAGTCAAGTGAAAATAGATGCACAGCTTAGAAGAGCCATAAAAAACCCTCTACAAGAGCAAAGAGATTATTCATCTGTACCATTTAAAAATGTAGCTTGTAGGTACACAAGTATGATTAGCGAATAAGTGCAGCTCTGACAGCTTCAAAATTGTGACACATACACGCAGTCAACTGTCTGCCAATTCCTTAAATAAACTGATTGTCTAGAAGGAAGCTTTTCTGATTAGTAATAGAAGATTCAGGTAAAGATTTTCCTTTCTTTTTTTTTTTTAAGGTATAAGGAGTTGTTTTGTAGTCAAATTTTATAACACTAACCAAATCAAAGCATTGTTTCAAATATTTATTAGAATTGTTACTGTGGATGTATCCTTATTCTGCAGTGAGCTGTTTTATAATTTATGATTTATAATTGAATAGATTCTCAATGTGCTGTAGCTAGACTTTGTTCCACTCTCTGCCTGTCAACTCAATTGGTTGCTATCTCTTCCATGCTAGATTAGCACTTATTAGTTCTGATAGATGTTATCCTTTCGAATTGTTGCTAGCTTGGCTTTGTGGCTGGGTTAGGAGGAAAGTGTTTATCAGAACCAGAGCTGAGAGCAAGCCCTTCGATGCAGATGTTTAACTCTCATGGCTGTTGCTGGTTGTTAGACTGCTCTGCTCATTGGTGCTGTACCACAGATGAAACTGGTACCGAGCAAAGGGAGGCTGCAGATGTTCTAAAGCAGATGTTCTGAAGCAGCCGTTCCTACCCAGCCTCATCAACCCAGCCTTGACAACTGCTGAGTTACTTTTCACCTAACATCTGAAAGCTGCTCAGCAACCTCAGTGAAGGAGGCCAGCCTTTGTGAAGTCACTCTGACTAGAAATGTCCTCTCACTTCTGCCAGGCATGCCAGCAGAATGGGGTGGCCCAAGTCACTACCTGCACGGTGCTCTCTGCTTGGGGATGCGAATCAGTAACCAGACCTTCACCTGCAGTGGAGCTGCAGCATCTAATGTGTGTGGAGACACCCACCTGTAGATGTGTCGTCGTCTCCCACCTCCAATTTCCCTCTCTTGTCAAGGGACTTAGAGGAACGCCAAGGGATCGTCCATCCCAACCTGTTTTCTAGAAGTCGAGTGTGTCACTGCCTGTAGGTACCTGTGTCTGTGCACTCACTGGAGAGGATACCCAGAACGCCAGCTTAACCTGGATACCAGTTACTACAGAGATGGAATTAGATGAGATCAATCCTCTCCCTGTGATTCCCTTTATCCTAGCAAAGGCTGCAGCCATGACCGATGGGAGATTCAGAGGGATCAGAGCAAGACCTGAAGGAAGGTTCCTACCTGTCAGTGTTTGGGGAAAAAGTGTACAACTTGCATAAAGATTAGGTTGCAGCTCTTCAAAAGTAACTGTTTCACATTAATACTGGATATTACTGTCTTCTGTACAAACAGTCTGTTTCTGAATTTCATGACACTCTTTAAAGTTTATCTCTTATGGTAATGAATTCCTCAGGCAAATTGTGCATTGTCTGAGAAAAAAATCTCCTCGCATTTTTTTTTTTGAGTATATTTGTTATACTAATTAAAGGACTTCACTTCCCATAACGTTTTCTTTTAATGTTAGCTTGAACTCTGCAGGTTGGAGACAGCTGCTGCATGCATAGAGGAGTGGGCTAATCACAGGACTAGAATTAGGGAATTTATGAGTTACTTAAAGCTCCTCTAATATGAATTGCCCAGAAAAGGCTCTTCATTAAGCATTCGTTTGCTTCTCTGTTTTGCTCAATCTGTACTAATTTTACATGCATGTACATATATTTTTGTGTCAGCCCTAAACAAGGACAGGACCACTGGGCCCTGGTGGACGCAGATAGTTTTCTCCCCTGAGGTCCATTTACCAGCTGGATTTACCAATGTAAGAAGTCTGTCTTTCAAGGGAGAAATCAAAACCCTATAATTTTTTTGATCTGTGAGTTTAGTGCAAACTGACCACTGTAACACCTCTGAAGTGCTGGGAAGTCCTACCAGAAAAGGCCCAGTTTGGTGTCCTGAGATTACAGTGAGAACCAGTTCAGCTGGTTCACTGCCACAGATAAACAGAGACTGGTATTTGTTTTCCTTCACATGAATGCATTTAGTGGGGCTCAAAATCGATCAGGAAAGGGATGTTTGGAGCTAAAAGATGGAATCTTTTTTTTTGTTTGGCTGTGTTGGGGATTGTTGTGTTAGGAAAAGCCTTTTGGCTTTGAAAGCTGCCTGCCTCAGCTATATAGGTATATCAGGAGGGAATCTGTCAGAAAAAAAATGGACATTTGGCAGGGAAAAATTTTCAAGTCAAACTTAGTAATTAATCCTGATTAGGTTTATTAGGGTTGCAAGAAGGGTAAGTATTTATTCCATGCACTCTTAATTGCTGTGTGTTCTGGTCTGGTTTTGTTTTGTTCCTCCCAGCTTTCTAAGCTTCAATTTATATGACACAAACCAATTATCAAACGGTGCTGCCTTAACCTTTCTTTGTGCTGATCCACTCAAGAGCAGAGATAGTCACTCTTCAATAGATCATTGTGCTTCCAAAAGGGTTGTTGTAAACCAAATGAGCTGCACTGTGTGTGCCCTTCAACATCTTCTGGCATTGCTGATAATGGGCTTTCACCTTCCCCTGGCTGCCGGTATCTCTGCCACTTTTAGCATTTAGGCAGATAATCTTTGGGGCAGGGTCGTACACCTAGAGTTGACAAAGGCACGGAAGAGTGGTTCTGCTTCACGGAGCAGTGGAAACTGAACGGAAACAACCTCTGAATTTAGATTCAGAACCCATGAAAGCTGAATAAGCTTGAGGCAGCTGTGGTACAGCCCAGCTCACAAAAGGGTGCATCCCAAAACAGCTCCCAGCGCTGGATTAAAGCACCTCTCAGTTCCCTCTGTGCCTGCATGAAGCTGCTTAAAGAGTGCCAAGCTAAAGCTGACATCTCTGAAGGGTGGAGGTGTCCAGGAGGGACACTGTCCTTGGCACCCACTGCCTGAGGCTCCCGTCTGCCTGCAGTGGGGCAAGAAACAACAGTCATGGCTGAATTCTCCAAGCTGTTTAGGAAAGCAGAGACAATCAAGAATCTGAGGATTTTTATGTTATATGACTGTTACAAATCCTTGAAAACACAAGTTAACTCTCATTTATCTGCCACTTTGACTTAACTCAGGCTCTGGGATATACATTGCTATGAAGAAGTATCTGTGAAAGACCTTTGCCATTCCTGAAAAATAAGAACTGGGAAGGAGGCAGCAACTGAGTTTGTTCTGGGGCCTCTGGCTGATATTTCTTCACTCTTTGATCCACAGAGGGAGTGCAGGATAAGCAAAAAAGGCAGGTTTGCCTGTCAGTGACTGGAGGAGGGTTTTTGGAGGAGCCTTTGGGCTAGTTTCCTCCCCCCACATTCCTGTCCCTGTTATGGCTTCAGCAGCTCAGACAAATGGTCGGATACACTTGAGTGCACAGCCCTGCAGTGCAATGGGGATGCTGCCCTCATCATGACTCCTGCGTTTAGGTATTTTCAGCAGAAGGAGGGGTTGGGAAGGAGAAAAGAATGAGATAAGAATGTGTGAACTACTTTTTCTTTCTCTTTTTGCTTACTGAGTCTTTGTTAGAAAAGCTGTCAGCTGTGCACTGTGTTATGCCAAAAAACTCTGCAAATTTCTTTGCATGGACAGCAAGGTCCTGCTCCAAACACTGAAAAGATCCAACTGGAGCTTTATGATCAGCTTTCCTCAAAAACTGATCATGCTTTGCTCAAAGCTGTAGTGCAGGCAGCATTTCTGAAGTCCAAGTTTTGGCTTTGGTCACTGGTGTGAAGCCTCATTAGGGCTGGATGGCTGTAAATGGGGAGCAGGGCTTGGCTAGAAAGGTGCTCCACAAAACAGACCACTGCTGACTTTATGTGACTGACTGGGGTCAGCCCTTGGATATCGTACCAAGACACTGCAATCCCCACCCAGCTCCGTGTGTGTGTGTGTTCTGCATCTGCAAGCAATTTGTCAGGGGTACACTTCACAAGCCTCCAGGAACGCAGACACCTTTGATGAAATTTGAGTCCCCTTTGTGCTCAGCTGGGACTGGAGAGAGAGAGAGGACGTGTGCCATTCTTTCAGATTTTAGTTTTCTTAGCAAAGAGAGGTAACAAGTCAGGTGTCACATGCAAACAAGGATTATTTTCTCTTGCTTTTCCCCTTAGCAGCTGAGCACTGGGCAGATACTTGAGTGAAAGGACAGGCTCAGTTTGCCAGGGAACCAGTTGAAATCTGAAGTTATTCAGTTGAAACCAATAAAGAGATGGATCAAAATCTGGCCTTGTGCCCGGCTGTAGAGTCCTTTCTGAACAGACTATGGGAAAAATAGCTGTGAATTGCAGACCATGTCTGAAAGAGCAAGTGGAATTTGCCAGTGAAGAAAACTTCCCATTTAAAAAGCTTTTGAGCAACTTGCTTTGAGATACTTGCAGCGCCTTTAAAAAAACACCTCAGCTGTAGTGAGCTTATATGTTAAATGAACAAGTGTGGAAATTAGGACATGAGATATTTGCATAGCAGCCAGGAGATAATTACTGGTGATAGTCCAAGCTGAAGAATAGTACCTATTGTTTCCAGAAAACTAGTTTTCAGAAAACAACATGAACTTCCTGTACTCAAAACACTCACATCATCAATGCCTACAATGTTATATAGCAAAACTATTAACAAATCAAGTACATGGGGGAAAAAATCCATTCCTGGACAAACTGTAAAGCATCAAACCTAATTAATCACTAAACCTAATAGTACAGTATGTTTAGAATGTCTCTGTACTACATCTCTTTCCATTTAGTATAAAGTGCAAATATATGCTGGTGAAAACCACTGGATTTTAGATACAGAATGGCTAGATTTTAGGCATATTTACACACATGCAGAAATGTAGACATTAATTAATGACCCCTTAGGTCAGGAGGCCTACAAGACCTGGGGATCCCTTTGTTGGGGATGACAAGAAATAGTTCAAGGTTTAGTCTAAGAGGGTTGGCTTGTAATATACACTAGGAAATATAATTAGTCACTAGCAAAAGAATTCTTCTTTACTCTGGCACCATGTGAGTTCAGTTCTCTCAATGTGAAATGCAGCCACCCAGATCGAGACCTCTGAGACTCATTTTTGTTTGGTGAAACAGTAATTAATGCTGCATAAGGGAAAAAAAAATAAAAAGCTGAAAGAGCACTGATGGCAAAGTGGCAAATGCCACAGGGAGTTTTAGGTCAGTAAGCAGGGAGGACAAGCCTGCCAGACCTGCCTCATTTGTAAGCCTAACCTCTTGACTGACAAAAAAGATGCTCTTTAGTTGGAAATCTCCTGTGGAGGTATGCGAATGGAATAATGAAAACCAAATCTGTATTTATGCTTTAAGTGACATGGAAGCTCTGAGTGTTCTGGTGAAGAAAAACCCCAATATTTGCTTGGTGTTACATTTCTCCTCTCTCTGCATCTGCTCTGGGTTGCTGCTGGAGACAGATGCATGGGCTGCGAGCACCCAGGGCTGGCATGCTCTGTTTGTCCTTGTGTTCCTGTGACTCCTGACAAAAGATGAACTGCTAAAAATGGTGCTGATTGGTTTCAGAGACAGAGATCCAGAAGGCCAGGTCTCAATTACACCCAGTTACTATTAAATCAACTAGCAATCAAGGCTCAGTGTCTTAAACAGTTCTATGAACACCTGTGACATTTCTCCTAGTGACTTCCCTAAAACTCCTCATGAATTTACCAGGACCTCCGTGCCAGTGAGAATGGAGCAAGGTGTTGAACGTTTGCCTGAGTGCTCTTTTTGTCTTCACTGTCAGTCTGTGTCACACCAGCAGATGCTGGGAGCAAAAGGCCAGGCCCCATATGGTCTCAGCTACAGTAGCTCCATGGCAGCAAGCAAAGCAGTGCCAGGCTAAATCGCTTCACAGGTTGTATCATCAGGACTGGAGAGGATTATAATACGTGTAATTTTTATCCTGCTCACCAGAAACCCCCCCTGATTTTTTCTTTCTGCTACTTTCCTCATTCTTTTCACTCTTCCAAGGTCATCTTTTGATAGGAAACAAGTGGTCAGATATTGTTACAATATGTGTGGCAGAAGAAGGCAAGATCAGAGATGCCATAAAATGGCTGTATGCAGACAGAATATTCATTGCCAGGGAAATTGGTGTTTGCTAATTAAGCCTGCTCATCTACTCTGCCTACTCCCTCCCACCAAACAGACAGACCTCCTCACAGTCTTTTCATGTCGCTCTGTTTTATCTTGTTGTCATTTTCCAATAGCTCAGGGAAAACCACTGTCATCCCCTTTTACTCCATAGGAAGTGGACAGAGGTCCCAAGCCTCAGAGGTACAGAGGCAACTACCTTTGAAGAGTCCTTGAAGAGTCACACCTGACATGTCTAAACAGAGTAACAAGCAGAGTTTGGGAGAGTTCTGGGAATCAATCCCTAGTCCTTCAATGCTGAACAAGTGCACAATTCATTCCACTTGGCTTCCGAAGGGTCAGGCACTCAGGTTGTAATTGCAGTGGAAAAACAATTAATTAAAGAAGGGGAAGGAAGGAAGGAAGGAGAGTAAAGTACACATATCCACCTAACACAAAGTTTCAGTGCTCTAAGTTGATGTGTTTCAGTGACTAGTATCATGGCAAAGATGTGTAGGTGTGAGTGTGTGTAGGAGAGTGCAGCACAGGAATATAACTAGGAAAACTGAACAAGCTGAGTAAATCAATTAGAATAAGCTGACCAGGATGGGACAAGGACAGAGATGGTCTCAGAACTTAGGGATTGGTCTGGGGGTGCTGAGATGAGACTGGAAACCATCTCTGATTGCTCCCAGGCTCAGGGATAACAGGCTTAGTGCATGCTTGTAAATACACAAAACTGCATTCAAGATCTCTCCTGGTTTGTCCTCCTAATTAAAATTGCCTATAATGGCTGAGAATGTGGCAGTCTGTACAGATCAGACTATCCTTCTTCATGCTTCTATTTAAAAATGAATATATCTCAAGTTGGTGATTTGCCATTTTATCCTCCCAGTTCATATCTAGATGATAATTTCCGTTGTTCAGTTATTCAACCCAGAAAGAGCACTGATAAGGTTTTCAAAAACACAGTCTTGGGAGAGCCATGCCCTTAGACCATCAATATCTCATCTTGTGCACCATGCAAGTACTGTACTCAGAAGGAAAGATAGGAAATATAATCTATTCTCTCTCATACCTCTGTGCCACTGGGAATCAAGCAAACCTGCATTCCAGTTTCTTTCACTGAAAACCCTCTCTACGAGAATTATCAAACTGGGATGCCCCTCCAATGCCTTAGGCAATTAACAAAACTTCTTTATATTCTGAAGGCTTCCCCCCCCAGCAATCTTTGACATAGACATACACAAACACACATATTCAAAGGGGTTTATTCTCTTGTCACTTGTTGCATAAGGATGGGCCGATAAAAAGAGGCAAAATGTTCAGAGACATCAGTGACAACAACCGAGTCCTGGATATGATGATATGATGATGTCAAGGAATGCTACCTGGCACTGCTGAATACAGCTAATGTATCCTGCTGCATTGCACTGGAGACACAGTAAAGATACACATACATGACATAAGATCAATTTATATGTAAGAATATTTCATTGATTTGTGGTGTAGCAAAACCAGTGAACTAGGCAAACCTTCCAAACAGATTTTAGACAGCTTTGTGGAGAGAGAAAAGGGAATGAAGTGCCTTGTAAACTCTTGGTGTCATATACTGGATATGAACTTTTGACATGGCCATCTCCCTGCTGTTGTTCACTGTATGCCATAATCTCTTCCTCTCCTGCCAGATTTCAGTCTGTACCACATAACCCTTGCTATTCCTCCAAGAAAGGATTTCAGCAGCATCATAGATTTTGTACAAGAATTCCATTTGAAAGTCATTCTTGCAGTTAGTCTTCTGGCATGCAATCATTTAATATGTTTTAGACTTTCAGATCGATCCTCAGGAGTTTGTAGGTCTCAGCCTCAGTAACAGGATCCTATCTTTGGATAAAGAACAAGAAACCACTGAAGAGTGGAAAAGCCAGACCTCCTATAGCATTCAGGTACGAACAAAGTTTTCAGAAAAGAACAACTGTTTTTAATCCCCTGTGTAGGGGTCACATGTTCAAAACTGCCTAATGCTTTAATAACTCCCACTATAATCCTTTTTGATAAAATTTAAAAGCATGTATTTGTATTTGGACCCTCTTGACTCAGTACTGAGAGTAGAGCTCTGAAAAATTCAGCTTCCTTTTACAAACAAAGCCTAAATAAATATTACTAAAGATTAAATATTATAGTTTGAAAAGAAAAAAAAATAAGACCTAACATGGTAACTTCCCTTGATACCTTTTTGGTTTCAGTTTGGTGGGAGCTGCACAAAAATGGTTCTACTAAGGAAAAACATTGACTGGAAATTTTCTATCAACATTTGAATAAGTTAAAAAAATAACTTGATAATATCCAGCTTGATGTGGATGTAGTTATATAGACTTCAAAATTCCATCTTAGGCAAAACTCAAGAATTTGTTTGAAGCAGGAATATTAAAGACCCTAATTGCTTTCTGCAACTGGGGTTACCTTGAAGGGTTTATACCTTTCCTTCCCTTCTTGAGATGAAATTTTGTGATATCAGCTGGTTTGTCTGTAGGTTGTTCTAAATCATTTGATAAATGCTCAAGTGTTTCTTATTGTGTTTTCACTGTTGTATATAAACAGCAGACTGACCAAAAGATAAGAGGGGCTCAGATCAAAGTCCAAAGAACCAGGAATTATCTGGTATCAGTCTGACAACCAAACATTGACCTGGTATGACTTCAATAACCAGGGCTACTTCTACTCCTCTTAGCCCAGGGTGCTATGCCCCAAACCTGCAACATTTAACATAAAATCATAGAATGGTATGGGTTGAAAGGGACCTTAGAGATCATCTTGTTCCAACCCCCCCTGCCATGGGGAGGGACACTTTCCAGCAGACCAAGTTGCTCACAGCTCCAACCAGCCTGGCCTTGAACACTCCCAGGGATGGGGCATCCACAGCTTCTCTGAGAAACCTGTTCCAGTGTCTCACCACCCTCACAGTAAAGAATTTTTTCTGATATCTAATCTAAACCTACTCTCACTTTGAAGCCATTCCCCCTTGTCCTATCACCACATGCCCTTGTAAAAAGTTTCTCTCCATCTTTCCTGTAGGCTCCCTTCACGTACTAGAAGGCCACAATGGAGTCACCCCAAAGCCTTCTCTTCTCCAGGCTGAGCAATCCCAATTGTCTCAGGCTTCCCTGATAGGACAGGTGATCCATCCCTCTAACCATTTTGGTGGCCTCCTCTGGACTTGCTCCTACAGCTCAATGTTCTTCCTCTGCTGGGGGCTCCAGAGCTGGGTGAAGCACTTATGAGTGTGAATATAAGATTCTTAGGTTATTCTTAGAGTAATATAACTTCATTTGGTACAGAATTTTAATAATTTCTCTTACATTGTAGAATCACAGAATCATTTAGGTTGGAAAAGATGTGTAAGATCAAGCTCAACTGTTCACTCAGCCCAGCCAACTCCACCACTTAACCATGTCCCTAAGTGCCATATCTACATGTCTTTTAAACATTTCCAGGGACAGTGATTCCAACATTTCTGTGGGCAGTCTGTTTCAGTGCTTGATAGCATTTTCTGTGAAGAGATTTTTTCCCAGTATCCAAACTAAATCTTCCCTCGTGTAACATACAACCATTTCCTCTTATCCTGTCACTTGTTACCTGGGAGAAGAGACCGACCCCCACCTCTCTACAACCTCCTCTCAGGGAGTTGTAGAGAGCAATAACGTCTCCCCTAAGCCTCCTCTTCCCCAGGCTAAACACCCCCAGCTCCCTCAGCTGCTCCTCATCAGACTTGTGCTCCAGACCCCTCCTCAGCCCTTCTCTGGACTTGCTCTAAGCCCTCAGTATCTTTCTTGCAGTAAGGGCCCAAAATTGGACACTTATTCAAGGTGCAGCCTCACCAGTGCTGAGTACAGGGAGAGGATCATTTCCCTAGTCTTGCTGTACCATTGTTTCTCATCCACATGTCTTAAAGTCATCAGATGACCTTGAAGTTGCATAGAGGACAACTTCAATGCTCTTATAAAACAAGAAATCTCTGTAGGTACAAATAAAATGAGAACCTGTGTCACCACTGCAGAGAAGCTGGAAAGAGATGGAAGTGAGAGAATTCCCTCACAATCCAGAGAAAATGTCTGAGAGAAGAAAAATTAGGTGCTGTAAATAGCAAAATCTGAAATTCAGTTTTAAGGTTTTTTGTGAGGAACATGTCAGACAAATAACTCAAGTTATGTTCATCATTGCCAAGGTTAGTAAAACCTTTTGTGATCTGCTGGCTACCATCTTGTTATATAATCTAAAATGACTTGGGTGACCTGCTCATGCAAGCACATTTTTCTCCTGACATTTAAGTGACAGGAAAGATGGTAGTAGATGACTGGTTGTATCAGGAGAGATAGTGAAGTATTATTACAGGGCTCTGCTGAAATTTATGTGGGATGCAGTGTGTAACCACATGCAGGAACACTGAATTCAAACTGGGATGGGCAGAGAAGGGCTCCTAATATTACCAAGGGAACCTAACTTACTAGAGTAGAAAAAAATACTGGAGTGTCACTGTTCCTACTAAGTCTGCCAGACAGTAAAAACTATCGAGGAATAAAAATACCTAAGAGACAATGTGAGGCCCACGTTAAGGCCGAGCACTGGGACAGCTACCTGCCCTTGTCAGTAGCTAAATTGCATTGCCATTTCATTTTGGAGAACTAGGTTGCTCAGGTGCAATCCAGAGACACCAAAAGCCTGAGACTAATCCACTAGGAGAACTCAAACTGCACTGAGTAGAGCTGAGAGCAAGAGGAATGCACCTCCTGCAGTGGAGCCTGGGGTCATACAACTGACTGATGAGTTGGAAACACAAATCCTAAGCATTTTTCCACCAAAGATGGTATAAATGATGTCCTTATGTCTTCTGGGAGTGATGAAACCACTCTGTGATAATTCAGTGGTGGGGAGAATAACTTGTTTTAGCTGATGAGCAACCACCTTGCAATCAGCAGAAGTGCCTGTTTCAGAAACAGCATGTATTTTTCACCCAGAAAGGTCATCACATTAAATACACCCACAGGCACTGGAAATAGATAAAAGAATCCAGTACTGTTCTACCACAGCCCCATTAAACAGGCTGAAGAATCAGGATCCTTCTGGATTCAGATACCATACATTTGTTTTTTGCACAGTGGCCCATCTTCAGCAGAGAGTATAGTCCCATGAAGATTTTAGATCACACTGGTGGAAAAACATTCCTAGAGGATAAGAGCTGCAGCACTTCTCTCAGGCAGATGAAAGTCTTGGTCTCAGACTTGCTTCTTTCTCACAAGGGTTCTAGCCAGAAGACAAGAGATAAAATTCAGCTGCAGATGCTTCTTCTTCTTCCTTCTAGGTCAGCCATGTTCCCTCAGACAACATGGGGTTTGTGGCCCAGTTTTTGACCTGGAGAAACGACTGGAGAAAGGTTGTTTTGTTCCACTTATCCACAAAGAGCCTAAGATAAGCTCCTGAGACAGCTTTTCTGATCTGAGACACAGTGAACCAGCCTGTGGAGGATCCCGAACACAGGTTGGAGAGCTTCAGTCAGTCTGGCATGCAAAACACCCAAGTCCCTTAGTGAGGTACGCTGGTGTCTCAGCAAGGCAGCTGTAATGTGTTGTCTGAATAATGACAGCTATTAACATGAAAACAAATAAATACAAGCTGGATGTGAATAAATGCAGCATGTAAACAGAGGGAAATGTAAATATCATTATGAAGGTATGATTCTAGAATGATATTATAGAAGTATTAGGGGGAAGAAAAAGCTAATTGGTTAAGGACAGGAACCAACACATGGAAACAGAATATTGGTCACACTGGCCAAGGATTTAACCGTTCCTTACTGGACACTGTTTTTTCCATGGTTCTGCTCTTTTTATGCTCTGTATCACAGGGAACTTTCATTCCTCTGATTACATCTCCCCTCCCATTCTCTCTAGATGGACACAGGCTGTTGAAAGTGGAAGGCAGATTTTTGCACCCTCCACTTCTTCATTCAAATTACCTTTAAGCTCATTGAAAACTGAGGTCTAAATAAAGGTGGAATACAGCCTGAAGAATTGTAATAAAAATGCCTAAGGGCTTCTGCAGGATGTTAATTAACCTGGTTCATGTGGGGAAGATGGTTGATAACTCAGTGAATATTTGAGCCATTTCAACTGTACAAGAAATTAACTGTTTTACATACCTCTGTAGAAATCTCCCACTGGATTTCACCTTCTAATGTCTATAAAAAAAGGCAATACATATTCTTAGCACATAAGCAATAAATAGGAAATGCTCTTATGGGATGCACGTTAGTTCCCACAATAAAAGAACACAAATCAAACCCAGCAGCTGAAGAGCAGATGAGCGAATGATTATTTTGGGCCTCTAATGAAATGATATTGTGAAAGGCATTAGACAGATTGATTAGAGCTCAGCTGACTGACAAAACTGCCCACGCTGTACACCATTATAATGAATCCACCTAAACTATTTCCTTGAGAGTGTGCACTGGTGTGTGCATCCCTGTGCATGCGTGTCTTTGTGCTTCACAACAAATTATTCATTGCTGTTTCTTTATAGTGCAAAAAACAGTCTAACTTGTAGAGATCTGTGCTTTAGAATTAGCTATGAATACACTCTCTGGGTAGGACTCCTGCAAGGATTCATTTCAGTATATCTGACAGTCATTTCAATTAACACATTTATCAGCATATTTACAACATGCAGCATGAAATAAAGATCCTGTTAAAGAAAGAAGCAAGATGAATCAAACCTCTCAGATTAAAAACCAGTCAAAATTAAATCATTACCACAAGTTAATACTGAAGCTAAAAGCACAGTAAGAATAAAAATTAAGATTGGATATTTATACCATTAAGGAGGGTATTCAGAGAAAAAAATATCGGGATTAAAAAGAAAGTAAGATCAAGATCCTTTGCTATATAAATGTTATTTGTTCCATTTGCTTTAGCAGAACTCTGCCAACAGCCATTAGTGATGGATCTGACATGCAGTCTTAGAACCTGTGAATTTCAGGCATACTTTGAGATCAAGGTTTGGAAATTGTTCCTGGAAGCAAAGACCTGCATGTGGAATAACTAAAGGCAACAGCTCAGGCTGAGGAGTGGCTGACTAGGAACCATCCCTGCAGAAGAGATCTGGGGTGCTGAGGGACAAGGAGTTGAGCATGGGTTGTGCCAAACAGCTTTATAGTGACAAATGCCAACTGCACAAAGGGCTGTGTTGGCAAAAACACAGCTGAGGATCTGAGGAAGTGGATTTCCCCCTCTGCTTTCCACTTGTGAGGAGAACACATCCAGACTACGGTGTTCAGTTTGGCTTCACAGGATAACAAAGTTATCCATGAGCTAAAGCAAGCTCTTCACTTGGGTGGTTAGGGACCAAAGCATGTGATGGACAAGATGAGGCTTCAGAAGCCAAGCTTGTTTAGCTGCAAAAAAAGAAGGCTAAGGGGAAAAATGTTAGTATTTTCAACTACCCATAGAGAGTTTTAAAAGAGAGATGAAGCCAGATTAAGAGCTGGCAGATACAGGGTACTGTTGCGGTGTGTGAGGTCCCTGCAGTGGCATGGCATGCCACAGCCTTCTCGGAGAGCGCAGAGAGGCTTGCTCGGGGAGAGCGGCTGTTCCGCTTCCTGTGCCTCTTCCAGGCTGCCCCTCGCATCCTCCGGAAAGCTGAAGCCCCACAACACGGTGACGGTAAAGGAGGCGAGAATGCTCTCCGCATGGTGGCTGCAGAAGATCTTTTATTCCATGGTGGCTCCCAGAAGCCCAGAGCCAGCACATGTGCTCGCTCCCAAAGGTAGAGAGCCAGCACATGGCATGGTCCTCCCAGGCAGACGCCGGTGCCCCAAGGCAGGGTGGAATGAGAGAGAGGGAGTCATATGGCATGCAGGGTCCTTTATTGGGGCGAAGGGGGCAGGGAGAGCACATGGACCAATGGTCACAGGGCACAGGGGAGGTACATGGGCGGAGTTGGGGTAACAGAACCAATGGGAGAAACCCGAGGGAGTGGTTAGGGCTAGGGGCGGGGAAGGGGGGACCCACGTGGAAAGGCAAGCACAGGAGAGGGCAAAAATACAACACTACAGGGTACAGCAAATGGAAACTAGAAATACCAATTAGCTATAAGTTCTTCACAGTGAGGGTGGACAAACATTACAACAGAGACCCAGAGAAGCTGTGCAGATTCCATCCTTGCAGATATACAAAGCAAGGCAGCGCAAAGGCCTCGAGGGAGCTGATCCAACACTGATGCAACCCTGCTTTGCCCTTTGGAGGTCCCTGTCAATCATACCTTTGTAAGATTTTAGAGAAGAATAGAAATGAGGTGTAGGGAGAAAAACAGAAATGTCACTGCACAAAATTAGATTCAATAATCCAAGGAATATGTAAGGCAAACAGAAAAGAAGTGCCTAAGTTGAATACTAAGCCAGGCCTAAAGAATTGTCATCTGGATATAATAGGCTTAACAAAGACAAACTTCATCTCCCTTTAGAAATCAAAGCCCTGCAGGCTTCTTGTAGGAGGTAATTGAAGACAAGAATAACCTTGAGCTCCAATCACACTGTACTTATTCATTGCTTATTTAAGACATAGCAACCTATTGTATATTGCTGCAATTTGTATAGCTAATTATATAGAACTCCAGTTACACATTGTGTCTAATTGCTGGAATATGCATCCTCTGAAGCCATTAGGAGTGCTACCACTGATTCATTTGAAGAGTCTAATTTAGCTAGCTGAATTATCTGACTCATCTTACTAGGCTCATCTCAGCAGGCTTTTCTAATGTTGCCCTTTGGAGGATCTTGTCTCTGTACAGAGAGCCTGGGGACACCAACCTGAGGGACATGCTCAGTGTTCTGGGAATGCTGCCCTTTCTTTCCTCCTTGATAAAGGAGGGATGGTAATAATTCACACCTTCATATTTGATGTGAGAATCAGTTGATGTCAGAGCAATTTAACAACAGGAATACTAAAAAATCTATTCCATTCACCAGAGTATAAAAATGCCCTTGTTGAGAGATTGGAAAGATGAATTGGAGGAAGGGTTGCTGACCACTAAAATGCCAGATTTTCAACAATATCAATCAATATGGTGTTTTCAGGGCTGTCTGAATACCCTGGCAACAAAACAGTGTTTAAAGGAGGTCCAGTTAATTAGGGTTTGCAGAAACCAGAAGATAGGCAAAAAACCCTATAATAAATATTGAACTAAGGAAGCAAATCTGTAGTAGGATGGCTTCAAAGAATAAGGGAGTGTGCTGAGTTTTCTTCTCTGTGATTTGTGGTCATTGAGTGGTTACACAGGTACTCAGGGGGCTTATGAGGCATAAAAATGTTTGAAGAAGCACATAAAATAAAATACAAATTCTAGAATATTCAAGGCACAGCAATGTTTCTGAGGTCAAATACAGCTGCTGAAGCTGAGTTATATATTCTATACAGTAATATACTCTATATTCTTGCAGAATAGATGGTAAATGAATAGGGCAGGAGAAGAGCCACAAATATTTCATTTCTAGAATACAAGTACCACTTCAGAGAACAAATGAGAAATATGGAGAAGAAAGAGTTACAGATGAGGAAAAAGGTATGGGAGAACTGGGTCATGGAAGATATAGCTGATAATGACAAAGAGACCTGAGGGTGGAGTGCTAGTTTGGAAGAGGTCATTATGGTCAGTGCAGTGTCAAAGGACCTGAAGGAAGGGATTAGGAGGGGTCTGGCATCATCAGTCTGACTCTAAGTACTGCATTTAGCATGTGCACGGTTGAAAGCAATGGGTTTGATAAATTAAAACAAAAGTAGGCCTATATTTTAGAAAAAAATATGTCCTCTGAGTGGAGAAGGAGCATGAAGGAGGGAATGAGAACAGGATGAAAGGCAGACAGGCAATAGGTTGGGATGCTGACCATAACCAAAGCAGCAGGGGTCACATAAAGTAAGAGCTCCTGAAGGAAGGAATTGTTGATTATATTCAATCTGATATGCAACATCTGATCTGGAGAGCAATCAGTGAAATCTTATGTGGAGAGTAAAGAGGAAAAGGGGGCTTAAGAAATGATCTGCCTCCAGGAATGTGTGATATACTTCATATGAATGAACCTCAGTAGGCTTCAGCAGAGAAGTAAGGTGAGGATAAGCACTAAAAGAAGTAAACTCAGAGCTGAAGAAAGAAACCTCTGCAGGACCCTACTGAAACTACTGCTGGGACAGCTGTGCTGGAGCCACCTCTCTCTGTGAGACCTCCATGAATGACCTGGCCTGTCCTGTGCTCTGGGCAGTGCCAAACACCAGATCCTGCTCCCATGGCTGAGGCCACTGAGCTGTGTCTCTTTATCTGAGGGGACATTATGCAGCTGAGGACAGTCTCATGGCTTGTTGTAAGTGTTTCCTCCAGGCTTTTGAAACACTGTAGCCACATCGGCGCTCAGCAGAGATGGACCTCTACCTGAAGACATGCAACTTTGGCACAGACAAGCCAGATGGTCAAAATTATTAATATTTTCCACTTATCATTCACTCTTCAAGCTCTCTTGAATTTCCTCTGGTGTCTGGACTGCCTGCTTTGCTAGGCCATGGTCTAAGACAGCCAAGCCCATTTCCAGATGCAGACAATAAAAAAACCCACCTATAGTACACAGAAAAAGACTTCTGTGATGCAGACTGCAGCAGTCTAAAGATTGTTTTGCCAATTTTGTGTTGGTTCTGGCAAAATGTGTCTCCCATTAACTAACTTTATTACAGTCTGTTCAGATCCCTGCATCTGCTTAGGATCTCAGCACCATGGCTGCCAACTTCAGCAACACGTCAGCATTTGTCAAGACAGGAGAGCTTTTGCAAAGGCATCTTTGCACAGACTGAAATGGGGTGTTATTCATCTCTTTAAATTAGGTTGTCTCTGTTGGCTGCATTCCTGTTACAGTCGCTGGAGATCTGGTCAATACAGCCATAAGGCATCAGTCAGTTTATTCTAAAACAGACACTCACATTTAGGTCACATGAATCATGCCCCAGGTATTATGGATAGTATTGACTGGCTCTCCATGAACATAGCTGAATTCCACGTAACTGCCTCAAAGGTAAGCACTTACATTTTAGAAATGTCAAGTTAGAAAACAGCATCTCGCTAATCCCCCTAATAGTCACTCGGGGACCAGAGTGACAACCCAGGTCTTGGGAGGTTCACATAAATTCCCATCAGGAAGGATGAACTCACAGCTGTACAAATGCTCTGAGAGCATCGTTTCAGTCCTGACCTCACCACAAACTGCATCTGCCACCTCCTCTATAACCAAGTCACTTTGTTTCTCTATACCTTTGTCTTTCGCATGGACACAGTGACATTCCACTTCCCACAGTGTTCCGTTGCCTACACAGACTGGGAGCTCCTACTGCATCTTACAGGGCTTAGCATGTGCAATCTTGTATTTTATTTCAAACCTCCAACTGCTACTGTGATATGAGTAAATAATGGAGAGGACACAACAGCTAGTCAGGAGAGCTTTCAGTCCCAAGAATGATTGCACTTTTAACTAAGAAAAGTATGTTTTCATATTGGATTTCGTTCTCTTTTTTGTGTGCATTATTGTTATTGCTGCTGAGAAAAGTGATTTATTTCAATGTTTCCTCTTGTTTAAAAAGAAGAAAGGTTAACCCTTGCCCTTTCAAGAGTAAAAGTAACCCTACAGGGTATATAATAAATATTTAAAATGGATAAATTGAAGGAGGAAGGGGAAAAAAATCATGTCACAGAAGGATAGGAAGGATTTTGTTTCAGGGTAGTGACAGCTTCTGTTGTCTCTGCCATTAAGTAACTCTGAACTCAGGAAGGCTGCTGTATGCAAATGAAGGCAAATGAAATACAGGTGTCCACATGATGTGCATCATTGTCATCCAAGTGGCGGGTGGGTCCCCTCAGCACAGAGGCCAGGGAGTGGATGCTGAGTGCTCCCACATTAGGGGTGGTCCTGTGAGGACAAGGTTAAGACTGGTTAAAAGCACAGCAGGGAGAGCCTTGCATTGTACCTTCCTTCAGTGTCTTAATTTTGGATTGGATTTCCTCCCTCAGTGCTGTCAGGCCACTATGTTCCTCCAGCAATGGAATTTATTTTATCCCTGTTCTAAATCATGAGAGAGGAATTGTATGCTCATTAGGTGATAAGCTGTCACCATCCCACCAGGCAGCTACTCCACACCTGTCTTGAAATCAAATGCTGGTCATGAGCACTGTTTGCAGCAGAGACATGGAATGCCAGTCTGGGCAGGAGAGACCACCCTTCCAGAGCCCCTGCTTTTCACCTTTGCCTCTCAAAAAAAAAGAGCAGCAGACTGACTGTGGTTTCCTTGTGCGCTCCTGGTTTCCAGGGCAGTCACCTCAAGTCATTATCCAGGTACTTTTTTATTTAGGGAAACTGGGACACAGTAAGTTGAGCATTTTATTCACCTTTCATTGGAAGTCTGGCAGAGTGAGGAACTGGTCCTGGCTCTCCAAAGCCTTGCTAGCACTCTGGCCATGGACCACCCTTACGTATCACAGGGATCCAGTCAGACTCATGGTTGTTTTCTTCTCAGAACGACATCAATGCCTATCCTACGGGAAGGAGCTTACGGTTTTGCACCTCAGCTTTTCCACATTCTGAAATGCCACTGACTCCACTTCACAGCCATGACTTCCTACGTTCCCTTAAGCTCAATAAGACAAGAAATAAAGCAACAAAAGGTCAGTGTAACCTAGAAGTGATTCCTCCCAATGCAGAGTGTTAAGTATGTATTTTAATTATTCTTCTGATCTAGTAATGGTGTAAATCACTAGCAAGCTACAAAGTGATGATGACTGTATTAAAAAAAACCCCAAACTGGTTAACTAATAAAAATAGAACATATCTCTGAGGAGGATCTCCTCAAATGCTACTCATTGAAATGGTTTTCTGTCCTCTAATTGTGCTGAAAAATATATCTAAATCTAAACCCATTTTACATACTTAAGAATGGCTGAAATAAAAATTGCTTTTACTAACAAATTATCAAGTAATATTAAAATGTTGTTATCACATTTATCTGTTTACCAGCTGGAGTCCTAATTGAAATTTGTTCAGAATTCATAATAGCATTAGGTCATGTTATGCTTACAACATTTAGCAATGATTACATCTGTGACTTTTGTTTTTAATTAGCTTTTTTCAGTTATCAGGGAGAGATAGGACCTTTCAAGATCATAAGGCACTTTTGATTACAATGGAAAGAGAACAAACCAAGTCATCTTACAGAAGAATGTGCAACTGTATAATTTACATTCCTGACTCTGGGTCTGTTAGATCTGACTGTATTTTGATTTCCTTTCACGCATCAGTTATGTTAATTGGTTCTTGGTGCCAATGAGGTGTGCTGCCATTTGCACATCTGGGGATCTAAAATAACTTTTTTCAAAATAGAGATGAGTGTGCATTGTGTCTTACTTTCCCACTGGCAGTACAGAAGGATCTCTTTTAATGCAAAGAACTGAAAAGCAGACCATTTTGTATCAGCCATGCAGCTGAACATAGCCAGAGGTGAATTTTAAAGGGGGTCTCAAATGCAGCTGTAGCTGTGATTCAGAAAAGTGTTTCATCACGTGCCTTCATCATTCATCCCAGCCAGCAAACGCACACATGATTACTCACCTGCTTTAGCTTAAACATCTTGCTGAGTCTCATCCTGTGGAAAGGGCAAGCCATGGCAAGCAGCAGGCCCAAAGCAGGACTTCATGTGCCCTCATCAGTGGGACTGACACCAACTGCTCGCTAGTAAGGAACTGACTCCAGCAGGTCCCTGGACTAGAAGTGCCCTGGCTGCCCTTTTTCTTCAAACTCTCGCTTAGCTTGTTGTAAAGAGCCATGCTTGGAAGAGCAGGAAAGTAACTCCACGAGCCAAAACAGGGAATAATCAACCTTAATCTGCTGGAATGAGTAACTGAGAGAGATTGAGCAGCCCCACACTCTTCTGTGAACTCTGGGAGCCTGGAGGCATGCATGGCCCAGCAAATCTCCCACATCCACAGACACAGGCTCACCATTCTGTGCCACTTCTGGGCTCTTGAACAACACACAGCAGAAAAGAGAACCTGAACATGGGCAGCCATGGGAATTTAGTGGCACTGTTTGCTGGGCAAGTGTTTATGATGAGTTAAATAGGGTTGGTAGGCTATGGGAAAAGAACAAAGTCATTTATTTCTGCACACCTATGGAAATGTGAGGCACACAGAGTCGCAACACAAGAAATCAAGTCTGTTGAGCTTACACGATAGTGACTGGCATCCCTGGAGGGGTAACAGGGATGAATGAATGTAAAAAATGGGCTCAGAAGGGATGTTGAGATATAACATAATCCATTCCCCTGCCGAGAGGAATAAAGGGGTGAATTGCTCATAAGACACATTGTCTATAATTCTCTTGCTCTGCTCAGAGTCAGAGGAATTCAGCAGTTGTACTATGTCTAGTTGGAAAAACAGCTTTCAGGAACTGAAACAAGAATTGTAGAAAATTTAGGGTGGAGTATAAAAAGAATGGTCTAAGGTCTAAAATACACCTGTAGCATTCATACAATCTCTGCAAATGAGTATATCCAGTTAATACCACTTGGAGGTGAAAACATGTAGACTGGGTTTCAAAGTGTCTGACCTGATTTCCCTGCCTACACACCAGAAAATTATGCTTTCCCTCATGACATCTCACTATGCCCAAGCAATTCCTTTTCTGTTGACCTGAGCCACTGGTCCAAAGGCTCAGTCCTTTATTGCTTTTCTGAGAAGACAGGGAGAGGCTTTTTCCCCGTTGCTAAATGAGCCTGTGGTACCTGTACTGGGTCACAACTAGCACAAGCATTTGCAGTGAGCACAGGAACAGAGCCAGTACCTCTCACTGGGGCTGGTTAAATGCATCCTTTCCGTCCTTGGGGCAATTGGTCTCCAGGGGAATGATCCTCAATGGTTATTCTGGAGCAAAGGATTGAGACGCTTTGGGCAGGCTGTCAGTGTCTGCTGGGATGTGATGCTCAGCCCTGCTTGCAAGGGAGGTGAAGGACTTTACCATGGCAAGCTCCTGCCATGCTGTGCTTTCTGTGACTGCTCAGAGCTAACAGACACTGGGTTGAGGGTCCTCCTTCACTCTGAAAACAGAGGACTTTGTATCTCTGCTTATATGAACTGGTAGTTCTCAAACAGCCATGTGAGGCCTAATGCTGGAGGGCAGCAACATTGATATTTTTTTGGAAAATCAAGCATCAAGTTCTGTGCTCTTTTCGCTGCCTTGCCTGCAGTGACCTGTGAGATCCGGATAGCCTGCACAGGACAAATATCTGTGCTGAGAAGAGACCAATCTCTTCCTGCTGGCACCCTGCACTGTCGGGAGGCCACATAAGGATGCAGATGTGGGTTAATCCCACATGGGACAGGTGCCAATGAAGGAGACACAGTCACAGGTGCAGCCTGCAGTGGCTGCACAGGGAAACCTGGGAGCAGATAGACTAAAAGTGATGCTGAGATGAGTTTCATTGAGGATGAAAGTGGCAACAAGAGAAGGCCATTCCTGTCACTCCTTACAGCCACTGCAGCCTTTACTGAGGACAAGATGGGCAGCACTGGAGCTGTTACAAAAAGACCTGTCCTTCTCTTGCTCTGTATTTAGTACTTGTTCCTAACCAGTGAAGTTTTGGGGTTTTTTTCTCAGTGAACATATAAGGGAAAATAAGACTCAAGGGTCATTCTTTATCAAGCACCTTTGCTAAGGTGCAGGAGTCATTCTTATTTCTAGTCTAGCTTCAGACTAGCTAACGCTGGGACTCAAACCTGCCCTTTCTACACTGTAAGGCAGTAAACCATCTGCCCAAGCACTGGTTATGCTGGGGCTGCTTGGGATTTAGCAAATTCCTCCTGGGACCTGAACAATCTTTCGCAGGCAAAAATTCAGTGAAGTGAGTGTACTGCCACAGAAACATGCTGGCTCATTTCCTAAATTCAGAGTAGGAAAAAAAAAAAAATCCAACCCAGTCTAAACGTCAATGTAACACCATTAAAGCAATGTACAAAAATAACTCTGGCCTGAAGACTCAGAGATTTAAGTGAGACTAGAATAGGCCTTTAATTACTTCCATTTTTACTCTTCAGCAGCCTCAACAGGACTAAAATAGTTCCCTCTCTCCTGTTCCCACTGTGTCAGTAGGACAGAGCCGTGCGTGAGGATTCACATGCTCCCTAATGTTGTGCCTCCTTAGACACAACAATACCTCTCTCAGCTTTCTCTCCCCTCCCACAGCAGGCATTCAGTGTGCATCAGCCATACCACAGCCAAAATGAGAGGCATGAAGGTGGATTTCCTTTTCAGTCTCAGCTTTGTCCCTTTTTTCACTTCCCTTTTTTGGAGGAGATGCAGATGGCAGCCACTCCCTTTGCTGTGTGCAAGTGTCTAGACAGGAAAAAACTCCCCACAGCTTGTGCAATTTTCTGAGCTGCCTTCTGCTCACCTCCACCTCCTCATTTTCCTCTTTATCTGCTTTCCATATTCTCCATGTTGCTATTGGTCCTGTGAAAATGAACACATCAAAGCCATAAGCAGTAGCTTTTCTGCTGCTCCTGTGTCCTCTCTCCCCCCTCTTCTTTTAACATTAATATTAATAGCTACTGTACCTTTCTTCACTGTTGCTTTCTTCTTGATCCTCAAGGGAGTAAGCCTTTTCTTGGACTTTCTGCTACTGTGAATGCTTGCTTGAAGGAATGCTAGGGCATGCTGGGAAGCACAACACCGGTGATGCCTGTGATACAATATTGGGTCGAGCAGCAAAGATATTAAATCCTATCGTACTTACCAGAAGAATCAAACATTCTTTTATACCTGCCATGTATGGCTGGGGTTTCTTTCCTTGTTGCTTTCCAAGCAAAAATAGCTTTTTAATCACTCCAAAATCTCCAAGGAGAAGAAAAAAATAAATAACCTATTTCCTGTGCCCTCCTTGATGCTATGCCACAGGGCAGCTGCCTGAGGAGTGAAGAAGCAAGTGCTGTTTCTCGCCTGTTGTCAAACCACAGACACAGATGCACACCGCAGGGACACTCATCACCAGCACCCTCACCACTGCTATTATTTAAAGCACTGAGTTAACGAGCTCCCCTGCCCTCCAAGGTTTGCCTGCCTGTTGCTAGTCCCTGGGGCTGAGGGCTGAACTCCTCATGCCTGCGTCAGCCCAGCTCTCACATTTGTATTCCGTGGTGCGGTTGCATGTCTGGAGTGCTGGGAAGAAATCCCCCAGGTTTGATTTCACTCACAGACGTATAATGGAAAAAGGCGGCCGCGCAGTGAGCGTGACGTCTGTGCTCCGTGGGGGCTGCACGCCCATGGCCAAGGTGCTGCCTGGGATCACAGGGTGCCCAAAAGGCTGAAGGTGAATTTCCTGATGCCGTCATCACAAGAAACAGGTACCATAGTAATGATGAAACTCACTGTAACCCTCAGAGCGAGTTATTCCAAGCATGATTTCTGCCTACATGGATGTAAAGGTTATTATTTGCTCCTGTCTTGACAGCGGGGATCATCTCCCTTTGATAGCAAGGACTACTTTATTGTGCAGAAGCAAAATGTGCATCTGGGACAGGAGGGATTGGGGCACTCAAATGAGACTCCCCTTACACTTCTCCAGTGACGTGCTGCAACTGGACACCGCGATGAGTAACCCCCTTCCCCCCTCCCATGCTCCCCAGAGCTGCTGTTGATGTAAAACCAGTGGTTGTTATGGCCAATGGAAAGACCCCCATGAACAGTAGTGGGTTTGCACCAGCTGGAGAAAGTACTGAGAGAGGTTTGGTGCTGGATTGGTGCTGGCTTTCAAGTTATGGCCCCTTCCTATCTTTTCCTTTTCCTTCTCCAGCAGAGCCTTTTGCAGGCTCATAGGCACAGACTAGCTACCTTTTAGTCTGGGGAAATCTCCCGTATTCCAACCAAAAGGCTGCAGGACTGAAATGTGCTATAGTGGCAGCACAGCTATGACCTGAGAATGAAAACTGGTGGGGGAGGAGAAGAACAGTACACTAACTTATGAACTGGAGAGAAACACCAAACACTTGTACAAAAGCCCACTGCAACCAAAGGAGCTGCAGATTACAGAGACACAGCTCAGGCTCCTATTGCAGCCTTTTTGAGAAAATAAAACCTCACATAAGCACAGCCTTATGTCCAGCAGTGCCAGTCTCACCCATTTCAGCTCCGACCTGCATCATCACAAGAGCTCTAAAGGAAGAATAGCAGACTGTTTGCCCCAAGAGTCAAGAGAGTCAATAGTTCAAACAAACAAAAGGAGGTGGGGGGATCTATTTGCTTGTCATAATCATCAGTTTGATCTTTTAAAACATGTACAGCAGCTTCAGAATCTAATGGAGATGCCTTGTGTTTGCAAAATGTGAAACCTAAACAGTTTCAGGCAGTGATCAGAGGATGCTTTTGAGAGCTCTGCAGGAAACCTAATAGGAAAATTCAAATGAGGTCATATGCTTTGCTGCTTGTCTACAAGCTTCTCCCAAAGGTCTTCCTGCTCTCCCAGCTTATGAGCCTAATTAACCCCCTGCACCTGGTTGCCAGGCATGGAATTTCGAGTCATTATGGCGATGTATGGCTTCCTTACCAGCATGTCAAACTCTTCATGTCACACTCCAAGCGCTGGAATTTGCCTTGCACTTCTTTGTTCAGTGTTGCAGGAGGTGGCCAGCTATCTGCACATGCAAAAACTCCACTGAAGGGACCAATTTACAGGCAGTCTTTGGACCAAGGGGGATAACATTTCCCCCAGAGGATCTTTCAGGTGTCTGCAGCACACTGGAGCAGGAGGTTTTGAGTCTGAGTTGCCCTTAGATGTTTTAAGCTACTTCACAAGCATTAACTATCCCCATTTCATACACACAATCCTACCTTAACCAGCTCCCCTGAGCAACACGGATGGTGTGTGAGCTTTCTGCATATTCAGCTGGCAAGGGACAGCCTGAAGAATCTACACTGCTCCCACAACTCTTTACACATTCCTCATTAGAGAGCCTGGATTGAAGGAATAAAAACAGTAACCAGGAAAAAAAATCTCAGAGCAACATGCAGAGATCCAGGAATCAGACAGGAGCTTTGGCACAGGCTACTATGGAGGTTGCCCTCTCTGAATTTGTCTTTCCATTGCAGCAATGAATCCATGGCTATCCTGTGACTTGGTGAAGTGTAGAGGGCACCTTTGCTCACCCCACTGCCCTTTTAGACTCTGTTACACCTTGATGTTCAAGGCTTTTTCATGGAGTCCAGAAGTCACAGAGTCAAACCTCCTCAGGTGGAGAAGAACTCCAGACTTTCAAATCTCACCTCTGACTGGGTGCTTTCATCACAGCGTCAGTCAGCAAAATGGTGTCAGAAGTATTTTAAGAGTCTCCAAATATATGATCTTAGTTTAAGAGTGGTTTCAGACTCTGAGCAGCAGGACCAATAAGCCCAGATGATAGTCTCTCAAACTTCTTTTTTGGTTTGCCTTTTGGTTGTCTTGGAGGACACAATGCTCAGCACCGTACAGGTAAATCACATGGTACCTATCACAAGTATCTATTTTCCCCACCATTCACTACAAAATGAATTGGGAAGTTGCCCAGTAATGTACTAAATTTACACTAATTTTATGGTACTGAATTTAAAGTAGTGTAAATTCCCAGAGCCTGAGCCTGCTTGGAGGAGCTGCAGTCTCAGTATCATCATGCCCAAAGAGCAACAGAGTTGGTGAAGGGTCTGGAGCACAAGTCCTCTGCGGAGCAGATGACGGAGCCTGGGGGGGCTAAGCCTGGAGAAAAGGAGGCTCATGAGGGACCTTTTCATTCTCTACAACTCACTGACAGGAGATTGTAGCAAGGTGGGGGTCAGTTTCCCAGGTAAAAAGCGATAGGACAAGAGCAAATGGCCTCAAGTTTCACCAGGGGAAGTTTAGATTGGATATAAGGAAAAATTTCCTCATGCAAAGGGTGGACAAGCATTGGGACAATTTGCCTAAGGAAGTACTGGAATTACCATCCCTGGAAGCATTCAGAAATGTGTGCTGTGGCACATGGGGACATGGGTTAGTGATGAACAGAGTGGTGCCAGGCTAACTGTAGGATCTAGCAGGTCTGTTCCAACCTTAAAAATTCTATGATTCTATCATTTTATACAACGCAGACATGAAGCACTCTCTGTCTAAACTTCTCTCTCCACCTTAAGGAGTATTTAGGCCACTCGTGTACAGCTGGGCATGGTAGGTTTCTCTTTCAAGAGGAATCCTTATATGTTGGAAATCCTCTCTGGCTGCTGTCAGAAAAAGGCATACAAGTCTTTCACTGAATTTGAAGACTGCCTTGTATGATGCAGTCATTGCAGCAGCCTTCATGACATCTATTTTGATTTAACTCCACTTTGCATTTTGTCATCCTGTCCTGAGACAGCAGTAGATTTTTCTATGGCCAGTAATGCACTGTTAAAACAATTAAGTGTACTAGAACTATTTTCAAAATGATCGGGAATCAGCTGAATAAAATGGATCTCTCTGAGTAAAAAACTTAGTAAACAGCACGCCAATTTCTTTTTAACAAATCAGGAGATGATGGCACAAATTCTGACAGCACACAACCTATGCAGGTTCCTAAAGATGAACTTTACAGTCATGTGTATTTTAAGTTGGCCTCTATGAACAGTTTGGGCTACTAAATGTTGACAGCCAATCAGAGATGCTAGTAACTATGGTTTTAAATATCTTCTAAGAAGATATCACTGTCCTATAGCATTCTGAGGTAATGATTTGATTAACCAGTTGATTAACCATTTATTTCAAGCACTTATTAGTCCTGTGACCTGCTGAATAAAGCATGTACCTTGGTTCAGGAGTTTGCATCCACAAATCTTACTTAGTGGTGACTTTCCTTTTCTCTGGTTCAGCTTCTGCAGATATAAAACAGCGATAATGATAATGACCTCCTTAGTAATGCCATCAGGGATTTACTAATACGCTAATCATTATTGGGGAATAAAACTTTATGTGAAGAACCACTTATTAAAGCATCCCCATGGTTTATTCAGACTCCAAAAGTGATTTATGAATGAAGCCTTAGAGGGAAGGTTGACGACAAATGCACCAGTCCTAAAGCAGCAAAGATCCAAACCTGATGGCCATAACTCCAGCAAATAGGTGTGTGTCAAGGCATAGATGTGCACAAACTCTCAGCAGTTCCTCATCTTTATGTCCCTCCTCAACTTTCCTCAGTTGATGCTTTTGCTGGAGGAGGAGAGGTGAGGGGTGTTTCTGTAATCCTTTTGGTGCAAAAGTATGGGATCCTTCCATGTTCAATCCTGTCACCAAATGAGTTGCAAATACTTCCCCTGCAACTGTTTCTGCAGCATTACACGGTCGGTAACAAGGGAAAACGTGAGGAGGAACTGTCCTGGAGATGGGATCAATAACCCAACTTGGCCAACAAGGCCAAGTGCCAAGTCCTGCACTTGGATCACAGCAACCCCCTGCAGCACTACAGGCTTGGGGAAGAGTGGCTGGAAAGCTGCCCAGCAGAAAAGGACCTGGGTGTAATGGTCAACCATCTGAACATAAACTAGCAGATGATGATGATGTCCAAGTGGCAAAGAAGGCCAGTGGTATCCTGGCTTGTATCAGCAATAGTGTGACCACCAGGACCAGGGCAGGGATTATCCTGTTATCCCCCTGTACTCGGCACTGGTGAGGCCACACCTCAAGTGCTGTGTCCAGTTTTGGGCCCCTCACTGCAAGAAAGACACTGAGGTGCTGGAGCCCCCAGAGAAGGGCAACTCAGGAACTGGTGAAGGGACTGGAGCACAAGTCTGATGAGGAGTGGCTGAGGGAGCTGGGGATGTTTAGCCTGGAGGAAAGGAGGCTCAGGGGAGACCTTATCATTCTCTACAACCACCTGAAAAGAGGTTGTAGTCAGCTGGAGGTCAGTCTTTTTTCGGAGGTAAAACGGTATGGTATCTTCATAGCCAAAAACATTACCTCAAAATCTGTGCATAGAATCTTCATCAAGTGATGTAGTGCTGTATTTTCCCACCCCTTTCCTTGCTAAATGCCTGCCCTTCCCGCACTGTTCTCCCTTCCCCGTCCCTAGTCCTGACCCTTCCCTCGGGTTTTTCCTATTGGTTCTGCTACCCCAACTCCGCCCATGTACCGCCCCTGCGCCCTGAGACCATTCGTCCATGTGCTCCCTCCGCCCCCCCCGTCCCCAAATAAAAGCCCAGGCTGCAGCCTATCTGCTCTTTATCTGCTTCTGGGAACGTGCATTTAGTGTATGAATAAAATTGTTCTGAGGTCCCCAGGCAGGGACCCTTCTCGCCTCCTTTATCACCACTGTGTTGTGGAGCCGACAGCCAGCCGGAGCATGAGCGCGGGGCAGCTCGGAAGGGCTACGGGAAGCGGAACAGCCGCTCTCCCCGATAAAGCCCCGCAGCGCTCTCCAGGAAGGTTTGCGGCTTGCCATGCCAACGCAGAAACAACACACCGCAACAAAGTGAAATTACTATAGTCAATCTGTAGGAATTACGAAGGTCTATGATCAGTGGAAACTGGCTTAGATGGAACTATGATTCATTTCAAAGTTCATATGTATTGAATAGAAACTGACATTCAACTTCACTGTAAAACACTGGCCTTTCAAAGTTTGGTGTATGGGAAGTGGCAAAGAGGGTCTGGCTTTTCACAGAGGCCATGTGCTGCAATTTGTTCAAGGTGAGCAGACTGCTTAGAGGGTATGGCACTGGAAGAGGAGGTGTCTGGGCCTTGTGCAGCCGGGTTTGCTTTGCAGCCACATGCTGGCCAAGGTTTTCCCCACTGAAGGAAAGAAAGGCTCTGATTCTCTTTATTTTACGCCAGTGTAAGTAACATGGGCTGTGCACACTGGCACAGAGAATTCAGCTTAGATGAGAACTAGTCCAGAGAGAGGAAATTTGTCACCTGGCAGTCTGCCCTGCAGGTGTTTCTTCTGTTACAAATGTACAGAACCTCCAGTGCATTGCAGTTTGAATCCAACTGGGCCCAGGTAAGAACTGTTGTAAGAAACACAACTGCCTTCCTCCTTAGCTCACTGATGTGGTGGGCCCAAATTTTGTTGTCAGGAATCCCCACAGCACTCTTGGTAAAGGACTGGGGAGGGATGTCTCATACAAACTCACAAGACAGATTATACTAAAAATTGAAAGTGAAAAAATAAACAGCTCGACCGGGATTTCAAAGAATACTAGCTGCACTGTGTGTATATCAGTCACAGCTTTTATGGCTGAATGGTTTTTGGAAACACTAAGGGACTGATTTTGCAGATCTCACATATGCAGAATCCCTGTGAGTCAGGACCACTCTGTCCTGACTGTGCAATTCTTACCATTCAATTCAAATTCAGTGCAATTTCTGCTTACCTCTTACCATTGCAAGATGTACCAACAGCACATGTGGGCAAGCCCCAGCTGGCATCTTTTGCCCAAGGCAGGTGCTTAAGTGACACAAAAACCTGAATGGAAGTGCAAAAGCCCTAAAGCTGGAAATCTAACCCAGGTTCCCATCCAGGCCCATTTCTCCGGAGAGAACTGGTTTTCCGTGCTTTCTAGTCTGGTAGCAGTTACACAATGGTTTCTGCTTGGATGCTTCCTTTCTTGGGGAAATTGCCGTCACCATTAGCAAACTAATGGTACCAGATGGACAGAGGTCTTCCCCACCTATTTCTGTATGTTTACAAAATATCCCTCTGCACCTAAAACAAAATTACTCAGGCACTTCTTTTAAAGACCAGATCCGAAGACTTCTATCTGTGCTGATAAGATGTCCTGTGCTAGTTTCAGAAGAACAGAAACTGTGCTAGTTTCAGGGGACTCCTCTGTGCTAATGAGTGTACCAGTATCTAGCTGAAGGTTTTTAGTCTTCAGAAATTGCCTGCAGCAAGGTCCCCACGCTCTGTCCTTCCCGTGATGCCCCTCTCTCTGAAGGAGAGAAGCTGCCCTTTGCCCATGGGATCCTGCTGTAACTCCTGCAGTCGAGAATGCTTCTGCAAGAGAAGTTGGTCATGAAAGTCACCTTGAACATCTTCTTAATCACTTGCCTCCACCATGTACCTGAGAATCCTGTCTCATATGAAATCCAAGGTCCTGATGTAACTTCAGGTTGAAGTCATAAAGGATTTTTTAAACTGGTGACTAAGCATTCGTCAGAAAATGAAATGATGTTGGGAGAAAGTGAGTGTAGGATCTACCCTTATTTTAAAATTCAATTAGCAGCAGGACCATGAAGAACAGCCCTGTGGTTATGTAGATTTAGTAAAGTCATTAAGATCTAAGATTACATGGCATCCTATTTCCCCTTACTCTCCCTTTTGCTGCCCCCAGCAATCCTGCGTGTTTTCAGCCTGTCACAATACAAACGGAAACAAATCACCAGGGGTTAAACAGCCTAAATTGGATTACAGTCACACTGTTCAGAAAATAGAGTATTGCTGGTAATTGCATTCCATTGAATAAATATCTCTACACTAGTTTGCATCACATTAGTATTCTGACAATGATTATTCTCATTGTAATTTCCCTGTCCATGAATAAGTGTAACACAGAGCTCAGAATACAAACAATTGATGTGTTCTGAGTGCTGGTATTTGTTTTGAAGATTAAACAGCATCCTGGTTGGACATTAATAAAATCTTAGATCAAAAAAATCCTAGACCCTTTTTCTTTCAATCTTGCTGAAGATTTATGAGCCAAATAACTCAAGGACCAAACTTGTTCCTAGTGAAGTCAATAGGAATTTTGCTAATTTTGCTTGCTTCATGACCCTCAAAATTCCTTTTATTTGTATTACAGTTGCCTCCTGAATTTGCTAGTTCCAAAATATTTATGGATCGTCTGTGATGCCTATCTCAATATCAAAGAATTCCAGTCTAACACAGGCTGGCACAGTTATGGGCAAACTTTACACTTGATCACTTCTCAGGTATTTTATTGCAGCTTCTAGATAACAGCCTTTCTTAGAAGTCCCCATACCTCCAGCTTTACTGGGACCACTCACTACAGCCTCCAAGCAGTTACACCACTTTGATTTTTTTCAGTGCCTGCTGTTCTTTACTTCCTCAGGGAAAGAGACAACCCCCTGGCAAGCAGATAAAACAGGATATAAAGCAAAAAATGTAAAGAGCAGTATGGTCTGTCACATCTCTAAGTTTCATGGGGTCATGGAAGACACAGGTCAAATTTCTCAGTTTCTTTGTTCCTCCAGCTGACTTTGTCTCTGAGACCTTTGATGTTGCCCAGGAGAGTTTAGGGTCCCCAGGTTCAGTGGTTTGGCTGTCTAGCAGGTAAGAGCATCACCACTGTTTATGGGCCAGCAAGCTCTGGTGTGGAACTAAAAAGATAAGAGGAGGCAACACTGGCAGGTAGACAGACTGAAATACCACTTCATTCCTTGCTGTCAGCTCAAGAACAGCCACATTGCCCCACTGAGCACATTTTGTAACACAGCCCGTAGCCCTCCCGTGAAAGAAAAACCCAATGGCTGGATATCTTAAAGTGGGCAATTGTGCTAATTATTCCTTTCCCTTGCCATAGGTCCAGTAATTAAAAAATGTCCCACGAGTACTACAGCATTCTTTTCTCTCTGCCACTGAGCAGAGGCATGAGCTATCAGTGACATGAAGATTCCATAGTACTGTGCAACTGGCCCAAGTGCCTGTCTATCTCATCTGTCGCATCAGAATGTTTTAGGCACTGACATTTCCATGTTTGCAGGAGAATATCTTAGTGATTATGACTTCTTATGGCACTACTCTGCATGGAAAAGGTTTTTTTTGGAAGAGATATCAGCTTTCTTGCATAAAATGAAAGAAAAAAAAGACTGTGAGGGCAAAGGAAGAGGGGACTGACATGAAAGAACAGAGATGAGTATGATGGTCAAAACTTGAATTAGCTGCACTTGTATAAGTATAAAGCTGAAAAGCTGGTCATTGTTTACAATATAAGCATAATATTAGAATAAGGCTATCAATAATGGACAGCCGCTGGGAGGCAAAACCTACCATGGCTGGCATTTTCCAAAGAATTATGGCACCTTGGAGTCCAATTTCCACAGTACTCTAGCCTGTAATCTTGTTGATAAATCACTTCCTACATGTAGGACTTGATGCTAAACATTGAGAACAATCCACATTTTACTGCCAGTTCCAAGTGCATAGGGGAAGAACAAAGCACTCTGCAAAAACTGTTATGAAACTGGAAACTGGAAGCAATACAGGGCTGCATGAAAACGAAATGCAGCCAGGAGCCCAGCATTTTAGTCCTTTTCCTGGCAGCTGACACTATATATTCCAAAGACTGAAAGTGGCTCTGATGCCTTTTCTGGGTCTTAAGAGCCAGACATGGTTAAAGGAAAAAGGGTTTTTACCTCGGTATTTAATAAGGATCCTTATGGTGCATCACTTCGCCAAGGTGGAATGTGCCGAAATGCACATGCACAATAGATCGTGTATACAATTTATAGACCTTGCAAATTAGCATATCTACAAAGATTCTCCAATAAGAAGCTTGAATGAATAGCATGATATCTCCCCATCCTGAGGAATTCTCCCCTGGATGGGCCTATCTTAGTTTACAGGACGTGTTCCAGAGAGGACCTTGGTTTCTCAGGATAGCTTAAGGCTTTCCGGCCTCCAACTGCGAGGCCTCCAGGATGTTTGGTCTCCTGGCTTAACAGAATATTAGGACTATGCTAAGTTATCGGACTTAAGGAATTACAAGTATGCATGCTAAGAGCACTGAGGATACATAAAGGCTATATAAAAGGTATATAAATGGTGTATAAAAGAAAAGGCAAAAAATCGTCATGGCATTAGCTCTATGCAGTGTTGATTGTCTAAAAAACAGTTACAGGACAGGACTCACACAGTCTCTCTCAGCAGCATCTTACTCTGGTGTCACTGGTGGAAAGACCTTAAACACCACTGCTATTTGTTGTCATCATTCATGATCTGATGGAGTTGAAGGGGAGAGTGAAGGACAGGCCATTGCAGAAGGCTCCATCCAGGCATGGGCACCACAGGGGCCCTTTGGCAATACAGAAGCAGATTGTGGTGTTTGGATCTGGTAGGCACAGGGGGGACTGACGAAGAGGACCAAGGATGGTATGGTAATGGTGATGCTGCCTGAGGCATCAGCATTGCACCCTCGAACTTCAGGAACATGAATATCCATTTTTTTATTGTACATTTTGTTTGTAAGTACATCAGAAGCTCATGTGCATATGAGGCTGGGGGAAATGAGGATGTATCTGTTCTCTACATCATAGGTCTGCCTTCTTCCAGGCCTCCAATCCTGCAAGATCTGTAAATATCAGAAGACTTCCCTCTTCATTTAAGAAAAGGGATGGATATACCCTCCTGAAGGAATTCCACCAATCTCCTGCTGAAACCTAGCACAAGCAAGCCCAGTGACGATGATAAAAGCTGGGGCCACGCTTCCCTGAATGGGGCATAATGCAGCATTAATTCATCCTGGTTTTTAAAGAGGAGAGCTAATAACTTCAGTCAGGAATTTACGAAAATTGAACTTAGGCCACTGACCCAAGACACAGCAATTTAGAAGCTGGAAGAGAGATAAACAGAACCGATTACGTGGGAGCAGCATTTAACTATAGCAAGAGTGCTGATATCTGACATCTGAGTCTTGGATCAGTAGCTACAGATACCATAAAACCACCATGTGCAATTAGACACAATCTGTGATGTGCATTTCATAATAAGGCCAGCAGTACCACAGCACGTTTACTGACATCATTCACAGAATACAAGCACAATTTTTCCAGGTCGCAGTTAAGGTCATTTTTAGCAACAGCAAAAAATATTCTTGTTTCCTGACAGGTATTTACAGTCTTCCCGAGGACTTGTTAATTAGTCAGATTTTATTTTGCTTATGACATTAGCCTTGAGGAGGGGGGCAGTGGTGAACCACAGAAAAAAGTGAGGAAAAAAAATCCTGTTCCAGAAAAGCAAAACCCATAAATCTCATCGTGTTCCATTTTTTCATTAGTATGCAAAAATAAAACACATTTTAAGTTTTTACTGAAACACAATAGCTGGTTGTGCAATCTTCATTTAAAACAGCCTAAGCCCCCAAAATGTTAGTGTTAAGTGCTGCTTTTCTTTTCTTTTTTTTCCCATATGAGTTACAAATATAAAAAATGAGATCTGACCCTTCCTTCCCCAAAACCATTATGAAAATCACATGCAAAACTGATCCTCCTGGAAGCCCAATTTACGTGAAGCACCTTCGCTCCACTTGGCTAAAGAAGGAGCAATAATCCATGTGCTGGTCTCTGCTTATAAGCCATTTCTAAGAAACAAATACCTTAATCTTAGCAACAACAGGGTTTGTTATTTCCAACCAGAAGCTTTTAACAGAGAAACCTTTTTGGAAAAGTTAAAACCTAAGCAATCAACTTTTCAAAGCCTCTTTTGTGGAGTGAATAAGGCCAGCTTCAAACCAGAGGAGCCCAGACATGCACAGCTCTCAGTGATTTCACCCCAGATGCCACCCGGTTGTCCATCACAAGCACTGAACACAGCAGTACCAAAGAGACCATAGTCCTTGAGAGCCAAGCTCCCACGGCCTTGCCTGCAAGAGAAGCACCTTCTCACAAGCCTGTTTAGATCAGTGAAGAATGGAAGCACCTCGTGCCTTAAAGCACACATTTATTTGGGATTTGTAATGCCTATCTTTCGTAAGACCTGGCACTGCAGTCAGTTTAGTAATGTGTTGAGCTTGGATTTCAGACTTAAGCCCATCAGTACTAATATGCCAAAATTTCTAATGGGGAAGGAAATTCACAAAACCCTTGACCATAAGAACCCTGACTGCTCCAGCCTGTCAGCCCCATCCTAGGGCACTGACAAGGTCCCGTGGGCTCCACACAAGGTAACTGAGAGGGTGCTGTTCACCACAGATAGAGTGCACACACAGCCCTACAATGAACAAACAGCTGGGGGAGAATCAGGGAAGCAGTTTGGGGTCATTTGTTCAGATGACCCGGTATACCCACAAGGATAAGGAAAGTTACATTCTCTGGCATCCACAGACAAAGACATTTCCAGGCAGAAAAGTGTTCTGCCATTGAAGTCCATGAAATTCAGAACTTAAGTATTTAGACAAGGAGAGCCTCAAGGATTTCTTTTCTCTTCACAGAGTTTCAAACTGAGCAGAAGATTTTATCTAGTTCTTACTGAATCAGACTACAGGATGGAATTGAAAGAAGCTGTACATTATACTCACTGGATCTGGTAGGCATTATTAATAAGCAGACTTACTGTGACCTGTGAGAACCACAGAATCATAATTTGGCCTGAAAGAGACCTGCAGAGGTCATCTGATTCAACCCTTTGCAAAGAAGGCCTACTTAGATCAGGTTGTTCTGGGATGGATCCAGTTGAGTCTTTAATGCTTTCAAAGATGAAGACTAAACAATGTCTCTGGGCAAATTATTTCAGTATTTGACCACTCCCTCGGTAAAAAACCAAAACAAAACCAAACAAAACCACCAAAACTCCCACCCCTTTAATATTTAAAATGGAATTTTACAGATTTCAGCTTGTGTCTGTTGGCTCTGTCACTTTCCTTCTTCTGCTGGGGAGCCCAGAACTGAAGCAGCACTCCAGATGCAATCTCCTAAGTGTTGAACAGAGGGGAAAGATCACCTTGCTGGACCTGCTGGCTTCACTATTATTAATACAGCCCAGGACACAGTCTGCCTTGAAAGGACATGCTTGAAATCTGGCTATTATATAGCTTTAATTAGTCTGTACTGGAAACCTAGAACTGGCAGTGTCTCCCCTCTGCACTTATAAAAGAAAGTGCAACAGAGACTGTGACTCAGGCCACAAATTGTTCAGAGTTCCTCATGGATGAAGAGTGAAATGAAAAAAATTGAAATTACATTCACTAGACTGGTGAGTCTTTCTAAGTTTCATCAATACACAAAATTATTCTGTGTGGCGCAGTCATGGAGGCACTTCTTTAGAGGATCCAAAATCAGACTAATTTGTCATTTTTTCTGTTGTAAACAAGCTACAGTTCATTAACCTATCCCTTCATGTGGATCTTACTGTTACTTTAAAGTCGTCACCTTCATGTGGATTTTACTGTTACTTTGAACAAGGAAATGGCATAGACTGTAGGAATTGTTTTGCCTGATCTATTCTATAGCAGCAAAATAACACTGTCTTCTTTCCAATTACTCTTAGGATCAGTAGATTGTAAATGTTAAAAAGAGAGGACACCCAGTAGAATTAGACCATTGAATCAGTGTATCCCTGAAAGAGCACAATGCACACAACTTAATTTTTCTTCCCTTGAAGTAATTTTGAATTTTTCCCTCAAGTTAACCATGGGTTGGATTTAGTTTATAGCACCAAACAAGGGACCTGTCAGGTGAAAAATGAGAATCTGAATCTTCCACACAGGAGTGTTTTTATACTACTCATTCTGATACAAAAGTGCACTGAAAAATGGCTTTGCTTTGAAATCACTTTGAATTTAAGGCAGTAGAGATTTAAGCTGATCATTGCAGACATTTGCTACAGTAAGTGTTTTGGTCCCTTGGCATGATGGCCTTGCTGCCTTCCAAAAAACAGTGTTTCTATCTTCCCCTACAGATGATTTATCTTTACCCACAGCTTTGCTCATGCTGTTATCTCCTTCATGTGGAACCATAAAACACTTGAATCAGAGCAAGAGAACACCATGTTACACAGAAAAAGCCAAGAAAAGGGATTTGGTGTCGAGCTGACAACTTTAACCTATACAGAGGCTGTCTGAAATGAAGCACTGCCTGTAAGCATGAGCATCAAGCCCAGTCTGCAGCTGGTATCACATGTGAGGATGGAAAACATCAAACTGCTTGGAGTGCTGCTGAGCTGAGACGAGTTCAGAGCCCTGCCCTGAGCCTCCTCCTGTGCTCTGATAGACGGCAGAGGAGGATGAACTCAGATGGCCAAGGGGCTTCCCTGCAGCAGCTGATGTGATCCGTCAGGCTCCTGCCTAAAAGACAGCCCAGGGAAGGGGAGAGGTAGGGAAGGAGGGAAAGGAATAAAAAAGGGAATGAAATAACAATGAACAGCACATTGCTCATGCTGTCCTCTTTCCCCAGTTGGAATCAACCCACATAACTAGGCAGGAGAACATCTGTCTCCAGAAAGACAAACACATAGGGCTGTCAGTTCCAAGAGGTATGAAAGTCATTATTACTAACACACACATCACTATCCACAGACCACTTTATAAATCCAACGCAGCAGTGCCATCCAGCAGGCCAGAAGCTTCCTTGACAGTAGATTCTACTAGGAATATGGTTTTCATCTAACTAGTTCACAGGATTTAAGGAATAACCATCTGCTCCTTGCTCTCCTCCCACAGGCACTATCAGAAAGGGCTTAGTGGAAGACAAGGATCATACTGATGCTTTCTTAAACAAGAAGCACAGCGGCTTTTCCTTGTGCTTATGTACCTTCCACAAAGGGGCAGCAATTGTTTAACACAGCAGATGCTGTACCTGCTATTTGTCTACAAGCTGAGGAGGTTGTCTCAAGGTGTGCATTTAACTAAGGTGGAAAATGGTTCTTGGCAGCAGGCAGTAATGAATGAATCCACAGGAGTGACTCCAGCCTGCCTGGGCTTGGCTGGTCCCCTGCAGCCTACAACAACTCAGCAGCATCATTAGTGAGTTATGGGAGAGGGATGCTTGCAGCTGACTGAAAACCACCTCGCGCTGGAAGGTGTTTGGTGTGTGTGCTGCAGGGAATTTCCTGCACGTTGTTTCTAGAAGGCCTGAGTAAGGAGTAAGGGGCCTCCCTGAGCACTGTGGACATCAGCAGGATGATTCAAATTTGGATAATCCTGCTCCTTGGAAAAACATGTCACCTACCTAGCAATCTCCCTCTCTGTCTCCATGGGCCTTGTTAGCAGGCACTCTGAGCACCTCAGGACCTTAATGGTTTTATTTATCATTGCAGCACTTCAGTGCAACAAGTAGGAGTAGCTGCTATTCACAAATGGAGACCAGAGCCCTGAAAGCATTGATCTTCCCATTTCATTTCATTAGAAGTCCAAATTCGTTGCTAAAGCATGCTTGGTGCTCTCAAGGGTGTCTTACTGCTCACACCCAGCTTTGCTGTGCCTCAGTCTGATGGGAATGTGTGCAAAACTGCCTCAGACCAATGCAAACTGCAGCCCATGAGCTCTGCCTCAACACTAATGCCCCGGAGCAGATCCTTCAGCTGCCTGTTCCCTCCTTGTCTTGCTCAGCAAATCCCCCTTCCACAGGCAGACCCATAACACACCTGGGGCTGATGCAGGTTCATTCTGTGCACCACCTCCTGTGGTGAGGGCTCTGGGAGATGAGCAGTGTGACAGGAGGCTTCTGAGAGGGCTACATGGACGGCAAGCTATCCCCAGCCCTTTCCCACTATCTACACGCACACCATGAGCCAGGTTAGCCCAAGGCCTTCCCTGGTGCAGGTGGCTGTGTACAAGCCATGCAGCTGCTACCCCTGCAGCATTGCAGCCTCAGCAACTGAGACCAGCCAGGGGCTGACTCCTGCTCTGCTGGATTTGGAACAGGTCCAGCAGAAAGCCCTAAACATCACCCTCACAGATGGTTTGAGGCTTTGCATCTCTGTTGCTTTCCTTTGGCTAGGGAAGAAAAAATATTAACCTGTTTCTCAGTCTAATGGATGAAGGACAAGGTGGATTATCTGCTCAACTACTGCTCCTGTACTTTGCCACAGATCTGCAGAAGTTCTGGGGAGCAGTCACGGCCAGTATTTCTGGGCCAAAGCTGGGCCGAGGAGACCAGACTCCACACACTCCCAGCTGTGTTACCACCTTGTGTATGGCCACTTGGTCTGACCTCACTAGCCTCACATTCTGGTACAGATACCACGCACAGGAGACTTTGCTCAGCATTTCTTCTGTTCCTCCTCATTTAATTGGGAGCATAAACACACAGTTATAGAATCATAGAATGGTTTGGGTTGGAACGGACCTTAAAGTTACAACCCCATGCCACGGGCAGGGACACCTTCCACTAGATGAGGCTGCTTGAAGTCCCATCCAGTCTGGCCTTGAACAATTCCAGGGACAGGGCAACCACAGTTTCTCTGAGTAACCTGCAGTCACATCACAGATTTGCTGGAAAGAGTGATGTGTTTACCTCATATTAATACTTCATGGTTTATCATCGGTGTGGCAACAGCCAAAGAAAAGACTCCTTCCCTTTACTAATGGCTTCTGCTTAGGTACTGCACACCAGGAGCAATCATCAGAAGCTTCTTCCATCAGAAGTCCTACCCCTTCCTGGCTGCAAGGACATGCTGTGCTACCAAGGCAGCCAGCATGTGCTAAAAGACACATCACAGGAGGAGCTTCCAGGGCAGAAGCTCAGCATGAGACAGATGAGAGATGCAAGGGACGAGTAGTTCTCATGCCGAAAAGATGCGTATGCTGTACCTCCTTCCTTGTTAAGTTATGTTTGAAATATAGTTGCTATTTTCTGGTAAAAAAAAAAATGGACTACATTTTAATTAAGCTTTCCCTGCTGCTCAAGTCAGTTTGATAGCAATTCCTATGAATCCAGGCCCCTACTGACATATGAATTACTTCATTTTCATTTGCTGAAATGCACCAATTAAAAACTCACAGTGGAAGAGCTTCGGAGATACAGCTTGGATGCCTCAGTTAAAAACTCTGTAGCTTTGGCAATCTCAGCAATTTATTTTGCCACAGATCATGTTTAGTCACAAATTACAGTGTTGGAAGTAGATAACAGAGCTATAAGCTTCCAGTAAGAGTTTTGGAAAAAACCAGAATTTGCTCTCTGATGCGGGTTTTTTTCCTATCTGCAGTTTGTCTAACTTTCCTTTCTTGAATATATGGTAAGCCATGCTACACTATAAGGAATACCAAAGATCATATGTTTAGAAGCACACAGATGTCAATCTCTCATCGATATCATCACAGATTTATAGGCTAAATGCAGATAAAACCTTCCTGACACCAGAGGCTCATTATCTCTTTCATGTTATGTCAAATACCATGAAACTCAAGGTTCGGAAATACCAACATTCTCATGGTAATTTTTCAACATTTTGAGGTGCATAAATTTTCTGATTCTCAAAATTCCTGATAACTTCTCCTGGAGACACAAGCAGAACCACTGAGTAGTGCCAGTGTATTTCCCACAGAAGCCCAAACTCAGGTCACAAACTCTTGCTTCTGCATTCATGAGGCCTAGCCCAGCAGAAATAAAAGTATGGCATGGCTCTAACACAACGGAAACCAAGAGGAGCCAATATCTAATAGAGTCTGGGTTACACCAGTCATGCAGGATATGTGAGACCCAGAGGTCCAAACTCTTCCAGGGTAGACATGAAGAAAACTCTCTCATGAGCACATCCTAAAACCAAAACTTTCAGATCTTTCTGGTGGGTCTGTCTGAATGACTCTTGATGAAGATACTGCATGATTGTGAGACATCTGAATATTCATCAGAGAGGACCTCAGAGCACTCTCATCCCCTTCCTGCATCTGATCTAAGAGATGTCATTCTTTTCTTTTTTTTCAGACTGACTGAATGGGTATTTAATGAGCCCATACGAAGCTGAACAGCTTCAGTGGGACAGAGAAAGCAAGACTTGCTCGAAAAGAGCTTACAGTCTGGTGGCTTTCAGTACCCTCCAAGGAGATATCAGTTCAAGTTCCTTCAGTGAGATAAGAGACTTCAACCTTGGTCTTTCATACCCCAAGGAAGCAATCTTAAATATTAATGCTTTTATTAACTGATGTGGCACCATTTCCTCCTGTGTGTGAGAATATCCAACCTCATTAAAGCACTTAACCTTGGGAGAGTATTAGGCAGTGTAACACAAGTGAAAGGAAGCACCATATTCCAACAGCTGTCAAGACAGTAACTCTGTCCTATTCCCCACCAGCTACCTCTGGCATGCCAGGTTTGATAAATCTCATTTTAGGTGGTGGCATTCCTGGCTTTACAGGACCTTGGTGCCTGACTCGGAGATGCAGCTTCCACTGGAGGACAAAGAGGTCACAAAAGAAATGTTACAATTTTGAATCCAAATAGCCTTGGTGGACTTAGCTATGGCTGTCATGGAAGGACACCATCCATCAAGTGACTCTCAGGTCATACACTTCCCTCAATTAAGGGCATGATTGATTTCTACAGAACTTCATGGAAGAACTTCCATGGGCTTCACTAGGAAGTGGTTTATTTCTCTAGTGCCCCTAATTCCACCATGGTGTTTAAGCACTCTAGATCACTAGGTCTATGATGTAAAGTGCTTACATGCCAAATGGAGCATAGTTTATCTCAGTTCTCATAAAACTCTACTGCAAAAGAGAAATGGAAGCTATTAAATAATTCAAGGGTGTCATAGCCATCAGCTGGCTGAATACCTGTGAAACAGAATGTGCTTACAGAATATGACACTAAACCTTGTCTTACTCAGAAGCACTGCTAAGAAAAAATAAAAACACATAACAAAATTTTTTCTTCTCATCCTGGATATATTTTAATAACAATGTGACCACAGCATTTCATATCCAAGTAAGTATGAATTGTGATTTCAAATCAACATTACCTTTTTAATCTGTGGATGTAAAATATGTGTAAGGTTGCATTTGGAGGAACAAGATGATACACCATTGAGACAACAAAATAACTGTTACATCTAATTCTCAAAATTAGCTTTAAGTTTAAAGCAACCACAATTAGCACTACAAAGGTCCCTGGATCATAGCAGCTACATAGATTAATAGAAGTCACTTGCTCCATAGACATCTCACAGTCTCTAAGCCAAGAGGTGCAGTCCCCTCTCTATACATCAATGGACTATATAAGCAAGCAGCTTTGGCTTCCCAAAGAGCCATCCAGCATGGCAGGTATTTTTGCCTTAAAAGGGGCTATCAAATTTTCAGGCATATCAAATACCGTACAAGCCACATTAAGACCGACCAGAATGGTATTTTTATGTCAAGAACCTGTAGATATGTGTTGCTGCATTCACAATAGATTGAGAGCATATGGATGTGAAATTCAGCTGTGAAAGTGTTGGAGGGCTGTGTAGAGCTGAGTGAAACAGATCTCATGTAGATTCAACCTTGCTTCCTTGCAGTCTTTGTGGGGACTCAGATAAGGGATTTGCTGGCGTGAACCTACTCCAGAAGCAAAGCCGTGTTTTGTCTGGGGTGGAGCTTTCTCTCCAAAACAGAATTTACAAAGAACAAATACTTACACAATCTGAACAAGCAAGTGACTGGAACCTGGGAGTGACCCCAGGGAGGTATCTATTTAACACTGTGGGCTTCCCTGTTGACTTCAGTACATGTTCGTGCACAGCTGTATCTGTGGTGTCCACGTGCTGCCTCTGCGACACGTGCACAAAGCTCACTAGCTCAAAATTGGGTAACAAATGCCAGCACATTGAGAAAGGACTCATCTAACTGGGGATCCTCCAATAGCAAGGTCAGAGGTGTGCCTTCAACTCTGCCCTGCTGCAGTTTGGGCTCCTAGTTCAGGAATTGCACAACCATTCCTACCTCCACTTGATATCCAAAGGCTGCATTATCTTTAGCAGATAAGCACCAAAGTCCTCTTTTTTTTTTAATTTTTTTTTCAAACACTATACAAGAAGTCAGTTCTCTCTCTAAAAGCACAGTCACTGAGGTAGCATGCACTGTCACCAGCCACCCTGCCACCCATGTGCCTGCAGAGTTTAGCTGCTTTGAGGCTTAAAGGTTAAGCATGAAGAAGTTTTAAGCATCATAATTTTAGGCACTAGTCCAAGTGACACATAGGCACTGTAAATTCTTTGTGGATTTTCCCCCCAATTCCTTACCTACGTGTGCACTAAGCCATTATGGATATGGGTTACGATTCAAAAATACTCACCAATGGTTTCTTACCCTAGAAAGCAGCTGATTGAAGAGACAATATGGATTCCATGGAGCAGTCATGGAAAGGAAACTCAGATCAAAGAGATTAAAGCAGCTGACAAGGTGCAGAAAATTAAGCACTGAGGTGAATTGAAGCAGACAAGAAAAAGAGAAAACATGATAGGGAGCTGCAAATCTTAGTGGATGTGCATGCACACGAGTGACTGCCTGGGCCGTACTGAGTTCCCACTCACGCACAGACACATCTTTCCATACATTGCAACAGACTCGAAAAGAAACTTGGCCTTGAACATAGCGCTGCCAAACACTTTAGTGAAAAAGTATAACTGCTCCAGAGATAGTAAGGTACAGTGCTGAGACAAAGCTTCCAACGGAAATGGGAGAACATCAAAAAAATCACTTCTATGTTCAGTCTAGCTCCTCCTTTTAGCGATACTCTCACTTTCACACATGCCCATCTTTAATTACTGAAGCAATTTCACAATGCTCTGGCTATGAAGCAGGGCCCTCTTTTGTCCAACAGCAGTTACAGAGGGAGAGGGACTGCAGAGGGAAACAGGCAGTGCCCAGAAATCACATTACATTCAATACATTTTGGACATTTGCTCAGCTAGTCTTGGTCCAACCCTGCCGCTATAGTACATCTAGTTTGGTTGGATGTGAGAGAAACATGTGCACCTTTTGAAAACACACTGGGATGCAAACCAAAGTTCACATGTGTCAGGGGTGGGTGTTTGGGAGATTCATTTCAAAAATGCTCCCGTGGACATAGCCACCAGCTGAACCCAAAACAAAAAGGTCCTGATCTGCCTGTCTGTCACTGCTGCAATTGCTTGTGATGCCCCACCATCCCAAGCAGAGAAGAAGGCTCATCTCCCCAGCCCCAGATACAGCAATTCTCCCCACCTCAAAGGGCATCTCTATATCTGAAACCACAGAGATGTAGAATCTGATAGAAACCGTATTCTTTGAGCCTGTGGGCAGTGCCCAGGGCCCTGCTAACACTACATTTGTTCCTTCATTTGCTGCTATTTAGTGGATTCTCAGAACAGCAGCGTTGCAGTTGGGCTTATAAATTATAAGACAACAGACAAAGGGAATAAATGAGACCAAATTAAAGACATTACGCCTACGTCCCATAAATTATCTCTGTAGTCTATTTTAACAGCGTGAATTTACCAGTGTATGTTAAAATAGTATGAAAAATAAACCCACCTAGCAAACTTAACCAGGCGTTAATGAAAAAGCAGAACATTGTTTTGTGCTCTCCAAAACACAGAAAGAAAAATATTCCCACCAGATCTCATAATGCCTTTCTAGGGGAGAAAGAATCATATTCTTCTATATTGAAAAAGAGACTGAGCTCTTGGAGTCGGAAAGAAAATAAATTAATAAACCTAAATACACACTCCGCGCATGGAAGAACCGAAGGCGCTAAGTCAGCCCAGGAGAACCGGGCGCTTTGATTGTGTTCACTTTACAACTTCCCTGTCACTATGCGCGGCCCCAGGGAGGCACCTCCTGGCACCTCCGCGGGGGCTGCGCGGGGCGGGCGCTTCCCCCGGGGCAGCTCCGCGCCTCTGCGCGGGGCACGGCGGCGTTGGCGCGGCGGCGTTCGCGTGGCCACGCACCGAGGCTCCGCTTCGCCCCTCGGCGCCGTCCCGGGCAAACTCCGGCGGCGGAGCCTCCCCCCGAGCACACCGGCGGGCTGGGCTGCTGTGGCACCGCTCCCTTA